>CM051652.1:3342500-3690000 GCA_028020825.1 Podargus strigoides
GCATGACAGACCGAAACACACACCCACCACAAGAAGAATAAAACCCTCTCTTGAATGTGTCTGCATTGTAAAAGAGAGAGGGGGAAGACTGATTTATTTAAACAGTACTTAACTAACAATAAACACTATCAAACCAAAGCAAACTAATGCTCAGCCATTAAAGCATCCATTCAATGGCCCATCTGTCATATTGTTAAGACCTTTAGAAGTTGTTTAACAAAATGTTAAATAAGATGACATTCAGCAGCACAAAATGCTTGACTGGCTAATGTAACAAAAAGGGGTTGGCCTGCTGATGTTTGATATACTGCTCTGTGCTACAGGCTGAAAGCTCTGGAGCACACGAGGGGGCTCCCAGGCTGTCGCTTTTTATCTCAGTGAGCACTGCCAGAAACGCCCTGAATCACCACAGGCCAGTGTCAGCAACAGCATGCAGAGAGGAAGAAAATCCCAACACAAACAGGAAAATATGTACTATATAAGGAGACAAAAAGGAAGCAGAAGAAACAAACTGGCCTATGAAAGGGAAAAGGAAGAAAGCCCCAAATTATCATATTCTTGGTGGCCTATGCCTGTAACAACTCCAGATTATTTTTTTCTCACCCACCTCATGTCTTTAATTCTACATTTGACAGTAAGGTTTGATGGATGTGCTATGAAAATACTTCAGATTGGCCAAGACAGACTATTGAGTAAATATCTAACAACTTCAAAGGTGGATGCAGTCAATTCAGCAAAGATGCATGTAAGTTTTGTTTGTTTCCTTTCTTACATGAGAACAGATTGTTCTCATTCTCTTTTAAGAATAACAACCCTCATACGATATGACTTTTTAGGAACTGACTGCATTGATGCCAGTGGCCTGTACAGCTTCAAATCTATCATCGGAGTTAAGGCAGTACAGCTAGGCAAGGTAAGCAATTAGTAGGCTTACTGCAGTAGTTGAAGAATAGATAAAATTTTGTCCTGAAAAAGCCCATTTTCTAAGGAAAAAAAAAAAAAAAATCTTTCTTTCAGATCTGCAGAAGGAAGAAAAGGAAAAAAGTATTTTAAGTTTAGTCATGTAAGAGTTTTCACAAGACACCACTGGACAGCTCTGTTGTCATAGATGATGCTCCCCAGCCCTAAGTGCCACTAACAGAAAAAAGAATCTCTGAAAAGCAAATAGAAACATGCAAATGACTGTTAAAAATATGAGCACAATTTTCTTTTCGAATTTAAATCCCTCCCCTGGCATTACAAGACTTTTTATAGGACTCAAGGCTTCACAATACTATGAAATGTAACTCTCTGTCTACTGGTATCTTTCAGTATACAAGGTTTTTGTTTCCCATATTCCCTGCCAGCCCATTTCTCTTACCAGTGCTGGGAAGAGAGAACCCAGGAAGCCCAGATGGCAGGTTCCAATTTCCCAGCAGCTCAGTACTGACAGTAAGGACAGAGGTCCTTGGAAAATCTGGCCTCAAATACTACAGGCAGAGGTACCCGGTACCACAGACGTCTGTGTTTTGTTTCAGCATGGTGACAGCTAATAAAAGGTACAGTATTAGCAGGCAGTACAGAGCTCCCATCCTAGTGATAGACTAGTGTCCACAAAAAGACATCTCTGCTAGTCACATTAGTAGAGCAGCACTGTGTTAACCTCTAGGGTAGAAGGTTATAGCCTAAAGAGCTTCCTGATGTTTCCACTGTCTTTCAGTGGTAGCCAAATACATGTAAGGATGAACTACAGTTAAAACTAAACAATGTTTTCAGGTAACATTGATTCAGAAAGTATGCCCTCTGAAAACATTCTTTTAATCAAATGTTATTTAATACATCAAAACTGAGACACGATAAAATCCTAGAAAACAGGAATTCAATACATGTTAGCAAGTCTAGATAAACACTGACTGACAAACGCAGAGATTTTACCTCGGCTGCTAACAGATATTAACATTGCAAGCCTTGTTCATGCTGTGATTGATAAACAGATTTCTTATCTGCTATGCATACACAGCTAAAAATAAAAACCAAACCAAAACACTGTTCTACCAGCCTGAAGTATATTCTTAGAAAGAAAAACAACCAACCAAGTGCTTTGCCAAGCTGAGTCTGGAACCCCAATCGTCTGCCATGAAGGTGCTACTCTCACATGGTGGTAGTGGCACATTTACAAACCAGATATGGACACAATTTCAGCTTAATAGCAAGAGTGATGGGGAAATCACACAACCCCATCTCCTCTCAAACGTCCTCCCACAGCCTGTTCTTGCCTCAGTAAGATCAATACCAGATGAATAAGGGACCTAGGAGAAGCAAGCAAGATCACAACAGTGTTCTGTTCATGACATGAGTAAATAACCATATATATATATATTCACTCCTTTCTCACTGAAATTATCTTGGCTGTCAGTGAAGAATACTTACAGGAACATCCCAGAATGGCCATTTTCCAAACTAAAAGCTCTAAAGGTCAGTCTTCAGTTACACCAAACTCAACACTACCGTGACTCTGCCACCTCTTGGGAAAGGGGGAGGGATACTTCAGCAAAACATATGGCAACAGCAGTTGATTTTATCACACTGCTGTATTGTTTTGAAGTGAAAGAAGGCTTGTAGGGAGACACAGTATCTTTTATTAGACCATCTATTATTGTTTCTTCCCCACCCTTTGAAAAGTAGTTTATTTTATGGGTTACGGGTGACTAGAGCAGAGAAAAGAGCTCTGCCATAGTACTTACAGGCAAGAGAAGGGAAATTAAGATAAAAAGGAAAAATAAAGAAGAGATAAAGTAAGACAGACTGATCTATTCAAAAGTTGGCACATAAGGGTTTTATTAGAGACACATACTGGCAGAGTGAGGGGAAAGGAAACACAGGGAAAAAAAGACTCATCCTATACAATGAGTATCTGACTACAGACTGATTCAAAGAGTCGACCCAAATCTCCAACCAGGTCAGCAGAAAGGTTCCCACAGATGCCAGTCCAGCCTCTCCTGTATGTATTTTTCAGGTACACAAACATTGCTGTGAAGATTCAAGTGAGAAAAAGAAGACTATGCCAAATTTTGGACTTTATAAACCTCTGAGTGCAAATTATGTAGAGGAATACCAGTTAGCTGCCTTCTGCATGGCAAATATGCCAGCTTCAGACACAAAGGCTTTTTTGTTTTTCCCTCCACTTCGGGAAATATCTTTGCACTGGCCTGCCCCCCAAGATACATATGGTAATGAAAGCTTTCCACCTCCAAGCTCACCTGAATAACACCACGCAAGATAACAGGAGAGCGCCGGCATGTGGAAGCTGCGTTGCTACAGCACCTGGGAGATCCTGGCTCCCACTGCAGATTCTTTGCTTGCATGATCATTAGTTAACTTCAAAGAAGCAGCTGACAACCTTCCACAGCGCATGAAGAAAGCTGAAAAGATCAATTAAAAAAATTATTAGTATGCAAACTATACCCAGGTTCTACAGGCAGCTATTCCTCAATAAGTATATCAGAGACCAATCAAAAGGATAAATAAATCATCCTAGCCTCTGTTTACAGCAGAAACAGTCAAAAAGAAACCTGTAAGGATTTTAATTGTATTGGAAACACATTCCTCTTTTTCTATCAAATATATTGCTATGAAAGTTAAATGAAGCTTTTAAAACTCAAAACTAAGTAAACTCATCTCATAAAAGGACAGCTTTGCTTCCTTGGTGAATTAGTCATCCAGCTAATCTACCTAATTCATTCTCTTGCAATCTTGCTCTCATCAAAAGCTGTCATTAACTGTACCTGTGTTTTTTGTTCCAGGGACAAGGTAACACATTGTTACAATACATGTGCTTGCATAGCAGTCATTAATATGATGGTTTTGCAGTTATGGAACTAGGTATGCACCCAGCACCTCTAGTGGAAATACTATTTTCAGGTACCTACAGAGTGGATGTTAAAAAAAACAAAAAACCAAACCACCAGCTTCTCTGTAATGGCCAGTTTCCTGAGCCTCCTTCAACCTGCTCAGTGGTTTATTGATAGGACTGTGCCCTTTATAGCAATGGATGGTTTTTCAACTTCAGAGAGAGAGTAAGAGTTTCTCAGGCTTAGCTCTTCTCTAAATACAAGAGGAAATCTGGTTTGTAAATGCACCAGGAAACTATATTCCTTACTAACACAAACTAGTGCAGCTGCACTGACATCCGTAAAGCTGCACCTATTAATAACAGCAAAGGATCTGGGCTATAATACCATGCTACGAAGGGCCAGTAGGTCTCATCAGTCCTCCTCTAAGGAAAGGACAAAAAAGAAAACCAGCAAAATATAAAAGCTGAAAACCAGCTACTACGACTGCATCATCAGGTTCATCTTTCAGGCAACTTACGTGTGATTGTTTAACCTGAAGTGGCCTTGGATTAGCATGAGAGACTTACAAAACCTGCAAACCACATACCGAGTCATTCATCCGTGAGCCTGTTTGATTCACACTTTTTTCAGAGTTAGCAGAACACATGCTGACTTGCTACACTGTCTCACCACAAAGACACTAAACCAGATGTGCAGCAACTGACCAAGAACGCCTTTTCCCAAGCACATTCTTTCCTCCTGCTGAACTCTTTGTTATATAGAGAGGTCTGCTGAAAGGTTACTGAACCACACAGCTAACAAAAAGGCACGGACAGAGACAGGAGCTGCATCTCCGACTGCAGCAGAATTCCTCGGATCCACGTTGAGCCACAGCGAAGCTGTGCTGCTGTTAAACGGCTGATTAGTTTATTCTGCCAAACATCTGAGAGCATCATTAGTTATACAAATGGCTTGAATTATGATCAAATGAGCTGAGTAACCTGCTGCCATGAAACTCCATGTGAGTCCTGTTTTATCAGATCTCAACATGTGTTACTCAGTGCAGAGCCATGTCTCCTGACTCTCTCTGAAGGCTCATCCAGGCCAGGCCTTCAGAGTCCCCTTCTCACCCTGAGGACCACTTTTCCCACTGAACTGTTTTACCCAAGATTGCCTCAGTATATATTTCCACCAGGCAAGAAGGATTAACACAACATTTTCAGACATCTTTTGCCACTACACTTTCACCCACTCTGATAGTAAGTATGTGGATGTGTTGCTCTCTACTTTTAGAAAAAAAAAACACACTTCCCTGTCATTTGAAAGCTCAGTGATGATGGAAAGGAGTTAATGAGATCAGTTTGTCATTTTGCTAAGGCAGGATCAGGCTATCTCTCTTACACCACATAAAGAGTACTCTGCACAATACCAGCTGTAAGATTTACCTGCCTGTACTTTCTTGCTGCCACTCCAGCAACCCAACCATTTATAGCAAAGAGGCTCTGCCACAGATCAAGATCAGCTCAACCTAATTTCAACAGAAAAAAATTAAATGCCAGTATTTCAAAGCATCAGTCCTCCAGTCTACTGTCACTTTTGAAGGCCGACACCTGCCACACTGAGTCGCAAGGGTGAGTAAATCCTTGTATTCCAGCAAGTGAGAGATTCTTGTATAAGCAAATATTTCATATTCCAAATCACCCAGATCCAAAAATAATGCTTTTCCCCACCGAGAGACAGAACAGGTAGGTAGTTAACAGCCCTCATTGCACAAATTCAGCCCTCATTCAGCCCTCATTGCACAAATTCGCTCTCTCAGATTTGCAAGAAGGCTTTCATTACCCAGCTCATGCAGTGCACTGCAATTGAGATACGATTGTTTTCCTTAATTAGACAGGATTAGCAATGCTATAGTATTAATCTCCTCTCCTGACAGAAGAAAAAGTGTGATCAATAGAATTATGCTCACCTACAAGTGGAGTAAAAGAGTGACCATGCCTTGCAAATATGACGCCAATATATTTTCTGCTGTTGCTGTGTGTGCTATTTTATTCATGGATTTAATTCTAAGGCGATAGCTGCAACTCTTTTTTATGAAAGGACATCTGGATCAGGCATATATTCAGAATTAGTATTCTTCTTGCAGCAGAACCCCAGCATCTGTTCCATATGCTACTGTATCTTGTACACTGACTAATTTCCAATAGCACTAGATGCAGGGTTTACTACAGTGCTATTAGAGGGCTCATCAATATGTTCCTCCACTTACTTAGAATTCAAAAACCTACTCAGCATTATGAAATACAAGCTTACAGCTCTTCTCTCCCAAGAAGCCTGTCACTATTGCAGTTCTGTATACTGTCACTTCAGCCTGCCCTCGCATCCCTGTAGTTTGGGAGAGCAAACAACAGGTCTTTTTCTGCAATGGGCTTAAAGAAGTCTTTGTTGCAAAGCTTCTTAATTGAGCCCTAAGATATGGAGCCGTTTTACCATCAACAATCTTTTACTGCTGAAGGGCATATTTTTCCTGCATTGCTTTTTTCCGTGTTTTCTTTTTGATGCCTCTGAATGACCTGGAGTAGAAGGCCAGTTCTAAGTAGCTTCTGATAAATTATCAGTGTCCAGCTAGAGAATACAATGCTGGGGAGAACAGAACCTCCAAGCACAGCATTTTTATGATTTCCTTTAAATTTTTTCTGACCTTATAGGAAAGCGTCATTAGATTTCCCAAACTTCAGGTGTTCTTTTCCAAGTATCTCTTTTTAATTTGGCAAATGACCAGTGTTGCTTGCTTTTTATCTTCTGCTTTCTTCAGCCTTTCTGATTTGCCAGCATAATTTCTTTCACACAAGAAGTTTCAAAGAGTACACTTGAAAGTTTTATGTCGAGACCACTTGTCAAAATGCAGTAGTTCTACAACATAAGTTGTTCTGCAGACAAGTAAATATACTCATGCCCTTCTTTGTACCATCTTCTTCAGATAATTCCCTGCCCACTAAAGTTACTCCTCGGTTTGTTTTCTGCCTTGCATGTAAAAAAACGATTTAGGCTTTTTGAGACTTCAGGATGTTATCCTCCTCTAAGACTTTATGTTATTTCCCACACAACATTCATTATTCCACCACATATCTACACTCGGATCTGACAGCCACTGGTCTGTCCTACATGTGACCTTAAACGCTTTGCTCTATGAAGTGCTTATCAACTAAACTTCTTGTCTTGATCTCACAGTCTGTGGCACAAAAATTACAAGTACTCGTGGGCATATTGAGGAATTCAAACTGATCACTATCATACCTACATCTTGTCTCTTCTGCTTGAAGACAAATGTTTCATTTACCCTCCTCTTTATATCCTTTAATTTTCCCTAGAAAGGCACGATACCAAAAGCATTTTTCAAAGGGATTTTCATCTCCACCGGGGATTTTACTGAGCGGTGAATCGTAAGTCACATTTACCTTCTCACCCACACAGTGCAACCACAGTGCAGGCTGTCATTTTGGTCACCAGTTTCAAAATGCTGCCAGAAGATTTCTCAACCAGCGTGTCCACTGCTGCACCACTGTCAACCCAAGCTTCCCCCACCCCTCCAAGCCTGCTGTGTTGCAAGGAGAACGCTGTACTCCATTTGGGTTTTCAATCAGTTTCTCCCACATGCCACTTTTATGTATTTTTTTTTTGCTTACCAGATCTTAAGTCAAATTTATTTCCATTTGCCTCCCCCAACTGTTTTATGTAGCCTGCCTACTGCATGCTTTATGACTTCCTCCCCTTTTCACTGCAGACTTCTTTGCCCTTTTGACAGACAGTCTGTGCGAGTGGAGCTTGTATCAAAACATGACCACTGATTTTGTGCTAGTTTCTTTTGCCCTCAGTAAAACACTATACATCCCATCCATTGATTCACATCAAAACCTCCTAGTAAGTCTGGGAATATCATTACAACTCCACCTTGGGCTCCACAGATAGCGAGCTTATCCAGAGCCAAAAAGAAATCTGTTGAAAACATGCACACATACACTATCTTAACATCTGTGGAGACCAGTCAAAATTGCCAATCTAGCAATTAACTTCAGATGTCTCTAGTAAGACTCCCAACAGTGCGCTGCCCTCCAGGAGCTGAAGGAAGGATGCCACTCATCCTCAAGCCTTCACAGCCATGCCATCTCAGCCAGCGAAGGGGAAGGGTATGCGACAGTGATTCCTGCCACCAGCAGCCACCTGTGTTTCACTCCTACCATCGCCAGGGGAAGCTGAGAGTGCCCCATGTGTCTCACCAGCTTGGGTGTCATGTTTTGCCCTCTGCTTTTGTTAAGGTTTGGGGCTACATTTTCTTTAATCTCTTTTTCCAACACCTTGATCTTTGACTTGCTATTCCATTTCTGGATTATGATGATTATTACTACTGCAGGAGGAATAACCTGGTTCATTGAAACCTAGAGGTCTTTCAGTTGCCCACTCCACTGCACATTCAAAAAGCTGGTGTTTAAATTTTTCTTGTCATGGCATGGGATGGTTTTGTGGAGTTCACCAGGGATTTTTTATTATTATTATTATTACTGTTTTGATTCTGCACCTGCTGAGGGAAAAAAAGACCAGCGATGGAAGGGTTTTCACCTCAATACGGTGGGTGGAAGGATTATGTAAACAACTTGCCTGTCTGGAAAGAGGGGCCTTGACAGGTCCCATGTTGTCAAACGACAATTGTGACTTCTTGCATTTCAAAAGTCACGCTCAGATGGTTTCATCTGAAACCCTCTGGGTAATAGTAGCCTTTTGAGGTTATGATATCTCTGGATGGAATTCAATAAAAGAAATTCGCTTTCAATTGAAGCACTGGAACACCGCCAGACAGCCCCAACAATGCGATACGTCTCCAAAGAAAATTGGACTGATCCCCCTCGCTCCTTTTTTCTCCTCCCCTTTCTATTTCTCTCTCAGTCTTTATTTGTGCTTTTAACCTTGTTTGTGGGTTGCTTTTTTGATATATTTCCTCTCCCAATAAGCTTGGGGTGTTGAAGCTTTAAAAAAAAAAAACCAAACAACAAACCAACCCACAAACACTTGGGACTGAAACAGTAGTAGCTAGGAATAGAGAGACACAGACACTCACAGCAGCAACAAGAAGTCGCTCTCAATAGCTGACCTTTGCCACATACGTGAAAGGAAATAGAATAGAACCCCTGCTCTAGGTGAAGGGGGGATATTATTACAACCACCAGCTTCCTAGTCCTCATTAATAAGGCTGGTTGATGTACTTATTTATTTAGTTTAAGGGCAAGGGAAGGGAAAAAGCTCACAAAACCTGCCTGATTGCCAGGGGCAAAAGTGTTGACTTTTTGCTTGGGTTGTCATTCACTCTGCCTTGGGATTTTTTTCTGCATCTCCCCCCTTTTCCCTGGGTTTGGCAAGAGCTCCAATTGTCTTTCTTCTCTTGTTTTTCATCCTCTAAGCAGATTAATGCATGTGCATAGTTGGGAGGCAGAAGATAGAGAAGATGCATCGATCTTAGTCAATGATCTACCTCTTTTACGGTGTTATGACTACATGTGATTTTATTTTGATTTCCCATCAGGTCAAGTGGGCATAGGAACTGCATAATAAAAAAAAATAAAACCCCCACACCTTGGAAACAGACCATAGATCTGTGTGGCAGACTTTGCACTGAAGAAGTTCCTTATGGTTTGCATTAGATTAACCTTGGGTTGTAAATCTCTTCATTTGTCTTGGTTCTATAGTGATTTACTCTTCTTCCATTAGGTTAAGATTTCAAAACCAGTAAAGGAACAGCAATGTTAGAGTAAAAAAAAAAAAAAAATCTGATCTGGTTCCTCTCCCTACAGCATTATTTGTCCTTTTATCCCTCCAAAGCTCACAAGCTATGTAAGTTCAGGTCTGGTCAAGTGTCAGCTGAGAAAACAGGCATGGGGGTGGGGGGGGGAAAAGAGGGTCATTTGTTCTGTACATGGTGCTCCCTTCTGATCAGCCACATCAAAAGAATGGTAGGGGATGTGCAGCCACGGTCTTTGACAAACTAAATTCCTGCCTCACGGGGATCCTTGGGATCCACTTGCACTTTCAAGAGAGTTTCCTAATTGCTGGTATCAAAGTCAGATCCAGAATGCGAGCTTCTCAACTACAAGTTTAAATCCCACTCATTTCAGAATACTAAATTTTTAACTGTTTTCCCTAAACTGTTCTGCACATACTATTAAACAGCTGTGATAGGACTCCCTTACTTCTAAGAGCAGTTGCAGCTAGAGTTCCTTGCAAAGACTTTGCTTGCACAAATTCAGTGTCAGCAACAGCATTAAACATACCTGATCCCAGTTACCTGGAGAAAACTATTTAGGTACTGCAGAAGCAAGCAGATGGCAGCTCTGGATAAATTTGCATGCACGAATATTAAAGAGGGATTTCAAGTCTCTAACACACAAGATTTTCCCCTAAAATTCTCAGAAGCACAAGGAAATTAAACTGCTCCAAGCTCACCAACCAGCTCAGTGACAGAGTGAAGAAAGAAAGCAGGGCTTCTCACTCCCCCTCTCATACCCAGTCCTGAAAATACATCACCCTCAGACTGCAGGCTAGATATTGAGTCTATTTGGACCGAGTTTTCTTGTTGTCATTATATTTAAGTTAAAGAAGAACTTCAATCCTCTCCTCAAAAGATTTACAAAACCCACTCATTTTTCTGTCCTTCATAGACAAACTGTCACTCTCCAGAACATTTTACCCCTCTTTCTTCTTTGCAGGAAGTACCATTTACTTGCACATAAAAACATATTCTAACTACCTGTATAATGCATAGGGGTGTTCAAAAAGCAATATTAGAAAATGGGAAAAGAAAAAAATATAGCAAGTTTAAATCACTGCAGAGCTACTTTCCTAGCCTTTTTAGTGTATGAAAGATTTTAACTTTGTTATGAAGTAGTAAGTCAAAGCTATCCAGGCAGAGTAGTTCATCTCATCAACGTTCTCCCTGTTATTTACCCCCCTGCATTTCAATTCTTTTTAAAGAAAAAAAACAAACAGTTGTAACCAACTTAAACATACAAGGCAACAAATTTGTGCTTTTGAAGCAATTCAGACCTCTGCAGTCTAATAATCTATGTTTTCCTGTAGCAATAATAAAAAAATATTCCTTGCAGGGTACAACATAAGGTCTAATCTGCAAAAAAATTACAGACATTCTTCACTTTATTCTTGAAAAAAGAACCTTTGTCTACAGAAACAAGAGGAATTTTCCACTGCTTCCTGCAGTGCCAAGCACGAGCACTCATCAAGGTGGTAGACGGTCTTACTGACTCTAACAGGATTACCCATGTTCATGTACTTGGAGGCCATGCTGCAGCCAGGTCAGATACTACTGAGGACAAAGAACAGCAATAAGTTTTTTAAACTATCAAGTAAATCCTGGCCTGGATTACATAGATAAACAGACCAGCTTCACAGCTAGTAAAATTTAGCCAGTGCTGGTACATCTATACACACTGATAATTCTTGGATGTAGGCATAAGATAAACCCTGAAGTTTGGCATCAAGCAATAAATAGGTGCAGTCGTACTTACGAAGATGAGAGTATTCTCTTCTCTTGCCAACATGGATTTTATTTGATTGGTTAATCATAGTATGCTACTAAGAGCTCTAACCTGAATAATGCTATGTGAGGATCACGGTACTTTCCTCCAGTACAACTTATTTTTTTAATCCTAGCACAGCTTATTCCAGTTACTATAAAACAAAATAAACACACATTTATTTATATGAAATAGCATCCACATTGCTAACAATTAAAAACACAATACCCTGTAAAGTTATAAACAAAAACCATCAGGTCCAGACCAGGAATCTCATTTTTACCTTCTCCTTCCTTCTATAGCTCAGGCTGTTAACAAACCAGTTATTGTCAGAGCTGGGAAGAATATAAAGCCTTGCTTAGAAAGTATCTTTGACTTTACTCCCATGGACAAAGGCAACTTCCTTAAGAAAACAGAGCTATGATTTCTAAGATGTTCAGAAGCAGAGGAGTCCACAAGAAAAATACTTTTTCTCTAGTAAAGAGAGTCCATACTGATCCAGAACACTGTATAGCACTATAATTTTCTTTGAGTTTACAATACTACTCCTAAAATTTCAGGATCTGGGAATTTTGCAGTGACTAGAACTTAATGAGATATTAAGCTGAGTGTTTT
The DNA here is from genome assembly GCA_028020825.1 of Podargus strigoides. Taxonomy (NCBI): domain Eukaryota; kingdom Metazoa; phylum Chordata; class Aves; order Caprimulgiformes; family Podargidae; genus Podargus; species Podargus strigoides. Next base: position 3,354,508 of record CM051652.1, read on the forward strand.
GGCTGTGTTCATAAGAAGAGTTCAGATCCATCCCCCAAACTTTGTGATTTTCTTTTGGGCTATTTTGTTCTAACAGACTGGATTATCACTTTGTGATTCACTAAGTTTTCTCATTCTTTAAAGACGGTCACTACAGCATAGCACTAAAAGTAATTTATTATTGTAAACTAGTGCAGAGAGTGCCCCAGGTGACCAATATGGGCACCAGAATAACAGGTCTGACTGCCATCAACCTGAGGCGTGGGAGTTCCTGGGACCATTTCCAACCCAGACCTTCTCACAGTGTGAACATTAGGGCTGACATTGTTCCAGAGACTAAACTGAAAAGGAGGTTTTAAAAGCCTATAATTATGCTTGTTCAGCCTTGCAAAGTCATTGCGAAAACTAACCAGGATAGGCAAAAAGTCTGCTCATACCACATGCACAATAAAGAATAGTGATAATAAAAAAAATAAAGGAAGATACCTACCCCTCAAAAAACCCCTCACAACCCCAAAACCCCAAATAAAACTGCCCATGTACCATAAACATGTCAGACTTCTGTGAGAATGTTCATTTTCCCCTCAGATTTTGACAAGAATATAGTATGTCTTTAACTTTCAGTTCTTGAGCCATGACAAAGTCAGTCTCCCTTTCTGCACATGACAACACTGCTGCCCCAGCACTACTGAACTTGAGGAGTAAAGACCATTTTAGTTGTCATTCCCACACCACAAAGCTTATAAACTACTGGGAAGATATTGCAAGATAGCAAATTCCTGCAAAGAAACATCCAAGAAGAACAACAGAGAATGGTCAAAAAAAAAATCATGTTTTCCAGAAAAAGAGTACCCAGAAAACAGGAAATTTTTGTTTTGTTCTTAAAAGACAACCTGAAAAAAATTACTGTAAAATAAAATCTATCCTAATTGTTGTACTAATACTAATCTGAAGGGTTTTCCTTTCCTTCATAAAGTCTATACTAAAAAAAAAAAAAAATCCCCAAAATAACCTTTAAAGGCATAGCTCTTTTTACAAGTAAGCTCAGTCATAAATACTGTACTTGAACCAAGATCCAAAAGCAGAGATCTCTTGAACGTTTGACATGACTTATTACAGAGCAGAATGCAGGCACAGTCTGCCACACATGCCTGGGATATGGTGGAGGAGTGAGAGCTGTGAGAGGAGTGAGGTTCAGAGGGTCCTAGGATTAGTTCAAATCAGAAGCAGCCAGCAAAAGCTTGGCTTCCTATCCTCTCCTCCATGCTACATTAAAACAGATTTCACCCATAGCAAATTACTTTGGCCCACAAACTTGAGATTGCCTGCACCTTGTCTGCTCCCACCCCCCAATCTACCACAGGCCCATGGAAAAGAGAAAAAAATCTCAAGTGGCAGCCAACATACTTGAGAAGAGTTATGTGATGCTGGGGATGGACAACTACAGAAGTTCTCCTAAATGCTGGGATAAGGAATGGCAAGGAAGGCTGTGTGGGGTTTTGGCTACAAACGTCAAAGTGGCACACAGCCACTCAGGGTAGCCCTTTGCTACTGTGATATCAACATTGCCCAAGACACCTAGGCAATCTGGAATGCACACACACAGGTCCCAACAACACAGCCTGACCAGTGGAACCTAAGCTGATGATCATAGGTTCATCCCCCAGCCACCGAGTTGCATGTCACTTACTTCTTCTATGGATCTGGGACTCAATTACTTAAACTGCTTTAATGGCCTCCAACTGTTTAAAACTTTGCACTGCTGAAACCATCTCCAGTAAATGTACAGTTCTTCATATTTCCTACCCACAAACTGTTCAAAATCATAATCCTGCTTTAAAAGAAGCTTTATTTGGTCTTACTAACATTTCACTGGAAACTTTTGTTTTTGAATGGCTGCCCAGGGCAGTGGGGGAGTTCCCATCCCTGGATGTATTTAAAAGACATCTAGGTGTGGTGCTGAGGGACATGGTGTAGTGGTGACTTGGCAGTGCTGGGTTAATGGTTGGACTTGATGATCTTAGAGGTCTTTCCCAACCAAGGCTATTCTGTGATTCTACAATTTTTAAAAAGTGTATCTCTCTAAATACACATACACATAAAGTATATAAATATTGAAGTCTGGAACATGACCAGACTCTGCTAGACAGGTACTGGTGAGGAAGCAGTTTCACAAGCATTCAGGGTGCTTCTGATAGAAACTGAGCTAAAGACAGAAGTGGCAGATCCTTGTCACAATCATTTTTCAACATTTCTAAATTCTTACCATAGTCTAATGATGACTGCTCTGCTGAGGATTCTATTTGCTGAAGAACCTCAAATACATAAAATTCTAAGTGGAAAATTACCTACAAACACTCCAGGTCTACAGAGGCAGTGAAGAGAAAGTTGCTAGACAAATTACACCAGTGCTACTATAAGCGCCTCACGACAGTAGAAAGGGGGGAAAAGCACCTGTGTTGTCAAGGCAGAGCGTTCTTCTGGGAACCCTCTCTGATACACTGTGTGGGGTGTGAGAAGGCAGCCATTCAGGTATTGGTGCTCTCCATGTGTTCTCATTGTACATTGCTCTTCCAGAAGGGCTATCACACTCCAGTCTGTAAATTAATAAGGGCGAAGATTCAAAGGAACAAAAACCTCACCTTCCTCTGGGAGTAAAAAACAAGTCTGCAAGCACCAGCACTCCCCATGAGATGGGAACATTCACTGGGGCTTCCTTGTACTCTGGGAAAAGCCAAGCAGAATCGGCAGCTGTGCCCTGCATGGAGTTGCTAAATCCACTTGGTCTTTGCCTGCTTGAAAAAATACTGCTGCAGACAACACACAGCAAACATACAAAGCCAGCAGTTCCATGGGAATTGCTGCCTATTGAACACTGATGACAATCCAGTTGCCTGTGTCACGTGTGGCACCACCAGCTCCTTTTTCAATCCTGACCAAACAGCCCTCATTTAGCCAGAGAATATGAACGGTGTGAAGGATGTCCTTCCTTCCAGGCTTTTCTGCATATGCTTGGCCAAACCATAAGCAGACTTACTTAAAAAGAGTTAATGGAAGCTATGGATCAACATCAGCTCACACAGGCTAACAGTCAAATGACTCCGTTTACCATAACCTCTATGCCCAGAGAAGTTTCTTTTGTTCTTAAAATAGCATCAGTCACTGCAAAGTGGAGACACAAGGAAACCGAACACTATATATATACACACATATATATATTGCCACAGATCCTGGGGCATATACATAATATTCATTTTAATTATAGTTTTAATTGATTTGCATATTACAGTACTGCAGCTTCTGTAGATCAATGAATATATCAATATTAGGTGTTAAATAAGAATATTAAAAGGTGCCTCTAATGCATAATTTACTTCATGGCAAACAGTCTCTTCCTCTCAGATCATTACTATTGCAAATTTGGAACCTTATCTGAAAGGGTTTCCCTAATGCATTTCCTGGAAATTAAATTATTCATACAAATATGATTTACATTATTATTTTTTTAATTCAAGTTGAGTAGCACTGTGGGAATGTGCTATTTTATTAACCGAATGAGAATGAAAACTTGAGGGGAACACAGCAAGCTCTGAGTTAGAACGTATTTATTCTGTTATTTGTATCCCAGTAATCGTGTCAAAGTCCCAGCCCAGTCAAGGTCTCATGGGCCAGGAACTCTGCAAAGCCATTGTAAGGAAAAGGCCCCTGGCATAGAACAGCTTGCAAAATAAACACATGCTGGAAAAAGGGGAGGCAAGACCCTGAGTATCGTTATCCCCACCTTGAAAAGTAGGGATGGAGATGCAGACTGCTGGAAGTCCTAATGAGTTAAGCCGAGGGATCTGAACTATGGCAAGAAAATGGAACTAGACTCTATTAAATGTATCATAAGATATGATCATTGCTTACCAAGGGAATATTTCTGGTATTAAAGGTCTCATTAATCTAGTGGAAAAGGCATGACAAGATCTAATGGCCAGGAGCCAAAGCCATGCAAATTCAGAGACATGAAGGGTGACCATTTCTAAAAAGGGAAAGTAGGCCATTACAGTTGCGACAGTGGTACATAAGGACACAGTGACTTCTCCAACTCCTGGAGGCATTGAAATAGAGCTGAATGTCTGCCTGAAAGGGCAGAGATGCTGTACCCCAGAAGTCGCAGGCCTCGTGCAAGAATCACTACTCATATTGCACAGTCTGTGGTCACATTCAATGTCAAACTCTTCTGGCTTTAACCGAGTCAAGAGCAAGCTCCCAAATTCCAGCCTTTTATCTCAGCTACTTCCTCTCAGAGATCACGTAACCACTGAAAACAGACCAGAAGCTAGACAACGAAAGGTGCCATCAACAGCTGCTGGGGTGAAACAGCACATGGAAGAGGAAGCAGGGAGTGACAGAGAATGCAGGGGTCATCTGTCAAGAATATCATGCCAATAGAACTTGACGTTTCTAATATTGACAGCAGCTGACAAAGGAAAACATACATACCCCGCATTCCCTTCCTATCAGCTAAGGAGGGAAGAATTCCCTACAGCATTCCCTAAATTTACCCTTGGAAGAAGGAAAGGGTCAACAATACCATCACCTTTGAGAAGCAATACAGCACAGGCCTTGGGAATTCATCACTGAGGTACAAACCAGGAATTAGCAGATGCAATCCATACACGTGGAGAATGATTTACACCTGCCTTACACAAGGAATGGGCAAGAGCTCAGCAGGTCCCCAAAAAAAGCTGTCTTGTTCAGGCATTTTAACAAGCAAAACAATCTCCAGGGCTAGAGGAAGATTCAGGAAATTCACCAGGGGAGCTGCCATAGAAGCAGTCTCCCCTCCAAATTCCACTCCCAGCTATACCACTAACCTGCTGTATGACCTTGAACAGCCCTTCACTTCCCCAGGACTCTGTCAGCCTCTGCGTGCCTTGGGGAGCACCATGTGACTCTTCCTCTACATACGTGCAGTGCCTAGCACAGCAGGGCAAGAGGTCCTTGGCATTTCCATGGTACAAATGCTATTCCTAATACCATTCACAGACCAATCCTACTTCAGCAATCACCACGCGGCTGGCTGTCACCTCATCAGGCTACGCGAGTCCTGCTCTTGGGAACAAAAGTCACAGCACTGCTGTACCAAGAAGGATTGCTCACATGCTGGTGACAGGTGTTGATCTCTTCTTTGTACCAAACATGGAACAACATTACACCCCCTACACTGTTCCATAATGCCACCAAAATCACACGCATTGCATTCACTGAGTTTGGCCTCAAAACTGACCAGTTTCTTCTCCTATACGTGGCCATTTTTTGAAGTAGCTGTATGGACTCAAAGGGAAGGAGGGAAAAAAATATTATTACAATAAGAAAGAAAATAGTAGAGATTGATCTGAGATCCAGCTGCACACTCTATTACGGGACTAGACCAAGTTTAAATACTTCCATTGCAATAATCCAATCAGCTCAAAGAAAGTTAAAAAGGATAAGTTTGGGGGTTTGGTGGGGTTTTTTGGTTTGTTTGGGGCGTTTTTTTCTTTTGTTTTGGGCTTGTTTGTTTGCTCTTAAATGTCTGTCTTGTAACTGACCTTATGGGCAGAGAGAACAGACCTGCAAATGGCTTCATGATCTGCCATTCATGCAGCCCACAAGAAAAAGAGAATGTGGTTTCTTTCAATACAAGGTTTTGGATAGAGCTGGTCTTAAAATATTGAGATAACTTTCCGCTCTAATGCCTTGAGTCTCAGTTCTAAATAATGGTCACCAAACAGGAACAGGCAGGGAAGAAATGAGTTTTAATTAGCTGTACAGTGAGGGTCTTTGTCCCACAGATAGATTTGATTATATTGCCGATAACCTTCTCGGGGCTTGCTATCACATTGCAATATGCCATTCTTCTGAGCCAAAGAAATTTTCCACACACCCCAAACAGACTTAGCAGCAGTGAAAGAATAATGTCAGAAGTCCCTTCCAGGTATTTTGGTGGGATTCTTCTGTTTGACTGAGTTCACTCAACTGGGATGGAGCCAGAAGAGCTCATTGGTGGAGCTCCAGAGTGGTGAGTGATATCAACACAGACCTCTGCCAACTCCTTATTTACAGGGCTTGTTTATAAACCTGTTTACGGGGTTTATACGGGGTACATGAAGTGCCTTAATTAGCTCCTGAGTATAGGCTCTGGTAGCTACAGATGAAGGTACTCAGACAAGAAGTAACAGCACTGACATTACCTGACATGCTGTGACCTTCAGGTGTCACCCACTATGATTACACACCCAGAGCTTTCACAGAATTGAGACAGCCATGGAAAAAAATGCCTCAAAAATAGAGAAAACTGTTTTATCCATGGCTTCAGCCCTTTCACTGCATTGTTGTGCACTTGTGAGAAGTACACCTGGCACTGTGCTTCACTGCCCCTTGCTAGTGGCCCACATAGGGCATCAGGAAAGGAGAAAATCCAAATATCGGGAAAAGAAAGGTTTTAGATGCAGCAGAAGGCTTCTATGAAGGTAAGTCGTCCCACAAATAAGCATATGCAGCTTAGATCATTCATTTCCAGCTATTGCACCAGCCAAGAACGAAGCCTTCCTGCTGTACTCAGATAAGTAGCTCTAATTTAGTAGGGCTCAGACAGCAGTCATTAACAGCAGGATTCCTTCTCCCCTTCCAAGACAGGGAAACCAGAAACCCCTTCACAAACTGTCTCCCTATAGGATACAGGAAATCTGATCCTCATGGCTCCTGCACAGCTTATACTGCAGGGGTAACTTCACTGAAGGATTAGCTCTACTCACAGCAAGACAGTGGAGAGTAGCATCAAGCCTTTCCACCTCTTCCTTTCACTACTGCTGGGGTAGATGGAGCCCTCGATGTGCTTGCGAGGAGGCTGGCTCCAGCAGTTATGTCTCATCTGCTATAAAACTGATCGATGGCAGACTGGAGGATTTGGTAGTTTTGGTGATGAGCAGAGAGTGAGCTCACATATAATAATTAACAAAAAATAATTTGGTAATAATATAAATATATCCTGAAGCAGATCAAGAGTCACATTTTGTTTATACCCATGGCTTCATCACTCCACCAGCCTTGTGACATCCCTGGAGGACAAGGAGAACACTGTGCCCCTCTCAGCCAGACTCGCTCTCTTTCTCAGAGAACGCAGCACCACAGCATATCTAATGGATGCCTGCTAGGCACACACATACTCCTGACTGAACTCTGCTGTTCTAGGTGGTACAGGGTGGTCTAACCTCAACAGCTGTGGGGGAACAGATCCGAGTTTACAATTCCCCTTCCCGCCTTCCTCACCATGGGTTACATCCTGCCCTCCCTCCCCAGCAGTGGCCAGCCCTTTCCCATCCCCACCACAGCAGGGACTGCCAAGTGCAGCCTCCAGACGATCCACACAGTGCCAGCAGCAAGGCACAGCCACAGGCTGCAACCTCCTCCCTGCCACTGCCTTTCCATCAACTCTTCTGCACAGCTCTGTCTGTTCACATTAATTACTCCCTCAATCTATCTCCCTCTCTTCCTGAAGAATTAGAAAAGTGTTTTGGAAAAAAACATGGTTTTGAGCAGAAGTCAACAGAAAAGCACTGGGATCATTCAGCAACATCATCTGTTGAGTGGCTCTCCAGTAACTAACAAAAACATGACGAGGTATCTTCAGGGAGTCTGACTTTGCCAGCAAAAGTCATTGCGTGCTTTAGTCATTTTCACATACGGTGTTTATTCAAATCCTGAAAAACCTTTTCGCTCCAATACCAGAATTATTACTATTACAAGAAATGTTTTGCTGAAAAAACAGGCAGAACCACAAACTGCTGTATTGCACTTGGGCCTGAGGTGTGAGCCCTCACTTATGGGAAAAGTTATTGGGAATTTTCAGAGTTTTAGCAAGGTGATGCTCTGAAACTCTTTCCAGCTTTAACCCACTTCCACTCTTGCAGAAGAGTTCATCATCTGATATATTTTTAATTAGAGTAACAGAGAGAGAACACTTTAAAACTACTTAACTATATAAAGAAGTTTTTAAGATCTCTTCTCCTTTTTGCCTCAGTCCCTGTGGTTTTGCCATTGCTGGCGTTGCTGATTGAGCCTTTCTAAGCAGCACTTTGACCACACGTTTGGCCCTTCACCTTCTCCTTACGTGATCTCTCCCACGTCACAACATACTGCTTTGGCCTTCAAAAGCCATTTGTTAGAAACTAAACCAACTTAAAAATATAAGTGGCTATAAAGCATTAGATTAAGACTGGAGTACAGGAAATCAGAATGTTGTATTCTAATTAGTTGGCAGGTGGTTCATGATCATGATAAATTTCATACTCTAGTTGACACATTTTCAAATGTTAATGTCCTCTAGAGGAATAAGCTGTGTTGTAATGACTAGAGTAATGGCTTTGAAGGTGAGCATTCACCTTATTACAGTTTCAAGCCCTGGCACTCAATGTACATAGGTGTTAGGCTCTGCACTCTACAAAAAGGAGATAATTATGATCATATAATGAAAAAAGCTGCGGTTTACAGAAAAGGGGTTGTGAAAAGGATCTGAATTATGGAGAGAACAACCTCCTTCATCACTGTGAAACAATAGTTAATCAAGTACTGTATATAACATAGCAGACAAGCACTCACAGGCATCCCAAGAGCCACAATGCTCAGGAAAATTGCAGCAAGTTTCTTGGTGGCTGTATGGTTTCAGCAGCAGTAAAACTCCAGTATCCTGCTTCGTTCTCTCCCACCCTTTTTGTCTCGACACTGTGAGCTGGTTTCCTCAGGGGAAGGAACTGAGGCAGATCACACAAAAGAAACAACAAGCAAGAGGAAAGCTGTGCCGTAAGTTCAGTCCCATGGCAGCCAGTAATCAATGCAAGGCAGGCATTGGTTGAGAAGCAACCAGGACAGTTTTAAGGATTGCCATCTTTGGACTGTAGCAAAGGATCTGGATCTTTTGCCACGTGAATCGTGTTCCTTATAGGCAAGTGCTGTAACTCCACACTTCTCCCCTAGTGCTCCCACATTCTCCACTCACAAACATGCACACACACAAATATTAAAGCCTAAGACAGCTTAAATATTTACACTACATGGACAACAACAAAGCTGGTACAGAACCAGCATCATTCCCTAGACTTCTCTTCTTTGGGTATACAGTTCCCCTCCAAGTACTTTCCCAATACCCAAATGTTCCAATGTACAACCATGCAGTATCATTCTCCTCTAACAATCCACTTGTCATTGCAAGTAGAATTAACCCGGGTTGCATCCACTGATGATCCCATGGTCATGGATATATCCCACATAGCCCATGTCCTCTTAACAATGACTATGGTATCCTTGACATTGAAACACAAATGATTTATGTCTTCCCAAGTCAAGCAGAATCATCTGTTGAGCAGCAGTCACGGCCTTATTTGCTGAAGTATTGCATAATCCTACCTTTGCCCCCATAACATTGCTTTAAAAGTGTCCTCTGTCAAGAGTCACTCTGCAATCAACATTGCTGGCCATGTGTTATTAATTAAGTAATTTTACAAAATTAGAAATACAAATCACATTGTTTTCAACCAAAATAACGATCTACCAATTATTCTGCCAACAGAAATGACTTGTAGCTTTTGGCAGGTCTTTTCCCTTTGGCCATTGTTTTCTTAGTTATTAACAAGGTTACAGTTGGTCCTTTTGATTAAAAAGCTTTTTGGCCAGAATCACTGCTATGGGAAAACAAAACCTGAAATTCAATATCCTTCTAGAATTCTTTTGAAATTTGATCTCAGCACCAATGAGGGAGGAAGGTGAGGGGCCACAGGGGACATATTTTGTAACTCTTTAATTTTCTTTTCAGCCTCAGATTCTTAAAGATGAGGCAAATAGGACTGGAAAGCAAAAAAAAAAAAAAAAATTATTTTTGTTCACTTGTCTCCCTGTAAGGTACACACCATATTACTTAATACATTAAGCTACTGAAAAATATAAATTAGGCTTATGGAGTATACAGGCTAGAATAAGGCTACATAGTGAGGTGTTCAAAGCACTGCATCCACATAGCCCTAGCAGATCCTTTCAGCTCCCATTTCAGGCCCTCCTAAAGGAAAATAAAATTCAGGGCAACAGAATGCATGGCCTTGAATTAGAAAAGAATGATTAAAAGGTGAACATACTATTTTTAAAATTATATTTCTTTGTATATTTTTAATGTGATCGAAACAACAACAAAACTAGTTGTAAGAACTCGATTTCAACATAAGACCTGATCCTGCTAAACATATCTCCAAAAATCAGTCCTTGTCCTCGAGCACTTAGCATCAAGGGTGCTATGGAAGTAGTTTCATCTTAGAAAGATTACTTAAAAGGCACTGCTGTGCTCCCACTGGGGGAAAGCTTAGTGCTTAGGCCTTCAGCAAAATTAAACTTCCATGCATTTGCAGTCATATGAGAGCCTACAGAAATGTGGACTGGCTTCACTCTCTGTGCAATACTGCAATAAATAATACCAAGAAAGGGGGTAGAGGAGACCTGTACTTAGCTCGTCCCTTCAAAAGAGGTTGAGCTCAAGATGGTGAGCTGCTCTTGTCATGTTTGTGACAGTCAACATCCTACAGAGGGACACATCTGCAGTGGCAAAAACAAGCCAAAGAATAGTGAGCATTTCCAGGTTTCCTAATGAACTGGCTTGTGCCAGGTACCTCAGATTGGATGTTTAAACAAGAATGTTAAGTACTTCAACCTTGGAAGACTTTAAGACTTGGGTATAATTGACTAAACAATTCAGAAAATGCCACATGGGTGTCAACCCTGCATATCAGCAACAGCAACAAAAAAAAAAAAAAAAAAAAAAAAAATCCAGGCTACCCTTCTCCATTGTTTTCCTTTTTCGTTCAGTCAGAGACGCAGAGACCAAGTACAGATTTCATCCAAACAGTAACCATGTGAAAACACCATTTTCAAGAAATAACAGACTAGATCTTTCATAAGACAGACAAACTGAAGGGGGTTAGAAATTTTTTCTCCCTTTTGTCTCTCTCTGATATTTACAGTCAGTGATTTAGACCAACTAAACATCTGGCCCCTAAAAGGAACATACCACTATTTGTTGTAATTAGAGCTCTGGTAAACAACACATTGCCATATGCAAGTTACATCAGCAGCTTTCATAACTCAACCTTTGCAGTATCCCAGCAAAAGTCTCCGTAAAGCTGCTGTTGGCCATCTCGAAATTTGTCCCTTCCCCACTCATGCAGCTAGAATAAATGCCACCTCTCCTGCTCCGACATGGTGCTTTGCCTGGGAGCAAACCACAAACATTTCTTACTCAAGAAACCCTTTTCCAGAGGCAGCTCACTCCATCATTGGAGGGAGTGAAGGGGGGGAAAACCAAGGAAAAAAAAAAAAAAAAAAAATCAAGTCCTTCAAAATTAACCCTTCAAAAGAGGACACTGAAAAGCAAATGTTGAAAATTACCATTTTGACTGCAGAGATAGCAAGGCTAAAATTAAGTTGTGGAGTAGTCTTGCTTGACCTTAGAAGAGAAAGGTCATGCATTTCAAGACTTCTCGCTATTAGTAAGATTTATGCAATGCTGCACCAGTGACACTCGCAGAATGTGCATTATGCTTGGCAACAGGCCTGCAATCCAGCCACTTACTGACTTCCATCGTGTAGTACAATGCAGAAACAGAGTCGCACCTGCAAAGCCTTTGACAAATGATATTTCACTAATTTTGAAGACTGCCGGATCATTTTCCCAGGTTACATGCGAGCTGGGCCGTAATAGTCCTTCTCAACTGCCTATCATGAAAAGAAAGTCGCTATAATGTCCCAAATATTTCAGGGAGTAAATACTTCTCAATTTGTTAATGATAAAGTTCTGTGTCAATTAGATGTAATGGGATAAAAGCCTATCATTAGCAATCCTAGGCCACACAAATTTAGAATGGTATTTCCCATTGCTCCTTGTGTCACTTCCCCACCACCCTATCTCTCTCTTTCATTTATTTCATTTTGTACTGTTTCAAGTGACTAGCAGAGTGGGCCGGTACATTTCACACGATCTGCTTTCACATCAAACAATCTCTCCAGGTATTTCATTCCCTTCACGATTTCATGGCGTCAACAAATCAAACCATGAGGTTCTGCAAATGTGAAAGTGTCAACAGAAGAACATAGGATGTAACGCCTCAGCTGCTTTCTTTCCAAGTAGGAGGATTCTTTTCTCCCTAATCTGCCTTAGTTGAGTTACAACACCCAAATCCTGTTTAAATCATACATAGTACAGATGTATTAGGACACTAGTCTGTGCTGCTGATAGAGAAGGGCTTACAAAACAGCTCTCTGCACAACACGTCAGTGTTTTGCTCACTGTGACTTCTGTTGCTGAGTAACAGCACTTCTCTCTGCACTCATGGAAGGGAAGGTGGGGAGTACTCACATGTATAAAGCCAAGCACATTTTTAACAGCTTTGCTACACCAGGGCTCAAGACCTTGAACAACAAGGCTTCCGTGTGAAACTTTATATAGCTTAGCCTGAGGCCTGCAATTGGATCCCACAAGTGTGCAAGGTTCTGCAGGCAACGGATCCGTGGCATAATTCAGCTCCTGAGGGCATTAACTGCACCCCAGTGGCCTCCCAAAAATCTAGGGAGCAAGACAGCATTCACGCCAGCTCTACAGTTACTTCTCCAGGCTGTTTTGGAAGACCTGAGGATCACAGGGTAAAAGTCCTATGGTATTCCTGGTGCAGGGAGAAAAACAATTGCAATAAACAGGCAGGTCCCACTTCTGCCTGGCCAGAGGCAGAGGCTGCCTGGAGCAAGAGCCAAGAGTCTGGCTCTTAATGTGCACACACTAGTCCATCAATCTCCACTCGTCTTCACTTATCCTGAAGAAGTCATCAGGAACATCACAGTCCTTCACAGATAAACTGTCCCCTCTGAACAGTACCAGGGTGCACACCAGATGACAGCTTACACAGTTCACTGTCAGAAACCCCCTGCAAATCCTCCCTCAGAGTGAGAGCTGGCCCTCTATGCCATCTCATTTACACATTTAGATAGAAGAACTTTCCTCTTGCTCTGAGCCTTGCTCAAACATTCAGTCAGGATTAAGCACCATGAACTGCAAAATCCTAGAGCTACCAGATCTCTGTCGATGTTTGTTGGCGTCTCAAGGAATCGTGCTGGCAACATTTATAAGTGTACTGACAAACTATTTGCAGCTTGAAAGCAAGAAGCACACAAAATTTTAATATCACCTGACTACAACCTCTGGAGTCAACTGGGGACATGTCTCTATCGGGAGCATTTTAATTGTGAAGATGCAAATGAACTCAACAAAATGTAAAGCACCCATGAAGAGAAACGAAGAAATTCAGGTGATTATGTGGCAACACGATGTTGCTATTCCCTAAGGAGAGAGAACTCCATGGGTCACAGCACAGCTTTGCTATTGTAAACATGCCTACATCCAAGGCTTATGCTGCCTACACTGCTCTGTGAGCTGGAAGTTACATCTCGTAGCATTTGGCACAGGAAAAAGTATCTGAAAGAAGCCTGTCATGTACAGATGGTCCATAATAATTAGCCCTATCTGTTGTGTCAATCTACTTAAAACAGGCTATACTATTTTGGATCGACTCAGAAGGTTCTGAATCAACCACCACCACAATGATCTAAACTAGATATTGATTGATTTACGTCAACATCCTTTTACATTAAAACATACTATGGCAGGCTTCATCCATTATTTTTCCCTATTTAGGAGTTTAAGTTTGTGTATGTCTGTATTACTATTGTATTTCAACTACATACTCTATAGTAAATAATCTTAATGATCAAATGACAGGCTTCATATCTCTCTGAGCAGAGTTCATCTGATTTATTAAAGTGACACCAGACATTTACTCAAGGAGTAAACAGAGCTGACATTATAGGATGATCTCTGAGGGGAATGCTCCAGGGTAAATACTGAGAAAAAGGAGTGGTTATGCATTCCATTCCTTTGTATTTCTTGCCTAATTTTTTACTTTCTCCTTTTTAATGTTCTTATTAGCTCACATCTTTTGATGTTCTTATGTTCACATCTTTTGTGATCTTTAGGCAATAATCTCTGAATGGGAGCCCTTGTAATATGGTCAGTGTTTACCAAATAAGAGCCATTAGTTGAATCTAGAGAAGCACCTGGAGAAGACCAGAGATTCTTTGTCTCAATGCAACTGTGACTACTTTTCTCCTCAGAAAACATCAACCAGATTTACCTTTACATGTAAAGATTTACCTTTAAATTAAATTAAAACTTAAGATAGCTATTCTGTTATTTGCATAGAAAATAAGCACTACACTCCTTTAAATCTAGGGCAACACAATATCTGGTTTCAAGACACTGCTCTGGTAACCATCCATCCCCACCTGCATCAGTGCAGAAAGCAAACCTTCTCAAAGTAAAAGGAAGAGTTATCCAGGCAAACAGTTATTCGTAAGTAGTAACGAGGTTTCACACTCAAAAATGCATGGGAAAAAACCCCAACTCAAGATCCTTAAAAGGACATTCATGGAAGAAAAATGTTTTCTATGCTCACACGTATACCAACCAAAGCCATCGTTTTTTAAATTGCAACCAAGAGCCCAACACTGTACCTGAAGAGTGGAACCAAAAAGTCAGAATCAGAAGGGCCACAAAGGACTTCTGTACAGTACACATACACTGGCTACGCAGACATTAAGAAACACAAGGTGAACAAGATGTATGACTAGTAAAAGCCTTGCCTTGGCTACACTAACAAGGACAATGCTAAAGCCTGGGTTACCCTCCTTGACATCTATCGCTAAAACCAAAGTTTAAAAGAGTTCCCCTAAAATCAAAGGATCAGTAAGGCCACCACAGCAAAAACATCACCTCTGACACAAACCGTCCTTTCCCCTCCCCTCACATGGGGGATCATCGAAACCCATTGCCTCTCATCCTCCCCTCAGACCGCTGTGTGGGTCCCACTACACATGTAGGACAGACATATCTAGGGAGATGTCCTGTTCTATAGGCCAGAAGGTTCAGATTTTTAGGCACTGGTTCAAAGCACTTTAGCTTTTCAGCTAAAACTTGGCCGCAATGCTGATGAAAAACAACTTTGCCATTCAAGATTCTTCCATCTGCAACACAGCCCCATGCATGAAGGTCCACATTTGCAGCTGGCATAATTCAATATAATGTTCCTTCAGCCAGCAGTGGTACAAGCAGAACTTATGGCTTCAAACTTAAAGGCCTTACACTGAAGACAGCCAGAAATTTATATTTAGCTACAACCAGCAAGTTAACCTGGTGGTGTCATGAAAAATGTCTGTTTCCTTGACTCATCCATCATCAAAGCATAATAAACTTATAATCAAAATGATATCACTTCAACTGTTGCTGCCAATCTTCCCTTAATGGATTTAATTTAATAAATTTTTTTAAAAGTTTCCATGTGTGTCTATAGTAGACAACAATAGTAACAATGGCCTCACAGGGACTGTGGGAAAAACCCTATTCCACAGTGGCAAAGTGCTCTGCCTACCGAGTGTTACTGGGGCACTGCAGAGCTGGAGGGACTTATCCTCACAGGGCAGAACTGAACATAACTGCCCTTACAGGGAAATGGAGTGAAAAGAGTTAATATTTTCTTTTCCTGATTCGATTTTCTCTGCCACTGGCTGGAATCCAAGCCCAGGAGGGTTGTTTGGTGTTTCAGGAGGGTTTAGGGGGTTTAGAAGGGTTAGGCCTCTGCACCTGTAGATAACATTGCAAAGCCTCACTTTGTAACCTTGGTGAGATGGCAAACTGCTACTCCCCTTCAGCTAACTGCCTCGTTCAGAAGTTCTGCTCTTTAATTGCCCCTTTCTACCAATCACTTATGATGGTGTATGCTGAAGCTTTGGGCCTTTCTGCTGAGCTTGAAAAGTCCAGTGGCTTCTTCCACTAGATGAAAATAGCACCCACCAGAAAGTAGAAAGGTGAATTAATTAAATTCTGCATTCAATGCAGAGACTCACATCCAGATCCAGGAGACCAAGAGACTTTGAAACTTGGCAAAACCTAAGCCCAAGTCACTGGGAACTTTGCTTGGGTCCTCAGATCAAAGGAGTGTTAGTATGCTATTTTCAGCATCTACAGACCAGTTTCTACCAGTTTTAGTCCTAGTCCCTCCATCACAAAGCAAACCCAGGATAAGCAGAGAGTGTAATCAATTAAACCCAGAGAAAATTCAGAAGTGGGATTTCTATTTAAACTACAGCAGTTACTTCGACACATGAGCAATGGCTTTTAAGTTACTTATGGGCACATTTTGACTTGAAATAAGAAAGATATTATTAAATCAACAGCTTAAATACAGGAATACAACTTTGTTGGGCAACAAATTAACTAGTTAAGGATGTTGACAGGATTTTTTAAGAGGACTAGGCAAGATCATTGTCTAGTGGAGGACTTGACATCTCTGTCCTACAGTCCAGCTCAACTGTTACACTGATGCCCTCCCTGTGTTATTCAGGAGTGTTACAGGAGGTAGCAAAGGTACAAATACACTGTTTATGAAGCAAAGGGAAGGGGAGAAAGTAAAAATCTCTCTTTCTCAATGGATATGCATAATAATGTATTCCCTCTAAAAAAAATTAAAGCGCTAAAGGCTGTAGCAGCTAGTATTCATTCTCTACTGGGTTTCTTCTGGGAGCTGAGTATTTTTCACTCATGCTCTGAGATACAAACAGGGAATTCATCTTGGGACTCGGTCTGTAATATTATACCAATGAGTTGATTCAGGAGCAAAATCTTCAAAGAGACTCATTCTGCTGAAATTCTGAAGAGAAAAAAGGAATGACCATTATGCAAGTAACTACATGTGTCAATGGGCTGTGACTGAAGCTAAAGGACTTGACTTTGCATTCCTCCTAAATTCAGTGGGGAAACTGGGGCAGGAAGGGGTGAATCACCAGAAGTTTTGCTCAAGGAATGTAAAACAGAACACAAGGTCTATTGCCCTCATTGGGATTTCACAACTACATAACACTGGTGATTTCATTAGAGACAGCCCTGATTTATTTCAAAGCAGAATCAAACTTCAGGTCTAAGGAAGCCCTTAAAATAAGTCTTTACTAACGCCTTATTATTTTAATGGTGTAAATCCACAGGAATCAGACAGGCTATCCAAGATTTACAGTGTAAGTAAAAACAAGATTCAAGACTTAGCATACAAGTTTCTTCGACCTGTGATGTGCTCATTTGCTAGTTTAAGCACAGGCATGAAAATCATCAGTGACCAAATGCTAAGCAGAGAATAAACACTGTGAAAACTAGACCTTGCCTCAAAAAGCATCCCAGATAAAGTTATATAAAAAAGTAGATATTTGGGGCTACCATCCTGTGCTGGTGAGAACTAGCATCATTCCACTAATAGAACAACATCCACTTTTGCTGGTGAAGGCTGCAGCCCGTGACCATCTTTTCCCTCCCACTGGGAGGGACACTAATCTGAAAGGGGCACTGCACAGATGTGCTCACCTCAAACAACATGCCTAGCATGACACATCATGCCAGCTAGGACTGATAGGCAGTAAGCAGAGAAGACAAGTCACCACCTGCTTAGCCCTTCTGGTAAATCTGCATCACCTCATTCCAAAGAAGTGCAAAGCCTTTAGAGTCCACGGAGGCTCCTTGCACCAGCTGGGGTCCTGTCCTTCAGTCTGCAGTTGAGAAATGCTGCCCTTTCCCACTCAATACTTGCAATCTATCAGGACTCTGAACAGAAGAATAAAGGACCTGATCTGCTTCTTGCTTACACCATTGTAAATCAGAAACAAACCCATCAGCACTAGCAGCCTTTCATGAGTATAAAACAGGTGTGAGAGTAAAAACAGGTCTATAAACTCAGCCGAATTTAGAAGCCAATGTATTACTTTCTAATTGTGCAGAGATTACATTAAGTATATATATACACACACACATACACACACCATTTTTAAAACTTCTCCAAGAAATCTGACAGAAACTAAGCAGACCATACTGAAATTTAACTGGTTGCTCGTAAAAAGCTGCTAAAATCCGCCAAAGGTATAAGACACGGTGCAGTCTACTACACAGACTTGTTAAAAAGAAATAAAGTAAGAAAAGCAGCGGGTTTAACTGACTGTCTGATGGGTGGAGCAGCAGTTTTACTTGTCTTAGAAATGCCTTTTTTTAGGAAAAAAAAAAATCTTGAATGCTTGGGCTCTTTTTTGTTTGTTTGTTGGGGGGTTTTGTCCCTGTACCTCAGGACCAGATTTTAAGGCTGTAAAAAACAGCCGTTCCCGCTGCACCCCGCCTGTTTGACGCTGCTTTGCTGCCACCAAGTGGAAAAGAAGCAGCAAGGCTGAAATCCGCCATTCCTCAGGTGGCGACCACGGCCTGCGGGTGGGTCTGTGTGAGGGACAGGAAACGGCCGCCATCAGGGTCCTGAGTGGAGAAGTGCGGCGGTGGTTGAAGCAAGGAACAGCCCCGTTAAGGGGATGAGTTTTGTTACACTCAAATAAAAAAAGGTGAGGGGAAAAAAAAAAAGAAAAGAAAAAAACAAGGCAAACAAGTCTTTCGGTGAACCGTTTACCCTGGCTGCTGTTTGCTTAAATCAGACATGATGCACCTATGTATTTAAAGTAACCCATGCCAAAGCAGATACCAGTGATTATCTTCCATAAAAGATAAAATCTAGCTATAGTATTAAAACTGATGAGTCAGCTGCTTCTTGTTGAGATGTATCAAGTGGTTAAAGGGAAAAAACATCTGTTTTACTGTGTTCCGGAGGGATGGTTTGGGGGCAGGACTGCTGCCCGCTCCTGAGGGCTCTGCAGAGTGCCAAGAGACACTTCTGTGCAGGTGCTGCAAAGGAATCCCAGTGGTTTCAGAGTATGCTGATCACCTTCTCTTTTAATTTAAACTAATTTAACCTACTATAAGATGTTCTCCCTGTTTTAATAGCTCTTATTTTTGTAGCAATTCATAGAATCACAGAATAGCCTTGGTTGGGAAAAAACCTCTAAGATCAGCAAGCCCAACCATTAACCCAGCACTGCCCATTCAATTGCTGTCATTTAGGTAATATCACACAGATGTGCCCAAGAAGCACAAACTTGTGAAAAGCCCTGAAGAATTTCTAGCAGTATTTCTTTTATTCAATCTAATTTCAGAGGCAGAAGGAGAGCTACCCAGCTGAATTACGTGAGGCAGACATAGGAAAAACAGATGAAAGACTGGAAAAGAGATGGCATGACCTTTAAGCACAAAGGTAATTAAACATGAGGATTTACACACCTTCTCTTTTGTGATGTACAAACTGAAAAATGGTTGCCTCTCTTAAATTTATACAAGTAGTCTAACAACCTACTAAAATAAGGAAGTATCAGATATATTAAATAGGGGAAAATGGCAAACTTCTAAACTTGTGGTTGTCTGGCTCATTTTCCAGATGCTTTTCAAAACCTAAACATTAAGAGAGGTGTTCTTCAGCTATGACACAAAGAAATATTCAGATACCTTAACAACATGGGGACCACAGATGTGTTAACACACACAGTGCCAGCAAAATCACTCCAGTTAACACCAGCTGAGAATCAGCCTTTTTTTTTTTTTCCCCTGCTGTTGGTGGGACTTTGGCTCAGATGCTTGAATAGAGTAAATCGTTACTAATCTTTGCCAGCTGAGGTAATGACCACTGAGGTTCCTGAGGCCAGCAGACTACCCAATACAGGCTTTGTCTTAAATGACTTTGAACCTCAAATTCTTTTTGGACACAGATGAGCTTACCACTGTGCATTAACTGAAGGCTTGGCTCAATTACATAGTGGCTTTTTGCTATGGGAATGGAAGTGCCATGGGGTCAGGAAACTTTCTACAAGTTAGAAGTCACTGTAGCTGATGTCAGAATCTGGCCTCTTTGCCTTCTGAAAACCTGTGCAAGCAAACCTGAAATCAAAATCTAGCCCTTAATTTTTCTGATTGTACAATCTCACCTAGGTGGCAGAAGACAAAAAAAAAGTTTTTCAAGCTTTTTTTTTCTTGTTAATTTTTTTTAAATGTGCCAAATCTCAATCTGGGCAGTTTGCTCTGGTTTCAGGAAGGGAAAAAAAAAAAGCACTAAAAGGTATAGGTACATCTAGAAATATTAACCTATGCCCAGAAATGACTCACTTATCTACCAAAATTCCTCTGCGTAATTCTATATATAAGGGATGAGATCAAATTCTTAGTCTTTAAGGATCTGTCTTCCAGAAAATAGGATACTTCATTCTAACAAAGCCCAAGAACACCTGTTAAAAATTTAAGTTTCAGTTTTCTAAGATATCCAGCATACTTAAACAGTGAAAAGAGGCACACTCTCACTGGAGTCACCTCTTAGGAAGGTGGCACATGTAAATTAATGTCATTTTAGTTAAACTGGTGTGAAGTTGAACTCCCCTGTGATCATAATGTAAATTAATCAGATACATATGAGAACATCCTTTGTCTACATTAACTTTTTAAAAATCTGAAATCCAAATAAAGCTACATTGAAACAATGCTGTTAAAAGTTGCAAAGTTGTACTAGACCTGCAGTTCTGCAAGTGTTACAGAGCCCTGCCATCGTCTGAGATACATTGGACTTCAATTGCAGAGCCCGTATTCTTCCCTAAGATAGTTGTGGCTTCAAAACTGTGCTGGGAGCTCAGCTGATGACCATGCACGGGAAAATTGGAACACAAGCAAATTAAGGGCCAGGATCTATCATGCAGTTCTCTGAGGTTTCTCTAGAGCCCTAATCTGGATAGATTTTCACTGGGATGACTTTTCTTTTTAACATCTCAATGAAGGAGAGTTACAACTTTTAGAAAAGGACGGTCAGAAGTTTTAGCTGACATTGCCAATGTGGCCTATACTTTACAAACCATGTTCTTGAACAACTGTAAGAGTAACTGCTCAGCCTTTCCAGGAAAAAAAAATAAATTCAGCCACAGCAGAGACCAAACATGAAAAAGTCCAATACAAGTAGTTACAAGCTGGCAAAATTATAAACATCTGGGAACAGAACATTACCATAAAAAGATGAGGCACTGTGTAGAAGTATCAGTTGTAAGCCCACTATATAATAAAAGGTAAACAAAGCTCAACAAACACTGCCAAAGCACTGAGGAAATTTCATTGGAAGTCAGTGACTTAGAATCAGCTAGATTTTTAGGGCTGGTTTTGTTATGACATTCTTACCTACCTAAAGCCAAATTCTCAGTTCTCATTTTTTCTACTGTGGCCCTAATGAAATCAAGATTTAAACTGACTTAAAGAAATAGAGAATTAAGCTTGTGAAAGCTCCAACAACAGGGTTTCACTAATATGCACTTTGTATTCTGTTCCACACAGAGAGGAGAACTTACTGCCATTCAGGAGATATATAACATGCAGGTGGATGTGTAATGTGAACATACACAGGCAGCACCTCATGAGGTTAACTGCCTTGAGGTAACACTCTCTCCATGGAAACTTTGCAGGAGCAAACATGTTTTGTCTTGTGTGTGAGTTGGGGAGTAGCTTTGTCAGCCTAGGGCAACGAATTAAAAAGATTGTTTATCCTATCCAACTTGACAGTGTTTGTTACCAGGCATTTCTCCTTCTCACCTTTTAATAACAGGGATGGTAACTTTGTAGCTTTAAACAATGACTAATTTGTTCCCATGAGGCCAAGAAACACTCAAGTGACAAAGAAAAAAATAAACATTCTAGGAAACAAACACTACAACATATTCATGAAACTGAACATTCATATCAAATGAGAGAATATCAAAGACTGCTTTTTCAGACAGCTTGTTCACTTGCATAAATCAGCAGCTGCTCATTTACTTCAAGTGGTAAACAGCAGCTAAGAACTTGCCCCTAGAATTACTACTTTATTTGCAAGCACAGCTGAGTTTTGTTTCTTTTCTGCCTATTCTGGATCATTGCTATGCAAGATCAATCACCATGAATTTGAGGTGATCCTTAGCTTGAAAATGATTGTATTATTCATGTACTCTTCGGATATCCCATCTATGTACTTTTGATATCAAGATTGTCTAGAGTAAAGTTGGAACAACATAGTGCTGAATTAGACCCATTTTCTATCACTTAATATAGGCTTTAAATTTGCCCATGGAATGTGTCCACACCAGACTGAGAAGCGGCCTCTTGGCAGTGCTGAATTATCATACTGAATTGCTTCCATCCATTTGCTGGGGCTGCCAAATTGAAATGATGCATGTCAAGGCAACCCTACACTGAAAAGTAAAAGATAGCCTCTTAAATGTTCCATTTATAAAGCTTTTTATTCACAGTCAAATTTAGTATCCCCTCTGAAATATATCACTTTACAAAATTGATACCTTGCCATTACAAGATTTCCACGCCATATTCACTCAGCTTAGTAGTAAAAACAAGCTTTTGCTCTTTTCCCTTTGGTGCAGCTGATGAAAACTGAGCAGTTCAAGGTCTGCTGCTTAGATCACCAGCACTAAGTATTCCATAGATTTGTAATCTTCTCCTACAGGGAAGGTTAAAAGTCAGCAAAAAGGCAACCTGTTAGTTCTATCAGTGCATTACAAGTGCATCGTACTGGCGAGCAGGAACTGGAAACAAAAAACAACCCAAACCAAACCAGCACTAGTGCTAAGAGCAGTCTGCAAAACAAAAGCATTCATGGAGCTCTCTGCAAGGAATATCATTCAAAGAAAATTAGCAGAAAGAAAAATTACAGTGTCACACTGCAGAACTTTAATGCATTTTTCCTACTGTGTCACATGATTCTAACATGACAAATCACATTATTTATTTTCTGTATTATTTCCCCTAAACTGCTGTAGCCCAACCCCAACACTTTTTATTTTTTAATCACTGGCAAGTAAATTTCTAACCAAGAAACATATATAGTCTTTTTAATTAATGCCCTGCTTTGGCATCTTTACATCTCAGTTTATGACAAAGGAATAACCTGCCTACGTTTGGGATGCAACCAGTTTCAATTATTTAGCTCTCTAAGTTGGAAAGTTTCTTTGGCTTGAAGTTCATCAGACTTACTCTTTTGGAGAAGCAGAACATCTACACAAAGCCTTATGATAATTTCACCAATTATATTCCGATTTGCATGTCACTGTCTAGCTGAAGTTAAAATTTTTTTCAACTTCTGATTTGCATCAAAAATAGTTTGCTGTTGTTTCCTTACACTTTTAACTCTCTAAAGCAGCTAAACATTGCTAGCCAGCCATGTCTGATAGAAGAAAGAAATGACATTCCAATCAAGTTGTTTCATTTTTTTTTTACGGATAACTTGGCACATATCCCAGCTTGTAGTGACGTTAAACAGAGGGAAGTTTTTCCTAGGTATAACGGATTTTTGCAGTTGCTTTCAGTAGAAGAGAACCTGCATGAATTGGGTCAAAAGTTCAATGAGATCTTGCGAGAAGGAACTCTATACCACAAAATGCCACCTACACCAATATACCTCCACCTGTGTTTCCAGTTACAGACTGGAGTTTGCTGTTCATGACTCCTGAAAGCCTTCCTGTATACAACAGCTGACAGAGGTCTTAATCCAGGTACCCAAGGTCTCTTTTTGTGGGGCTGCAGAACCAGGTCTTCATCAATCCCTAACAAAGCATGTCATTTACTATAGAAACCAGGATCTCCCTTTATATTTGTAACAGTCCCACCTGCATGGTTAAAAAATGAATTTCAGTCTACCCTGTTAAATCCAAGAAAATTCTTAATTCTGAGAGAATTAAGTTTAACTTTTATCATTACAGGTAACTGTTTTGAGATTTCCAATGAAACTGCAGTATTAATACTTTTTGACAAAGCTTCATGCTAGTATTGATTTTCAAGCCCCATGAAAAAATAGGATGACTTAATAAAACATCTACTCTTGAGGATGCAGCTCTCCAATAATAAAAATACTGAAGGAAGTAGAAATGAACCCTGGTGATGTGTTGACTTCCCAATTCATGGCTAGCATTTATAAAGGTGGGAAACTAAGTCCTAGGAAGATTCCTCCTTCATTTGCAGCTACAGTAAATTCTGTCAGAGAGAGAGGTTTTCTAGGAGTAGATTTGCAGAAACTTTACAGCTGGGGGAAAACCTAATTTCTCAGGTCAAAGATGCCCATTTTGTTATGGTAAAAACCTCTTTACATGACTGGGACAGTAAATGAGGGGAGTTTTCTCCCTGCAATATTTTTTTTTTTGGAGAAGCGTAGGTGTGTGTGGAGGAAATCTTTCAGCAGACATTTAAAGATGCATCTAAGAAAAAGATAACTTGCTGACTGGAAAGAACACTGAGTAGTGGGCAGACATCTACAAAGCCCTGAGTCACTGATTTGATAAAGGAGCAATTTGCTTATCCTGTCCAACTGTAGCAGTTCAATGAAGCCATACTAATTCAAGGACCAAAGTCCTTGAGGACCAAGTGGAAAGTCTGCCATTGATTTTAAAGTCAATGAGTCAAGCCCCTACTATCCAATGACATCCAAACTCTACCCGATGCCCCCAAGTGCTGTTTGCTATTTTAATGTAGCTATTTAACAATAGTGCAGCTAAAAATCTTTAGTTGTGTTTCTCTTCTGAAGTGTGGGGTTTTTTTTTTGTAAGCTTGGAAAATTCCCCATATGACCTCAGATCAAATTCTAGTCATAGCTGCTAACTTCACATGCTCTTACCAACCTCACCACTTTCTTGGTGCAAAGGCTAGAAAGCAAAAAGTTCCAAGAACAGGTAACACATTAAATGCATCTATCAAAACACAATCTTTAACAAAATAAATACTATTTTCACTTTTAATTTAAAAACCTGAACACAAAACACTAGTTTTGACATCAATTAGCCTCTAGTCAGTCAAACTACCTATATATTTCTATCATAACGGAGAGTTTTACATAATTTTGTCATTGCATTAGTTAAAAACATACTCAGAAACAGCAATTTTGTTAGGGTTTCTCTTAGCTGCTATGTCTAACTAATATTAATTAACCTGCAATATATTTATAGCAAAATCAAGACAAAGCAGCAGGGCATCACACACACCTTCATGTTTTCTTTTTTCTAGAAAAGCTAAAAACCCAGGCTGTGAATAGCCAGAGCAAATGATACAAGCCTTAAAAAAAAAAAGTTTACAATTTGCACTTTTTACATCTATTTAAACTGCCCTATTACAAATACCTGTATATAATTAATTATACCATATGGACTTCTGCCTCAGTGAGTCTTAGTTAATAGCCTTGCATTATTCTTGTTTAAACATTTAGCAATGAAACCTGTGTACTTTACTGGACAATGAATTATGATCCTTTTCAGAAATTACCCTTTTAAAACAAAAGCTATAACTGAAGCTTAAGCGGAAAATCATGTAATGGAAATGTCCTTCAATTCCCTTTTAATTAACAGCACTGTGCGTAAATACAAGCTGAGCTACTCATTTCCTCAAGACAATGCTTCTCAAAGTATAAGACATTATCTCCCAGAAAATCTCTACCTTAAAGTGCTTCTAGGTTGTGCCACTTCAGACCATTGCTTTCCTGTTGTCTTCCCAAGTAGTTCATAGGACACCTGGCCTTTTTTGGTCAAGGACACACTTTTCATTTTTAACCTTAATCACACAAAAACCGACTCCTGAGTCCAACAGGAGGTGGACCATGATGTTAACCTGTAGAAATAAAGCATTCTTGGTTTAGCTTTCAGTTGGCAAATGTTTATGGGCCTTTGACAAGCATACTCACGAGCAGTTCTGTAAATTCAAGGCAGCAAAGTTAGGTCCCTACATGAACATATATGCAAGGAAGTTCTCTTGTTAGTTGGATTGAAGGAATTCCTATTTATTCCTAAACAAAAATGTGAAAATTAATACCAGTCACTGAAAATAGTGAGATATTGTTTTGCCAATTACTAGGCCTAAGACAAAAGATGCAGGCAGCAGTAGAATGAACCAGTAATTAGCTTCTATTGTATACAGAAGGGTGGGTACATGGGTGAGTGCTGGGTGTTCAAACAAGTCAAACAGATCACACAAAACAGACATCTACGATTCTTTAAGTAACCATCCACTGAACACCCTTCAGCTTGCAGTACTACAGCTATACTGGATTCATTTGTTCTTATCATTTAGTTTTTCACACTAACAATATTTCCTAACCAGTTTTGTAAGCTTCACATTTTTAGGAAAACAAATAGAATATTGGCAAAACAGAGGAGTAGTTTACTGCACCAGAGAATGCTTTCCATGATGAAGATCTGAGAAATCACAACAGATGACCACACTCCTACCATGTCAGAGCACATTTCTCTTTCTCACAGTGTCAGCAGTAATGGATGAGCACTGCAGCCAAAATTCCAATCAAGTTCCTGCATGTGTGGTTTCCTAAGAGCTGTCCCCAGCCTACTCCCTTTTTTTGGGCCCTACAAATTGCCCTTTGGGGATACCTATTTTTCCCACTGACTAGACACAGTGGCTTAGAGTGAAATCCAGGCTGTTTGCTTCTGGACCTTGAAGCTCAGTTTTCTCAGATGCAACAGAAGTAAGGGAATATGGCATATGTTCAAGTTCAGAAGCTGAAAAGGAAACAGTTAACACAGTGAATAAACCTTATAAAACTCTAAAAATACAGCATTTCACACAATGATGTAATGAGAAAGTAAACACGGCTCTTGCTTAAAGACCACAGACTGGATAGCATTGTTGGAGTCTTTTTAATATTCAGGAGATTGTGTACATACAGAAAAGTGTCAATCATTCAGCAGTAAAAAAAAAAAAAAAAGAAAAAGGAATTCTGAGGCATTATGACCAAATCATCACTAGCATCTATTACCAGCAAGCGTATGTCAGGTCATTATAATTTATATAACGTTACTTCTCTTGCATCAAATGGCACTTTCAGACACACAGATAATGTGACTGCCTCAGTGACAAGCATTCTGGACAAAATACAACCCTGTGAAATTCCTAAGTATAATTTAATCAAGATGTTGCCATACAGCAGCTCTGCAAAATGTGTGCAGTATGCAAAACAAATTTCAAAATAAGTTATAAGAGGAAACAAAAATCTAATCCATCTTTCTCTTTTTTCCTTTAGCAGGAGTTTTGGAGGTATGTTCATTTTCAGCATTTGGTTCCCACAGTGCATTTCTTACAAATCTAGAAGCAGCTCCTTTATTGAGTTTGGATGCCTTCTTCTTGTCTGCTATTTCTTTCACCTTGTTCATGTATGTTCTTATTCTCTCCTAGGAGAAAAAAAAAGTATATTTTGCACCGTTCTCCCAAGACTGCTGCTAGAATAAAATCAATGAGTTTCTACTGTACATTTCTATAACTATAATACCTAGAAAAATAGCATCATTTAAATATATATACCATATATATATATCTTAGCCTACCATAGCCATTTGGTGTCCAGAGCATTTTTTGAACAAAGCATGGCTTGGATTCAGCCCCACCTAAGTACACCCTCCCAGCCCAACAATCTTACTTATGTGCCTACTCATCTTCATCTACTTCTGCAATCAATAAAGAAAATTACTTTGAGAGTGTAACTAAACCCGTCTAAGACAGGAATCACCCCCTGGTAAGTGCCTGTTTCTCATCACCAACTAGAGAGGACACTTAGAGTAATTCTGTAAAATATATAAAAGTTTGGTTGACAGATTGCATGTCTATGTATTTAGCCTAATATGGCCTTCAACTCTAGGGCCTTTAGGCTTTACTGTAATACAAACAACAACAGTAACATATATATCTGTATCGCTCTACCTGATACCCGAATGATAAACGTGGAGTAGCAGAACATTTATGGGTACTGCTAGCTAAATAAATGTTGATATTATGTAACCCACGCATTTCTCACACAGCCATTGACAGCTTTTTGAATCTGGAACCAAAGTTACAAGACCTATGCCACAGAGCTGATTTTCAGTTCTTCAGTAACCATTACAAGCAGCTGATTTGTCAAAAAGTTGGCCGCTCTTTCCGTATGAAAACCATATCTTTAATGAGGAGAGCCTTACAGGTTCTGAAATCACGATAGACTGTAATATTTCTTTGGTGCCTGAGCTGGCTAATGAGAACAGATGGCAAACCTACATGTATCAACATGGGAAAAAGGAGCTGACAAACATCAACCTGACAAAAGAAATGAATTCTGATAGCTTGAACGTGAGTTTTATTTATACAGTTTGAATCTCTGTGTATTCCCTGTGTGTAAACAAGGAGAGCAACTCTAAAAACAAAACAACCATGACAAAGTCTTTTTTTATTCCCTTTCCACATGAATAAGAACATCACAATGCTCTTGGAAGGAAGGAATGTGCCTTCATTCACCTTGATACTTGTAAAAGGAAAAGAGAACTGGATAAGAATCTAGCCTATGGTAATTCACTCATTCTTCAGAGTTAAAACGACTGGCAATTGTGAAATAAAATACTAGCATAACTTATCCACAGCAGAAGAGATATAATTTATTTTTTAGTATTGCTAAATTAACACAATATTCAGACAGTATATAATACAGGAGGAACAAGAAACTGACTGAATGCTCATGAAATATTAACTGATCCGGTTTTTAATATGATACAGTCTAGACTACTGAAAACCTGACAAAAAATAGAAGTATTCTTGTTATTCAGGCTAGTTTTCCACATTTTTCAGTCCTGTCTTCCGTTCCACTGGTTAGGTAAGGATTACATTTAAGCTAAGTATTTTACAATTGCTCAGATTTAATATTTTCATTTATACAGGAATTAAACTGGGTAGCTATAAGTTTTGATTTCTATTTTTTCTTCAGGCTGAATGATTTGATTTTTTAAGTCAGCAGAATTTTCAAGATAGCTGGCCTTCTATACTGCAGCCATGCATCTAAATGGAATATAAAGACAAACCTAAAAGATTTATTATAGGTTGTAAATATGTCACTAATGCAGAATTACTGGACAATACACATACAACTGGTGCCAAAAAAGCTTTTAGCTTTGTTGCTGAACTGGATTCTTTACTGCTGAGAAAATGAATTAATGGAGGACTAGGAAGGGGGAGGGGGACTCTTTCCCGTCTTCACTAGTAAATCAACCACACTATACTTTTAGAGTCATACAAAAGTAAGAAAAGGCAGCCTTAAAGATTAACATGGTTCCAAGTATTTATAAGAAAAAAATTCCATACTGGAAGTTATAAATTATTATCAGACATATAACATTTTTCCATTTAACAGATACAAGTGAAAAGCTGCTCTGTTCAGAATCCAATTCTCAAACAAAGGTGGAGAAAAAAAGATGACACCATTCACCTTCTTATTCTTTTCTAATTTCAGCAGACTCTACAACTTTGCTTTAAACAGTACTATTTGAAAGTCAAAATATGGCTTTCTTAATTTAGAGAACCAGCAGGGCATATGAACAGTTATATAACACCACACAGCATATGCATACTATATGACAACATAGCAGTTTTAAATGTGGCTATAAACATTTCTTACATCTATATGAGTTAACTATCCTGGGCAAGTAAAATATTGCAGTGCATGCAGTGTAAGAATCTTACCAGTTCTTGTTTCACTGGATGTTCCTTTGGATTGATTCCCTGAGTAGCCAAGTATACTACAAGAAAAAAAACAAAACTTTTTTTTTAAATGGAAGGCTATGATGACTGAGGACCCAATCAAAGTCACGCAGGAAAACTGCAGTTTCCATGTAAAACCATTAATAAGAATTGGGGCTAGCTGTATGTTAAGTATCTGACAAACTATCATCATCAAATATTGCAGTTAAAAAAATATATCCAACATGGTTAAACTTTCTGTCTTTAGAAGGACAGAAAAGGTTGCCAATAAAAAACAGAAAGAAACATCCTCATGCATCATGTACAAAGTCAGCTTTTGTAATTACCAATTTTGGACTTGGAGTTTCAACATCATTTACCCGACAATAGCAATAATTTGGGTATCAGGGTTAATTACAAGTTCCTAATTATTTGGCTATAAAATATGATTATTTAATGTTTGCAGCTGTCTAGAAGGTGTTCAAATGGCAATCATAAATACTACTTTTTCCTCCTATCGCATACTTACCCCAGAACATTGAATTTAACGTGTACACCGAAACCAAATCCAGCTTTGCTTGCTCAAGAGGCTCTAACTAGAATGAAAATTTGCACATCAAGATAGGCATCGGTTTTAGTAATATGTACATTTTATAATTGAGAATGCTCTCGTAAAAAAATACACACTGAATGAGCACATTTTTGCACCGAAATTTCCCTGAGACCATGTCTGTGCCTGTTTCCCTGCCAGCACAGAACCATTCTCTCCTCTGCAACTATTCATGTCATTTTTCCAGTCTGATGTTAAATGCCACAATCCCATATGGCCAAAAGCACAAAAATCCCTTGACACGTAGCTCTTAAGACTCCTGTTCCCATAGTCAGAAATAAGTCCCTATTTTTCCACAACAACTTAATTCTAAATAGTTGTTGCTATCAATCAATGGAAGAAAAAAAAAAAAGAAGCCTTGCAGATTGCAGAAGCTCACATGCAAATATAGCACACTACAGACAATCAATGAACATTACACATGGCAGACTGCGTGTGCAACGCATCCTGGAATACTTAAAGCTGTAAAGCAAAGGAAGAATAAAGGTAATGAGGGTTTTTTTCCTCAACTGTCAAAGTCAATTTATTATTTTAGTCATATAGGATTTCCAGAAACCCTGATAACATCATTGTACAGCTCACTAGTTCTAACATGGATACTGTCAAAAGATCAGTGTTGTCAAGACTGTTTTCTTCATAATTTATTTGTGTTAGAAATCCTCAGAGGATAAAGAAATTCCCTCATGTGATGTTTTATTCTTGCCCTAAAGAAAGAAATTACATGTTAGGCTTTAAATGTTAAAAGGCAGAGAAGCCAGTATTAAGTCTTGAAGCAGTACCTTGCTCTGCCTTTATGCCCTGAAAAAAACCCCACATTTCAC
Source organism: Podargus strigoides (assembly GCA_028020825.1). Taxonomy (NCBI): domain Eukaryota; kingdom Metazoa; phylum Chordata; class Aves; order Caprimulgiformes; family Podargidae; genus Podargus; species Podargus strigoides. The sequence goes on from CM051652.1 coordinate 3,385,475, forward strand.
AGACTTGTGCTTATAACACAGCTAGAGGAGACAGCTCAGTTTTTCAAGCACCAGGTTCTGCAAGTCTAGACTTTTAGAATCAGATCAATTCTCACTGCTGTCAATTTACCTTTAAATCCTCCTGGGTATACCAAGTTCCGTTAAGTTTGTTGTGAAAACGTCTCAGACAAAAATGTGAATGACCTCTCTGTTATGAAAGAGCACTCAGCATGCACTTTACGAAGGTCAGGAATAAGCTAGAATGTCCTCTGCCTAAATGACTCACTGGTAGGATCATCACTTTTCAGCTTGGAAGAGCAAATATTTCATCGTTTAGTTTATAAGACCATCTGGATATCTTAGAAATGTAAGAATTTCAAGTATTAGGTATCAAGGGTAGGAAGAGTCATATTTGTTATTTCTCTGTGCAGTGGCCAGTCTAACAGACCCTTTTATTTCACTCTGGCTTCCCAGGTATTCTTCTGTTAAGAACAAAAAGGTTGTCCAAAGGAAGATGATTTACCTTTTGGAGAAGCTCACTCCTGGAAACTGACATCATTGTTTTCAGCATCTCATCTACAGAACCAAGAGATTTTTCAAATGCTGTAAGATAATCATGAATTTCAGTGGGGTATTCTTCCGTATTAGTATCATCTTCTGACATTTCCATCTGGAAAGAGGAAACAAAACCAAAAATCCTTTTCATTAAGTTCCTACAGAGTCAAAAGACTGTATATTACAATACAAAGCATTAGCATCCATTCATTAAACATGGTAAGAAATGCCTAGTCCTGAAGAGTTCTAGCAGGTAATGTCACTGGTGACACAGGTAAAGGTCCTGTAATTTCAGGGGTATCTCCTAACTGCTCTACAAAATGCCATGAAGGAGCATTACAAATGACATGACTGTATTACCTACTCTTGTAACAGCCCCAAACCAGTACTGTCTCTGATAGAAAGAAATTATTTGCTTGTTTAAAAGAAGTACTCTGTAAATCACAGTATATAGCGAGCTACATCAAGCAACAGGCAGGACACTAAAAAAACCCCAACCAAACCATAACTGGGATATGGCTTCAGCCTGCCTTAGGAACAGACATTACTTCAGCTTTAAAGCAGTTATGCAGCACCAGTTATGTCAGGGTCAGCTACATCTTCCAATGCTAAATTTAGGAGTTGGTCCAAGAAATTCTTCTTGTGAGCCCTGCATCCAGTTTTCTGATTTCTCTATGGGGTGTTGTAATCTGCGACATAACTCTAACAAAGCTGAGTTGATTTGGGGATTTCCGAACACTCTGGAAATCTTGTAGACACATCTATGGACAGCAACTGTGAGATAAACAAAGACATGCCAGAGGGCTGTGCTGCCATCCTGTGTGACCTGGACAGGCTGGAGAGCTGGGCAGGGAGAAACTCAATGAAATTCAACAAAAGCAAGTGTAGAGTCCTGCATCTGGGGAATAACAACCCCATGGATCAGTACAGGCTGGGGCTGAGCTGCTGGAGAGCAGCTCTGGGGAAAAGGACCTGGGAGTCCTGCTAGACAGCAGGCTGACCACGAGCCAGCAATGTGCCCTCGTGGCCAAGAAGGCCAATGGGATCCTGGGGTGCATGAAAAGGAGTGTGGCCAGCAGGTCAAGGGAGGTTCTCCTCCCCCTCTACTCTGCCCTGGTGAGGCCTCATCTGGAGTACTGTGTCCAGTTCTGGGCTCCCCAGTTCCAGAGGGACATGGAGCTACAGGAAAGAGTCCAGCACAGGGCCATGGAGATGATGAAGGGACTGGAGCATCTCCCATGTGAGGAGAGACTGAGGGAGCTGGGTCTGTTACTTAAAGCTATGTTACTTTCTACAACTTCTACTGATTCAACAATTCAACAAAAAATTCAACAATTTTTTAACATTATAAGGAAAGAGAGGAAGAAATACATAATTTTCCTGCTCATTTGGTGAGCTGCTTCAAGAACAGTGGGAGCACCTGGATCACTGCAGTCCTTCCTACTAAGGATCAGTGTGATAATCCCACCACACTGAGTACAGAGGGTGGGAACATGAGCTGGAGAAACTGCACTTTAAAAATTTGATCTACGAACACCAAGCCACACAGCCAGTACAAACAGCAAGGAAACAGCACACAGCTGTCACATCACTGCAGTTTGTTTTAGATCAAGATTTGATCTTTCCCTTTTCCTGGCAAAAGCGTGGTATGTGTGAAAGAGGTTTCTTTTTATTTATATTGTCTCCTGGAGGTCAAACAGGAGGAAGACTGGGAGGAAAAACAGCATGGAGCTACTCAAGCTTGTCTGCAACTCTACTTTTAACCACACCAGTGTGATTCCAGAAATACGATCAGCCAGTTAACAAGCCCAGTTTCACCACTCTTGTTTGGATAGTTTAGAATTGCAGTCCTACTCAGCTGCATGACTTTTCATCCTGGTCAGAGCTGGTTTTCAGATTGAGCACAGAATCACAATGCTAACCGTGACGTGTTGAAGGTCCCCTCCCCAGCCCAGCACGTAACTCACACGTGTAAATACTGTAAATCAGCCTTCAATGGAACAAGGCTACACGTTAACCCATGTACAGTACCCTTCATTGATAAATCCGCTCCTTCTGCCCAGGGAGGGGAAAGAATTTGTTGAACTTGTGCTTTCTGTTCATTTCAACAGGAACTAGCAAGTTCCTACTCCTGCTGTGTAGGGACCTCTCTCTTTTCATTAGACTGTTGTTTCAGCATTACTTATCTCTAAGCAGGATATGTTACAGTGTTGGCACACACCAACAATAAGGCAGCAGTCAACAGCCTAAAATAGTTTTGATAACATTAAATCAAGAAGAGCAAACTTACACTACGTTAGAAAACCTGTACACCGGAAACTCCACAGAATTGTTTCTGCCAAAGTCAACACATGGACTGCACAGTCACACCTGCAGAATGACAAAGCCAAGGATGGAAGGAACTGAGACCACATCAGTGACTCTAAACGTACCTAAAGGCTATACTGATCTCTTTAGTTACATTTCAGACATTAAGTAAGATTTTCCTCAAATTTTACAAGTGTTTCTCTATGTATTTTGAACAAATATAGAAATTTAATTCAGCTCCTGAAGTTGATGTTTACTACCTAGGTTTTCTTTCTTGGATTTGCTGACTTTCGACCAAATTTTATTTGGCACAGAAATTCCACTTAAAAAAAAAAATTAAGGCCAGTACAAATATTCAGATAAGAGAAGTTATGAAAATACTTGCTGGGTAAGCATATGAACAATGGGGGAGTCAAAAGGAAATAAGGATAAGACAGCATTTTCATTATCAAGTAATAACACAACGCAGAACACATAATCTGTGGTTGTGTGCATGACGATATTACTTTATAAGATCTTTAATTTTGAGAATGCAAAGGAAAGTTCACAACCCCTAAACAGAAAATAGGAGAGAAAAGGCCTACTTTGATTAAGGACACCGAGGCAAACAAATAGTGATGAAAATTGTGGTATGACTTCATAACATCCATCTACCAGAAACAGCTTTCCCTTTTAACCCTGAGCTCAAAAACTGCTGTGTAGTTTTTGGGAAAACAGCATAAAATAGAAATATATTTGAGAAAGCAAAATGCTGTATTAAGGAAGTTTAAATAAAACCAAACAAAATACAGATGATGGTGCACAATACAATGAGCAAAATCATCCATCTTCACATTTGTCTTTCAGGAGAATGAAGACATGAACTTTGCAGACACCTTTCAAGAAAAGCACACTCATGACTGGCATCCAAAGGTAAGAAAAGGAAAAAGGGAAACCACAGACAATTTGCAGGTGCCTTTTATGAATAATCTTTGAATATATCTGGTGTTTCAACACAAGCCTTAGAAAGTAATTACCAGCTGGCTTAAAAAGCAAAACCAAACCTCCCTTCCTGCACACCCCCACAGCAAAACTGTATCTGTCATACAGAAAGATATAAACTCTAATTAGGCCCTGGGTATCTCAATGAGAGGTTTTGCTGAAGATGCATGGCGAAAGTAATGGAAGCTACATGCATGTATCAATGTGGCAGTGGGAAATTCCACGAGAATTAAAAAATGCTCAGTGTTAGTGTCGTGCACAAGGATTTCAACTGGAATTAAAACTGCCCAGTTCAGGATAAAAATGGTGTATTTGAAATATTTTGTAACATGCAAAGAGAAAACACAAAAATAATTGAGCACAACGGAGCAAGGAGGAACAAGCATCTTAAATTTAAAGCTACCAGATCATGACTTAAGTTCTTTGATCACAAACCTCTTCTGGGCAGAGAAATCCCCTTTATGCCATGTTGGTAAAGCTCTAACTGCAATAAGCTCTGATCTCTGACAAAGACTCCTCAGCATTATTGCTGCATAATAAATAACTAGTTGCCTGCTAGTCATCACTGCATCTACGGATCTGGTTTGCTACTAATGCCTTCCAAGCCAGCTTGGGGCAGCTGGAGAGCACATCGAGTACAATTAGTCAGAGTGCTCTCGCAATGCCAACTCACAATCTTGTTTGCAAGAAAGATTTCCATTGCAAAAGTAATTAAGCCTACCATGAAATACCAAGTATGCACCAACAGACTTATCTTGATCCCCTTAAAAACATCCCAACTCAAGCCATGGTAGTTACCCAAAGCATAATTTGCACTATATTACAAATGGGCAAGTCAGAAAGCTGTGACAAAGCATCAAGACAGGGACATCTTCACCTTTGCAGCAATGCAAGAGAACTGCAACGAGATCTACTTTATTACAAAGTACTTGAACTTAGTAATTTTAAAGTACCACCTGCCCTGAGTGAGAGGCACGGGCGCTGCGATGCCAGGGAGTGCCTCTGTCCAGGAGGCAGGGAGCAGGCAGAGGCAGAGGGGTAAGTTGCCAAAGCTGCAACCCAGGGCTCTGCACGGGATCTCTGTCTCGCCAAGGGCTCGAGGCGGAAGGCCTGAGAACAAGAGCTCTGCCAGCCAATCCCATGCTGCTGCCACTTTGTCATCACTGCCATGAACCCATTTGCTTCCCCAGGCTCTGGGAACTGCTCCTGTGCCGTTCCTGTGCTGCTGCGGGCACACACAGAGCGGAGTGCAGCAGCTGTGCTGGCCTGCGCACCGGTAAGAGGCAAAGCACCCGGCTGCCCCTGGGCTGGGGCCAGGCAAGGCCTGGCAGTGAGTGCCCAGGGTGGGCTTGGCACAGCTTCTCTGCTCCAGGAGGGCTGGGGCCACCACTCTGGCCCATCCTGCCCTGGGCCTGGGGGGCCGTGCCCTTGACCTTCCTGCTTCCCCTTTACAGCCTCCAGCACCAGCTCCGAGCTCGCCGGCCCCAGCACCACCAGCCAGTCAGGACTGGGGCCTGCGGACAGCTCCCCAGCACCTGGGAACAGCACCCACAGCACCAGCAGCCTGGTGGCATCAGAGCCATCCCAAGGCTCTCTGGCACTGGACACCAGCAGCCCAGCTCTGGTAGGCAGGTGGAAGTGGGGCCATCCCAGGGCTCCCCAGCACTTGAGGGCAGCAGCTGCTCCAGCCCACCTGTGCCCAACCGCACGTGAAACCGCAGGACCAGCCGTGCGCCGTCCCCGAGTTCGGGCCCTGACCCCCTCCACCGACACAATGAGACTGGTGCTTAATCTCTGCACTCCAAGATTCCACACTCACTTGTTAGCTGCTTCCTCCTCCCATCACTGTTACCTAGGAGAAGAGACCGACCCCTGCCTCGCTACCCCCTCCTGTCAGGGAGCTGCAGAGAGCAATGAGGTCTCCCCTCAGCCTCCTCTGCTCCAGCCTGAACCCCCCAGTTCCCTCAGCTGCTCCCCATCACACTGTGCTCCAGACCTTTCCCCAGCTCCGTTCCCTTCTCTGGACACGCTCCATCACCTCAATGTCCTTCTGGGAGTGAGGGGCCCATAACTGAACACAGCACCATCCTGTTGATGCTGACTAACAGGCCTGGTACTGCACACAACTTCATCCTCAGCGGCGGGATGAGTTAGGGTTGAGTGCCCAAGCATTTGGGACAGTCACCACAGCACCACCTGCACCGTTTAACGTTAACTGACCGACAGCCGAGTTCAGCTCTTCGATCGCACACCGGGTGAAGCAGATACGTGTGCAAACCCAGGCTTTCCCAATACTTCATAACCAAAATCCCCTGTGCTCACACGAACCGATCTGACTGTTTCCAGATCCAACCCCAACGACTGACCTCCATGGCCCAGGCCCCCAGGCCCAGGCCCCAGGCCCAGGCCCAGGCCCAGCACCGCCCCGAGCCCTACCACCCAGCGGCGGGGAAAGCGGGGGGGAGCGGGCGAGCCGATCCCGGGGAGAGGCGGGGGAGTGCCTGTGCACCCCACGCGCGGAGGAGGACACGGGAGAGGCGGGAGGACCCCTCTTACCTGCGGGCAGGCGGCCGGGCCTCACGCGCCGCGCGCGGGACAGCGACGGGGAGGCGGGGCCTGCTCCGGCGCGCGGCGATGACGTCAGCGCTATTGCACGGTTACGGGCAGCTGCCCGGCTCAATGTCATGTTGATGGTAACCTATGTCTCTGCCGGTATCCTACAGAGACCAGATATGTGCGGGGAGTGGGGAGGCAGGGCAGGAATAGAGCTTACAGTGATTTATTGCAGGCAGATGGGGAGTCCAAGAAGAGAGCAGAAGATATCTGGCTGCCAGGTTTGTGTCCCAGCCACCAGACAGGGTGAGAAGGGGAATCGAGTCTTGAGGCTAACCCACAGGGACATCTCACATCTTCAGGAGCCAGAGCCACTATGACAGTGACACTTAGCACAGTGGGAAAGAAGCGCGACCTCCAAAACTCTGTGATACAATTTGCTGCACTTGGGGACAGCGTATGTGGCAGCCTAAGCCCAGGTGAACTTAGACTCACCTTTCAGTTAAAACACTCTGGAAATGTCTTTTTTTTTTCTGTGCTCAAATTAAATTAGAACGACTTTAAACCTACTTAATACAGACTCCTTTCCCTTCTGAAAACACAACATTTCTAATCAAAATACAGATGTAAAACTACATGGAAAGAAGGAAACTGAGTTTGATGTAGGTTTTTTTTAGGGAGGAAAAATAATATAATTCAATAAGACTAGCTTAAACCCTCTGATTAAAGCTTTTTTAACATAACAGATAGGATGAGATCTACGCTGAGATAAAGAGAGTTAGTACAGATCAAAAGAGCTTGTGTTCATGCCAACTGGATTAAATGACAGGATGTGGTGAAGTGCTGGGTACCATATCTGGTTACTTTACATACAAAGCTTTATTTGCTGGATGTAGATATATCTATTAGGTTATTTATATATGGAAACTGTAGAAATAAATTGAAAGTGATCCCCATGTGTAGAGTGTTTGTTCTGATACTGTTCTAAGATTGCATTTCTTCCAATTAGTATGCAAAGCTGTAATTTTTTGTAGCTGTCTCTCTCACTAAGATTGTGGAAGTAAATGCTATTAGAAATTGAGGTTTATTTCTAAGAGCACTAGCAGTCTACCATTCTCACTTGTTAGCTTCTGTGAGTAAATTCAGTAGAACCATATATTTCATACTCCAACTTCATTTTAGCAGGAAGCCTAGGACAACTTTAGAAGTAAATTTAACTTAGGACCCAAATTGAAGTTGTCATTTTAAAGGTTGGGGTTTTTTTTAAATATATTTATCTGCACATGGCCCCTGAAGAGGCAGGATACAGGACTGGAAGGCTCTTTGGTCTAACCCAGTGTGGCTGCTCTTATGTTTCTCATACACTCTGCAACAGCAGGATGTGGGAGGAAGGGAATGTGAATGTCAGGAAAGGAACACACTCCCAGATACAAAGCTGCCACAGGCCTGTGCCACTGCCTGCTTCTGCAAGGCAGCAGGAAGGGGCTGTCCACCACATCTGCTGAACAGCCTGCAAAGTCCTGCCTGCCTGAGCTATGCCAGAAAAACATGAAGGAGGGATTCTGTCATCTCTGCAGGAAGATTGATGACTCAGCGAATGAAAGGTTTAGCATGGGATGCAACTGAACTGAACAGATTTCATTAGCTGCACCTACATTTTATTGTCATGTTTCATTGTTGCTGCAGCACTGCCTAGAAACCTGAGCCTCACAGTACTCCAGGCTGGAAATACTCATAAGAAGATTGTCTCTGTCTCAGAAATCTTACACAATAAGCGAAAGTTAAGCAGGAGGAAAAAGCCTTTGGTACACGGAGGACATCACTAGTGTTGGATTATTTCTGGTGGACAGATACAGGAGAGGCTGGAGCAACATCCCAGCTTAACTAGAGCCAGAAACAGCTACAGCTGCCGTAGAAGAGGTGAACAGTTCCATTATGATCTGTGACTCAGGGAAGGGGGCTAGAAGTTGCAGCTCCCTTTGCCCTCCCAGCAAATCCACAAATAAGAACTTAAGGCTTCATGCCAGCCACATGTACTCATTCACATCTGTGCAAAGTGATGATAAAGTAGCTTGCCTGTGCTTGTTTTGAGTCGAAATTCTGCTGTGATCCCCTTTGCTGCCAGGTCCTGCAAAACCTCTCTGCCTCTTCACTGGCAACTGCCTTACTGGTGGCTGAGGGGAAGGAAGGCCAGAGCACGGGGCAGCTACTCACAGCCCTTGAGGCTCCAGCCAAGGCTAGAACTGGCCACATCGCCAAGTCACCGAACAGCTCTGGCCCAGTTCCACAGAAATCCCATCTGGTCTTTCCTCTGGGCTGAACCTGCGCTGCCACAGGCAGCCCCACAGCCATGCTTCCCCCTGCACACAAAAGGGTTCAGCTCTCAGCTCCTGCTCGAGTAACAGCCCTTGCCTGAAGTACTGGGACTTGGGTTTGCTACTGCAACATATCCTGCATGCACAAAGGCTTAAATACACACTGGACAGACAGACTGTGATCTGGAGATTCTTTGAGGAGTGGGCAGTTGTTCCAAGTGCCTGCTACTGAAAATACAGCAGGACCAGCATCAGGAACAAGAAAATGCAGGCTTAATAACTGATTTAAAAACCAGTTGTAAATCAATGTATTTTCTGGCACTTTGTCGATACCTACTTTACAGTTAGACAACTTCATTACAGTGACGAATATGCAGGTCACAAGTTAGCAGCTTCTTACTTATAAATCAGTCAGCTTAGCCAAACGATCCCTATTGGCTGTCGAATATACTGATGGCAGTAATTTAGGGAAGATGTAACTGAACTGTATTGGTGACCTGTATCTGCTGTGGCTGAAGTTACCACTGGAGGTCAGATGTCTTTTTTCTACGCAATCCCCCGTTTTCCTCCCGTGCACCAGTTCCATGCTGTGCTGACAGCATCAGTGCTTGCCAAGGGGCAAGGGCAGGTGCCCTTCCAAATGTCAGGCTACGCTGTGCACCTCACAGGTTTGCCCTTTATTCCCTGCTTCAGCTCTGCCCCTCAGAGTTACAGTTGTTATCTTGGATGGTACAAGCAATAAGTAATGGTCAACCTATGCAGTTCACACGTGAGCCATTCTACCTTCATGGGGTAAATGCTGAAGTGATGGCACGCTGCTTACCTTTCCCCTCAGTCCTTTCTTCCGTTGTGACTCTTTTGTTGCCGATTCTGATTTTGAGTACCTTCTGTATCACAGCTGAACTGTGGAAAATCAGAGACAATAGGTGATGTTCCACCACCTTGACAGTGCAATGTATTGTAGCTCCCCATACAGACTTATAACTTGCCTTACTTAGTTTAAAATTCAGTCCAAGTCATGGATAAGCTGTAAATAATTATTTTTTTTTGTGATGAAAACTATATACTGTAAGCCAAATACAGATTACCTGCACAGAAACCTTGGAGGGCTGTAATCTCCAAGGACCTGCACAAATGGTGAGTCAAAGTAACTATATTGATGTGAAAGAAAAAGCCTGATTTGCAATACCTGGGGATTTGGGCAACACCTGGTTACAAAGAAACCAAAAAAAAAGACAGCTGTGTAACACCCCCCTGTGTTCTGGCTGCAGTCATGCCCATCAACAGCTTTTTCGCATCCACGAGCATTACAGGGGTGCTCTGCAGAGGAAACGAGTGCGAGCTGCCCAGCACTCGTTCACTGCGGCCCCTGGCGGCAGAGCCCTGGAACTCGGCAGCACATGGCAGGGGTTTTCCAGAGCTCTCAGTGCTGCGTCAGAGAGGATTTGGCACTGTGCGTTTCAGCTCTTATGCATGATGATTTTATTTTGAACACACTTTAGTTCTTCAGCCTCCAGGCTGCAGAGGCAAGGTGCCAGTCTTCAGCAGGAGAGGGAAGGACTATAAATAGAGCAGATTCGGCTGCCACAGGCAGCATTTGGTCTGCTTAAGTTTCTTGTTTAGCCTGAGAGAAGCAGAAATCCAATCTGCTGAGGAGATACAGCACAGTACAGGCTCTAGCAACAGCTCTTCTCTCCAACCAGTAACTATCTGTCACTTCACTTTTTAGGTGTGCAGATGCAGCCACTTCCCTGAACAAGGACAGCACTGCCGTGCATCTGTACCTCCCTCCAGCTCTCTTCGCTTTCTGCAGACTCTTGCCATGCAAACCACCGTGTATTGCCATGAAACCAGCTACTCGTGAGGGAAACACATTCCTTCATATTCAAAACAACAACTACAATGAATCCCAAAATTAAGTGCCCAGAGGTAACACATACCTCATCTCTTGGGGGGGGCCTGGAGCTTTAAGAAGTGTTGTTTATTAGTTCTTGCTCTAATTTGTATCCCCATCATGTAGGCTCACTAGCAGCTTTCCCTGGAGCTGTATGTCTAAGGAAGGGGCATTTTTGCTGCAGGCCAAGTGCATAATAAAAATCCTACCAAAAGCCCAGTCCTGCACTCAGAGTTCTTTGTTTTCCCTCACAGGTACCTACACTGAGAGCTTTTATCTTCCCTTACTCTTATACCTGGCTGGGAATTACTGTTAAAAAGCGTGTTTCCACAAATTTCTGCTGCCTAGCACATCTTTTAGAGAGTATATTTTATGTACAGCACAAAGCTAATGGAGGCCATCTCTAACAGTGCATTTTAGACTCAAAACCCTTGAAGTGATTCTTTTAACTCCACTGCCCCCAGCTTTTCAAAGCAAGCTGCAGCCAAGATTGCAGAGCAGGAGTTCCCCCTATTCCCTCCTGCTGGGCTGCATCCCAAGAGGGACAACATCTAAAATAATTTCAGAATATGCTCTCAGCATTACTCTGTGCACATGAGCTGATGGGATTACTTTTGTCAAATAAAAAAAATCAACAGATTGTTGCTATCAATTACTGTGCTTTCATCCCTGCTGGCCCTTGCTGAACCCCAGATACAAGAGTGAATCTGAAGGCAGGCTGTGAGGGTCACTGACCTCCTACAACCATCCACAGACACATTAGGTTTTATGGTCTATTGCAGTTCTCCTGCTGGCCCTTCTCTGCTACAAAAGCATTAATAATTCCTCTGTTCTGCAAGGTTTAACATGTTGCCTGTGAGCCTTTTCGACCCACAGGTGTCTGCTCTTTTTCCTCAGCTGGTTTAATCAATTAACATACCCAGGAGTTAATAAGGACAATTCTGTCTCTTGTATTTAGCTGGAATCTTAGATCAGAGAAAAAGCCTGAGCCTGAGGACATCACATACTGCCAGGTTTGCAGCCTTAGTGTCACCCTTCTGCTACAGCTCCTTGCCTCTCCTTTCAACCCAGTTTCCTGTTCTACTTTCAGTAGTCTCTAGCTTCCACACTGCTTCCCCCCATCTGCCACTTTCCCTACCTCAGCCTTCCGTATTCAGCTGTTTCCTTTTCCTCCTCTCCTGCATCTTGCTTGGGCACCAGTTGGTGGCAGGACCAGTACAGACATAAGGCTCTGGCGCCTCTCTGCAGAGCAGCCCCTGGAATCACAGAATCATAGAATCATTATGGTTGGAAGGGACCTCCAGGGTCATCAAGTCCAGCCTGTATCCCATCATATTCCTAACCATTAAACCACTAGACCATGGCCTCAAGTGCCTCATCAACCCGTTTTTTGAACACCCCCAGGGACGGTGACTCCACCACCTCCCTGGGCAGCCTGTGCCAGTGCCCAACCACCCTCCCAGTAAAGAACTTCTTCCTAATATCCAATCTAAACTTCCCCTGATATAACTTGAGGCCATTTCCTCTCATCCTATCATTAGTAATTTGGGAGAAGAGACCAACACCAGCCTCACTACAACCTCCTTTTAGGTAGTTGTAGAGGGCAATGAGGTCTCCTCAGGGTTGATGCAGTGCAGGTCTCACCTGAATTTCTCAGATACCAGTTCCTCATTCTGAAGCCTAAGAAAACAGAGGTTCTTTGAAAATGGCCACACAGGGGCTTTTGGATTGTTAACCTGGGCAAAGCTGACACTTTCCCATCACAATCTGGTTTCAGAAATGGTTCAATGTAACTTGCATGTGCACACACAAGTCAGCTGAAGGCTAATACCAGACAAAGAAATGACAAATAATAGAATCATTAGAGCCTACTGAGATTAAGCAAGCTCCCACCATACATCCACAGATAGGGGGAATTACAAAGACAAGTTCAGGTGAAACTGCAGTAACAAAGCTACTCTATAACACTGGGTTTTGTAGAAATACTGAATCTGTTAAAAAATCCCCAAAAGACTACCATAGCTCCCTTATAAAGTTGTTCATGATGGAGGTTAAGTTTTCCTGACCTTTGCTACAAAACAAGTTAAGTTTTATCTAAGTACTGCACACAGTTCTTGTAAACCTATACAAGTACATTCCTTTGCAAATCTCTGGATACTTTGTATTAAGACAACACTCCATACAATTTTATTTGTAGAATGCCAAGTTACAAACAGACATAAAGACAACAGAACATAAAAGCTTGCTATGAAACCAAACTAAAATAGTAAAAGAGTGCATTTTTAATTTCAATGCAATCTTCAATAAAAACCTTACTCCACTAAACCTGAATGTTTCGGCATTCAATATAGTTTCTATAGTGTATTAAAGAACTAACAAGCATTCTAATTAATATATCCAATGACACAAAGAGTTTCTGTGAGGGAGTATATAGTTCCATTGCATGAATGCATATGGCTAATACTATATATAAAAAACCCAAACCATTTAACAGGTGTGAAGGGATTTGCACTGTGATGAAACTGAACACAAACACTTCAAAAGTCATTTCTGAGATTACAGGTTGCGTTAACACAGGCACATTTTATTTTAAATGTAAATTCACATTTCTAGAAGGTAAAAAGTTTTGTGCCTGGGCAACTTCAAGTCATTGCGGCACAATAATCAAACAACTCTAACTGCATGTACTTGAACTTTCAATAGAAAGATCTGGTTTCTAGTTCTTTAATCCAGTTTTAATAATGGAGAAATTAAATTAGAACCAGGAGGGCTCTCCCTCCCATATTTACAGACTGCAAACTATATTGCTTTCTCCTCAGAACTTCTACTTTTCCTGTCAAACTTTGTTAAGCTTGGTAACTATCAGCACCCTCACAGTTTGGTCAAAGGCACCACAAACACACAGTCCCTTTTTGTCAGGGCTCCAGTCCAGGCTAGAAATCGGCTGCGTTGACAGAGTCACATTCTGCAAGAGGCTGACAGAACCTGCCACCCCCATCTCAGCTCCTTCAGAATCCTTCTTCGAGCGATGAGCTGGGTACTCACTGGCGATAAAGAAAGGAAAACACGTGCTTGGAATTGACTGCTACAAACACATCATTATCCTCCTTATTTTCAACAGTAGGGTTTCCTCTGTTCTCAAGATAAGGCAAATAAACGTCTTTCCCATAATGAATAATCACATCCAGCTATATCCACACTGCACACTTAGTAAATATTTCATGAAATAAAAAATGAGTCAGAAGTTCTGAATCCTGACACCTCGCTCCTATCGCCCATCAGTTTTTAACTGTTTGGCTTTTGCCACAGGCAAGAAAATTTCATCTCAGCTATCTGAAACTTAAGGCACCTCCTTCACAGCGTTTAGGACAATCACATTATTTTGCTGTGTATTGTAAGAAGATGCAAACATAAGAATCATTAAAAGTCCAGGCTTTCAATATTCTTCTCAGACATAACTGCTACCATATGAGAATTTTAAGAAATCCATTTTCTTCCAACTATCACCTTGTTAACCAAGGATATAATTAGGTCTTGATTATGTTAAGAAAACTGACAAGGGCAAAATTCCTTTGTGATGTTGTCACATTCTCTTTGAGGCCCCTTCCAACCCAAACCATTCTATGATTCTTCTAGGGATTAATTCAAGATTCCAGATGAAGCACTGACACTGAAATCGCCCTTTCTATTGCATTTGTAAGCAGTAATTTTAATTAGATATTCTGAGGTCAGAAGCAGGACCCCACGCATCATTTTCAGGAAGATTCTTTCTTAAAACATTAAATGGTTGGTTTCTTGTTCCCCCTGTTGCAGGGTGGAGAGTGATCACTTACTATTTCCAGAGATGAAGGCTCCCAGCTCCTCCACTCGTCATAAATATATCTCTGTTCTGTGGTAGGTGCCGAACCTGCCATATGGTAGATTTTTGTGCCTAATAAAAAAAACCCCAACAGCATTGTACAGAAGTCAGTTACAGATGAGCTTCACAAGAAAGGGTGCAGAATCTTAAAACAGCAATCCCTTGTACGAAGAGAACCCAGCCTTCTCATGGTGGATATCTACTTTCAGCATCTTGTCTGCTTTGAATGGTGAAAAGGAAAATATTAATTTAAAGACATTAAGTTGAAAACTCGTTTTTTTCTAATTTAGGCAGTCCTGGAGAACTCCACCACAAAAGTTCCTTTTCTCTAATTATCATCAGGTTTTATTAACTAAAAAGAAATAAATACTGCTTTATGAAGAACTTAAGACTAATCAATGCAGTGGTCACACATAGAAGAAAAAAGGTTTTAAGAGCTCTCCATATTTAATAGCCTCCAGGCCACTGAGTCTCTCCTTTCACTCACTCCCAATAACCCAATCCAAAAATGCTTGGTTCTCAAGAAAAATAACGATCTCTATGCCTCATATGAGGTCTGGTGACTGCAGGATAACAAGTGTTTGCAGAGGGCTCACTTCATTTTGGGATATATTTAAGATTTGAATCTGCACACTCATCACAATTTAATACGACCTCTGATAACATGACTCCCAGACCCAGGGCACAGCTGAGTGCACAGAGGCACAACTGCAACAGGACCCAAAGACCAGAGAAGCCCAAACACCAGGTTATAAGCGGAGGAAACCTGGGTGAGCGCTGGCAGCTGGATGCACAGGGCCCTTTCACTGCCTGCAGTTTGTGCCCCAGTAACCTGGGCATCTCTTACCTATCAAAGGCAATAGTTTTAGCCCTGTAGTACTTCGACAGCACATGTTCATAAAGTTTGTCTCTTATTAAGAAAGAGTCTGTCTCCCCATACCTTCTCTGAAACAGAAGCAAAACCTTTGGTTGGATGCTGAGTTCTCATATCGAAAACATGAAATTTTCCCTCGAGCGATGTGGCCACTAGCTTGTTCATATTCACATCTTTTCTGTCAAACTCCACACTGCAAACCTGGAAGTATTAAAAAAAATAAATAAACAATACATTCAACCTTGACATTTAGCCTCTGCTAAAAAAAATGGAGGGGCTGCAATTTGTAAATATGTATTAAACACTGGTTATTTTTACAATTACAGCATCACCAATTGGGAAATAACAAAATCATCTGAAAACATGAATCCACTCAAAAATACACCAGACCAAGAACTTGAGGGGTACGATTTGGTGAACTTAAAGAAAACAATTTCTTGGTACAATCTCAGCAGCAATGTCTTCTGGGTAGTTTTCAGGTAGACAGAGTCCCTTTAATTTTTCCATCCTGCACAGGAGCTGGAATGAAAAATACTTTTATGGGTTCCTTACCCCATTCTTAATGTTGGTCTCCCATCGTAGTGACATGGTTTTTAAGTCAAACAATTTAATGTCCCCATTGTCGTATCCAGCACATACAACGCGTTCCTCTTGATTGTAAGCGTTGCCTGGACACACAGTAACAATTAATCAGAACACAGAAACCTTCTTTAGTCTGTGCATCTCAGACCTCCTATGCCTGCAATTGCAACTCACATTTCTGCCAGAAATATATTGCTATTGGGATATTAATGAGCAGGCTGGGTTTCAAACCTGAAAGGCAGAACTGGCAGTCTGTTTCTTTTAAAAATATGAACAATATTCTTAGTCCCCCTGCCCAAGTTTGTGCTGTTTAGGCAGTACAAGGACTGCACACTGCTCTTGCAAACCTCTACAAGTACGGTCCTTCTCTAAATCTTTATCTGCTATAAACCACACTCCCCAGACAGCACCAGGGGGGAGAGCGGTTCAGAGGTTCCTTAACCAGCCTCTCAAGCATGAAATGTTAGCAATTATAATCAGATAAATCACCAAGATGAACCTGGCCTTGGCTCAAGCTTCGGTAACTCAAAAGAAAACTGAAGAAAATATGAGGCCCCTTTTTCCTCCATTCATCAAAGCAGAAGACAAAAGAGATCAATAGCAATGAGCATTATAGTTGCACCTACTTGCCAGGAAATGTGCTCTCCTTGCTAGCAATTTTGTTGTTATAATCCATGCACTTATTAGCAGTGTGTAAAACTCACTCCCTGACTCTGGAGGCAAAACTGGAGCTAATCCAGAAATACCAGCTTGTGTCAAACACAAGCAGCTTCTTCTCTCCAAAGGAAAAATGCAGAGCACGCATCAAGCATGAATCTTGTCTTTAATTAGCTCTTAGCTTCAAGGAGCTTCCCTTAAACTAATGCCTTAATGCTTGAGAGTTGGATCTCTGCTGCAACAGTGATCGGTTCCTTGTGCACTGCAGCATTCACCCTCCTGCAGGAGAACGCAGCTGTGCACACCGTTTTTACATTCCCAGGCACAGAAGTAATCTGTGAAATAACTGACCAGAGGTGATCAGAGAAGGAGACCAAAACCCAGCTACCACAAAACTGGCTTCTACTGAAAAAATTTATGTGGTTTTAATATGTTTACAATGTTGAAAAGCAAAACCTGCTACTGATTGGTCCGTACAAAATAAGCTATTCCATAACGTCCTGAACTACTGGGATGGTCCTCAAAGCACAGTCACGTTAGAGGAATGGTTATAAGATGACAGATTACCAAATGCTACTGTCCAGCAGTCTCTTTTGCTCTCCCCCTCTACAGGTTCCATATTAGCGACAGGAGTATCTTTCTGCCTCGGGTCCCACACCTTCACAGTTCCTGCGAAAGAAGGACGAGGGGGGTTGTATTAGGGACGCGCCGTCACGCTGCGTTCGTCTGCCCAGGGAAGGCCTCTGCTTGTCAGCCTGATCACTCACTACACAGGAGCATCTCTCGCAATGCCAGAAAGCCACAGGGCGTTTAGCAGATAGAAAAAAATAAAAACCAGCAATAAAGCGAAAGTATTTGATAAGGATATATTTTCTCAAGTTGATATTTTGCATTTATTCTGCTTTGTTTGCTTCTGTCCCATGCTCAGTGACAACAGTATCTTTTGCTTATCTACAGCTTCTAAAAGAATTAGGGAGAACTTATCCCAAGCAAGATTGGAAAGACAATGTGTGAAGAACTAGTTGCAACGGACTGTAACTAGTTCGGAGGGCAGACTGAGCCCTGCCAGCAAAGCTTGCAGGCTGCTTTCTCACAGTAACTGAAAAGACTTTTGAGAGTTCACTAACTCACCATCTCGACTGCCAGTCACAATTTCTGGTGCACCTTCCCCAATTCCTAAGCCACCTACACCATCTATACTGTTTATGATTTCCTTATGACCTTTCACAGAATACACTGGTATTTCAGGAGCTTCTAAATTCCTAGGCAAGAAAGAAAAGAACAGATAATATGGCATTTTCCTTGGCACTCAGGATTCGTATAAAAATGAAAGGAAACTTGAGCACAGATTACAAAGGCTCAGATTAACAGTGCGAACAAAATACAATCACCATTAAGAACCACGAGTCTTTGTTCCATTCCTTCTTCAGCTTCTGCTTTAGACTGGTCTGAAAGTTTTTGCTTAGTTCTGGACTTCCCTGTTGGTGAAGTCCCCAGTGGTGGGATTCACCACAGCAACCCTTAACAACCCATTTTTTTACCTTGGGCTCAAAACGAATCAAGCTACAGATCAAAGTGCCCCACTTAGCTTTGCTTTCAGTAAGCACGACCTTTTTCACCGATCTGTTTTATAAAACAGGCACGTTCCAGTACAGCAGACAGCGAAGTTTACCACTGGGTCCCAACCACAGGCAGCACAGAGTGTGCCTTACACAAAAGCCAGCCACGTACAGGGACAACAGCCAGACACGTGTGACACCAAGTGAGAACGCACATGCTTACCAGATGTTAAGGTTTCCACCAAAATCTCCTGTAGCCAAGTATCTTTGCTGTAGAGATGCCGCACCAAAAGTTCCACATTTTATAGGTTTAGCCTTCTCAACCTTTAAAAAAAAGGGCAGGCATTCTGGGTCAGCGCATGGAAAAAAGCAACGCAGCCACCGACTGCGGCAGCGTTTGGGTCGGTCCACTGGCGGCACATTTCAGTGAAACACACACAGGATATGTGGCATAAAACACAATCAAAACGCTATCAAAGGCAAATGACACTTTGTGCACAGAAAAGCAGAGACTTTGGGTGAACGGTCCTGAAAACACCTCTCACCTCAGCTTGCTAAGGACACCCAGAGGCTGTGACGGGTGGATGTCACACGGAGGGAGGCCCAGCTCGTCCCAAAGCCCTGCTGGCATGCCAGGAGGGTCGAGCCGTGCTTTTTGTTCATCTCAAGCAGTACGAACTGGGAAACTTTGAGGCCCTGGGGGTCTTTGTACTCCTAAAAAATCAGCAAATCCTCAAAGGCCTGTTTGAGTTCACAAAAAGAAAACAAACCCGGCAAAACCAGACACAACCGGAGCCCAGAGCCTCTGGTAACGCAGCCATGACAACAAACTCGCCAGGCAGGCTGCAGGCCGGGGGGAGCTGCCTGGTGGGAAAGGGCTGAACGCGAGCCAGCAGTGTGCCCAGGTGGGCAAGGAGGCCAGCGGCATCCTGGCCTGTGTCAGCCATGGTGTGACCAGCAGGAGCAGGGAGGTGATTGTCCCCTGTACTCAGCTCTGGTGAGGTCTCACCTCAAATACTGTGTTCAGTGTTGGGCCCCTCACTCCCAGAAGGACACTGAGCTGCTGGAGCGTGTCCAGAGAAGGGAACGGAGCTGGGGAAGGGTCTGGAGCACAAGTCTGGTGAGGAGCAGCTGAGGGAACTGGGGGTGTTCAGTCTGGAGCAGAGGAGGCTGAGGGGAGACCTCATTGCTCTCTGCAGCTCCCTGACAGGAGGGGGCAGCGAGGGGGGGTCGGTCTCTTCTCCCAGGTGACAGTGACGGGACGAGGGACAGGGACACCGAGGTACAGACCCCCGCGCAGCGCTCACCTCCCGCAGCAGCGCCAGCCGCCCGCCCCGCAGCTCGTACAGCTGGAGGAGGCCGCAGCCGCGCGGGGCGCTGCCCAGGCAGAGGAGCCGCGCGCTGCGGGGCACCCACTTGCAGTCGAAGAGGGTGTAGGGCACCGCCTGCTGCACGTGCGCCACCACCTGCGGCCGCTCCAGCCCCGACGACGACGACGACATCCCGACCGTCCCGACCCGCCGGGGTGTCCACCTCACCGCCTGGCGCCCGCGCTCCGGCACCGCCGCGGGCAGCACCGGAAGCGGGGGGGCGGGACCGGAAGTGGCGGGCAGGGCCCTTCCGGCGGCCGCTCTGAGGCACGCGGCGCGCGCCCCGGCCGTCGCTCCCGCTCCTGCCGCCCGTCGCCATGGAGACCGAGCCGGCGGCGGGACCGGACGCCTTCACCACCGTCTCCTCCAAGCGGAGCCGGCGGAAGCGGCAGGCGGCCGTCGCCATGGAGACGGCGGAACCGCGGCCCAGCAAGAGGCCGGCCTTCCCGCCGGTGGCTGCCGAGGCGCTGGGGGTACGCGGGGCCTGCGGGGAGGGCGAGCGGCGCTCTGGGCCCTGCAGCGGTGTCCGGGCCTCGGCCTCCCCTCGCGTCACCTTACCTCACCGCCCTCTGTCCCCCTCCGCCAGGTCGGAAAAGGCGAGATCCGGAAGGTTCCCGTGCCGGCCAACAGGTACACCCCGCTGAAGGAGAACTGGATGAAAATATTCACCCCCATCGTGGAGCACCTGCAGCTTCAGATCAGGTTTAACTTGAAAACGAGAAACGTTGAGATCAAGGTAAAGAGAGTCTCCTGCTCACACCCGAAACGCTGTTCCTCTCCTCCCAGGTGTTCTTCCACGTCCTGAA
The DNA here is from genome assembly GCA_028020825.1 of Podargus strigoides. Classification (NCBI taxonomy): domain Eukaryota; kingdom Metazoa; phylum Chordata; class Aves; order Caprimulgiformes; family Podargidae; genus Podargus; species Podargus strigoides. The sequence continues at coordinate 3,405,766 of CM051652.1, forward strand.
GACGAGGGAAGCATCCTAAATGTCCCCATAATGCTTGGGAAAGTGGAAACTGCGTAACAGCTGCTTAGAAACAAGTAAATGTAATGCAAGTAAAATGCAAAAGGGTTCCCCAGCCCTGGCACAGGCTGCCCAGGAGGTGTTTAAGAGCCATGTAGATGAGGTGCTGAGGGACATGGGGCAGTGGGGACTGGGCAGTGCTGGGTCAATAGTTGGACTTGATGACCTGATGACCTTATGACCTTAGAGGTCTTTTCCAGCCAAGGCTGTTCTGTGATTATTCTGGAAGGGACCAGCATAAGCTGGTGTGGGGGGTTCAGGTTTTATAGGAGAAAATTATATCCTCAGGAATTAAGGAAGAATCTTAGTCTATGTGTTAGGTATGATTTTGGAATGCAGCTTTTTCCAGTTGTTTAAGGCTACCAAGTACTTACATGACAACTTTCAGGGGGCCAGCGACTCTTCCAACGCCTTTTGCTTGTGGCCTGTGGTTTAGCAGCTTGTGATTTCTCTGTAATGGATTGCACTGACATAGCTGAGAGTACAGACACCAGGACACACTCGTAAATCTTGTAGCTGCTCAGTTTTACATTTTATTCCCTCTCAGGAATATTCAGGCTAGATGGTTTTAAGTGTATATCCAGAGCTCACACAGCACCTCTGATTTTATAATGTAATGGTGAAAAACGACACTTCAGCATACCTTCTATGTATTCCAGACCTTAACATAATTATCTTCCTTAATTATTGGTTCCTGCTTTGCTTTTCTTACAGCTTCAAAGACTCGAAGTTGTCCCTGTTGGGATCTGGAAAGGCAGACATGCAGGGACTTTTCCACTGGTAGTAGAGGAATGCTCTGGCTCAGTTTTAGAACACAAGCTGAAAAAATGCCCCTGGCACCAAATCCTGCACTGCAGCCTTTGCTGGGGGAGGGAAAAAAGTATAAAAACTTCAACACTGACACTTGCTGAGGTGTCAGGTCCATTTGTTCCTCTTCCAAATGCCTTGTTGCTCTCATCCCGTGTTTTATTGAACCTGTGTTTCTCATTACCTGATAAAATATCTTTAGGATATTGTCATTAGAATAACTTTCCCCCCCTCAAGTTGTATCCCACCATCATCCTTCTCTTTTATTCTGCTGTTCTGGGCTGCAGTTTAGTTTGCAGTGTTTGGTTTTGATTTCTTCCATTAAAAGGGTTTCAAGCCCTGATCCTACTTATATGGTCTTGATTTGCAAATACAACTTCTTGTCTTGCAGACTTGTCAAGAGACAAAGGATCTCAGTGCTCTAACCAAAGCAGCTGATTTTGTGAAAGCATTTATACTTGGGTTTCAAGTAGAGGTGAGTCTCCCTACAGCTGAATTTCCTTGTGTGAAGTCTTGGGCCTCTCTGCAAATTACAGTAAGAAAGAAAGAAAAATCTTGAGGTGGTTTTCTAGAAATAAATTTGTTGGAAATTGTGACTGGAATGGAAATCAAATTTTTTAAGGTAATGCAGAATAAAAAGGTAATCTTCAAACAGCACATAATTAAAATTAGGAAATGGAAGTATGTGAGAGTCAAACTTTAGCTATTGTTTGATCCGTTAAGTGGGGAAATACTACAGCTGCTCCCTATTCCTACATGTAAAAAGAAAACCGAGAAGCTTGCATCTGTTGTAGTGCTGTCACACTCATGCTGATAACAAATCTTTTAATATTTTAGGATGCTCTGGCTCTCATCAGATTAGATGATCTTTTTCTAGAATCGTTTGAGGTGACAGATGGTGAGTAGTTCCTGCTGCAGTGTTCCAGTAGCTGTGTTTCCCCCTGCTCCACTTGTGGCACATCCCTAGGGAATCAGGGAAACCTTCATGCCCTTACACAGAATTATTGTCTAGGTACAGACAGCTTGAAAGGGTTGTCATTTTTCTAAGGTGTCCCAACAAACCTTCATCCTTAAAAGTATGTCACTTTGTCAGTGTGATTTTATTGTCACAGTATCAACATGGTTTTAAACTTAAAGGTGATGTGGTCTGGGGAATACATCCATTAGATTTTTAAACTGGAATGGGCTTTGTTCCTCCCACTATCCCAACAGCGAGGGGTGGGAAGGAGACAGCAGAAACACCTGTATTTCATGGGTTACATTGACAGCAGCATCTCTGATGCCAGGGACCTCAGTCACATGGCACTGCACGCAGTTTGCACTGCCAGTGACAGCAGGTGAAATACCTGTGTACCTCTGTTCACCTACAGTCAAGTTGCTCTCGTAGGACTTAGGATGAGTTATTTCCAGTAAGTTGAACAAGGGAATACTTTCAGAAATACCACTGCTCTTTTACCAAGTGCCTTATTCTCCTTCTAGTCAAACCTTTGAAAGGAGATCATCTCTCAAGGGCCATCGGGAGAATAGCGGGGAAAGGTGGAAAAACAAAATTCACTATAGAAAACGTGACCAGGACACGCATCGTTCTTGCTGATGCGTAAGTATTGACTGACTTCCTTCTGGGCAGAGCACAGTCCCTCAACTAATCCATCTCCTCTTCCAGGAACAGAGAGAACTTGAATTTTTTTCAACTCTTGTAGAGCAGTAGTACAACAAATTATGTTGGTGTTATTTTTAATGAACGCTAATTGTTTGAGTATTGATGTGACCTTCTCAGAATGATGACAGTGTCACCAGCACACCTATAGCTGAGTGATTCTAGAGAGCAGACCCTGCAACAAATGTCTTCCTCCTCAAGCTGCTACACTAAATCCATTTTATAAAGGATTTAGAGAAGCTGTGCTCTTACGTTGTAGGTTTTCTGAGTGTTTGGGGTTTTTTTAATTACAGCTGTGGAAAAGGAACTGGTACACTCATCTGAAATCCCATGTTCGCCTCTCTCCTCCAACTCAGATGCTCTGTTAACTATGTGATCACAGGGAGGTTTTATTTCCATTAACTAATGCTACTTTGACTGCTTTTTACAGGAAAATTCACATTTTGGGATCTTTTCAGAACATTAAAATGGCACGAACAGCAATTTGCAATCTAATTTTAGGTAAGTCTTGTTATCTAATCTCCATGACATATAAATGGATCTTACCTTCTTCCTTGGTGTGTCTACACCTGCGTGGGGAGCAGGCAGCTTGCTGGGAGTTGCCTTAAGAGGATGCTTTAGGGAAGCAGCAGGGAGCCCAGGGCTAACCTTGACCATCCTTCTCACCCAGGGGCTTACTTCTCTTTTAACACAGACATGAGAGCAAAACATCGGTTATCACGTTGTTTGCTGGCTGAATTTGTGCTTTCTTCTGCAGGAAGTCCTCCATCAAAAGTTTATGGCAATATTCGGGCAGTGGCCAGCAGAGCAGCTGAAAGATTCTGAGCCGCAGTGTGGCTGCCCCACCCAGGACTCTGCTGCTCGATTTGCAAGCCCAGAAAAAAATGGTGACTGTTTGTGCAGTCTGATTTTAAATCAGGCAGCATGTCTGATCTGAACACACTTAATATTTCTGTAGAGTCATTAAAAATTATTTTAAAGTGATTGTGTCTGTATCAGAAATATGGGTAACTTCATTTTATCTTACCCTCACTCAAAACCGTGCTTCATTACTGACTCTCTGAACACCAAAGCACTGAAGAGACTGCCGTGAGGACTGCGGAAAGCCTTGGAGTTTGAGCTGAAAGGAATCAGCATAGTTAAGTGTTCATAACCACACAGTACGGAGCAGCATCTTCCCTGAAAAAGGAAGAGTCAACTGGAATACAAAGTTCCATGGCCATCTGCCCAATGAGGCTCTGCTACTGATGGAACAACAAAGAGGTAAACAGCATATTTAAACTCAATCCTACGATCTGTACCTATACAGATTTTATTTATATTCTCTTATAAATAAGGGTAGCCAAGTGAAGGTAAGAGCCACCAGAGCACAAAAGTGCTGTGTCTTTCCTTAAAATGCCACATGCAGCAGAGCAGGAGGAGGGATGACAGAGCCCAGCCACAGCCCCAGTCTGACATAAACATGGGCCCTTCTGCCCTGCCCCTGCCAGCCAAACATGTTACCAAGGCTCTTGCAAAACAACTCAGGTCAGGTTTGGGAATGAAAACAAGAACTGAAGTGATTCTCAAACACTAGCAAACTGAGTAAGCACTGCTCTCAACACCTGAGTTCTGGTGCTGCACTTTGTGGTACAGGATTATTATTATTATAGCCAAATTCATTCCAATGTTCAATTGCCAAGAGATTTAAGGTGTGCTGACTTACCTAAACATACCTACAGCCTGAGCTGCACAGGGCAGAGCAGCTCCAGGTAAAACCCCGCACCTACCGGGTTAGTTCTCTGTTCGTTGGCTGCTTATGTCATTTATCTCGATTAACTTGAAAGGTAAGGGGAGAGTGAGGCAAGGACACACAGAAGTAATCTAATCTTTCCCCTAAAGCAGGCATGTACCAATGCAGACCAAAAGCAGTGGAAAGGGAGAAGGCAGCACAGCAGTGGCCCAAGCAACAGGCAAACCGCTTCTGTAAAGGACCTACCAGCTGCAGGGAGGGTTGTGTTCATCAGCACAGACCTTGCCTTGAGAAAGCAGCTGCCTTTCATTCCCCACCCAGAGTAGGGTTTTTTTTGTTCATTTCTTTTAAAATCACCTTCAACTCGCCACTATCATTCTGAATTTATTAGGATTTAAACCAAGGTATTTTATCCAATTGGACATGTAGCAAAGAGAACCAGATTTGCCTTTAAGGAAAAAAGAAAGAGTTGCCTTGTAACACTGAAATGAAGCCTAAAAACATTCAGGAAACTGTCTGCACCCTGTGCAGTTTTTCAATAAATCTTTATAACTGAAGAGGGGACAAAAACTACCAACAGCCAAGAATTGTTTTCTCCAGAGCAGGGTGCAGAGCTGCTGTAAGGTCCAGGTAAGTACTGAAGCACCCCAGCCAAGGTTCAAATATTTTATTTTGTATTCATATAGTATGAAGGTTCTTATAGTTCCCACAACGTATGATGTAGCATGCAGAGGAAAAACTAAACATTCAACATAAATCCTTTTTCCCCACACAAATAAAAAAAAAAAAAAAAAAAAGAACCAACCAACCTCATCCCTCCCCTTCCAATCCCCCCAAGGAAATAACATTAGCACTAATTTCTATAATGCCAGCCAAGATATGCACAAGCAAGTCAGAGAAATCAAAAGCATTTGCTAAAATGTTTGTAACAAATACTTATGTACAAAAAATTCACAAAAGACCGGTTTCCCCTTGAAGCAGAGCACATGGCAGTTGACACTGGAACAGCTACACCCACTGGCTGGGATTATAAGCCACGTACTGATCCAGAGGAAGAAAAAGTTACATGTAGTGGAGATTTTTGTTTTGAACATTAACATTTACCAAAGTTTGGCAACATTATCTCTGTTAAATTATGCAAATTATGTAAACAAGAGGAACATGTCAAATCGATCTACATGCAAAACTTCATGTCATGCAAGGACACCAAGCACCTGGATTTCTCTCTCACAGACAGAGCCCATGATGTGCAGCACTCAGTTGAAGGAACAGCTATGGCAGACAGGTGCTCGACTGAAGTAGGTTCAGACAACCTGCACTTCCACTGCTGATTATAAAACAATTCTTTTGAATAGAAAAAACTACTATACAGGAAAGATGTACTGTCCTAAAAAAACCTAGCAAATGTTTTTCTTCCAGCCAATAGTACCATTGCAGAAAAGGGAAGGGATGATATAAAGTTGTAAAACATGGCTCGCTACTTTTATATCACACAAATATATCAAGTTACCATCTGTTACAAATTATGATATGGACAAATCTAGAAAAGAAAAAAAAATTCTCCAGGCAAAGGACTGGAGAACCACAAGAGGTATAAATTTAGATAGTGTGAAGTTTTCTTCCTCTATGGCATGGCATAGGTTAACAAGATTTTCCCCCCTGTATGAATCCTATATACACATATATATAAAATATTACCAGTTATTTATGCTACCTGTAGTATTCTTTAAATGCAGAGGGGAAACTAGCATGGTTGAAACAACAGAATTTAAATGGCAAGAACATTTTATAATCTAAGTACTGTATAAAATAAGTAGATGGGAATCCTGCACAGTTATGTCGATCCTAATTTCATTCAGCTAAGCACGAGTGAAAAACCATGAATGTGTCTTAACACCTTGAGCAGCCATATCCAAAACGAAACCAGAACAGCAGATTTGCCATACCTTCAAGGACAGCTGTAACCACTCCACATCCCTGGTGACAACATCTAGCAGCCACCAAAGCATTCTGCAGTTGCTATATGCACACGAGGGCTAGTTCTTGGCAGTAGCATTAAACTATATTCTCGTATTAAGTAGAACTGTACTAAGTTATTTAGCAAAGAGACACAGTCCCTGGTAATATATTAACAGGTATAAATAAACTTAGTCTCCTGTGTTACAAAAAAATGTAATTAAGGTGAATTAATAAGAAGCAATGCTTTGTCAGCCAGTCAATATATAGAAACATCTGAACAGTCACAGGAAAAGGAAAAGAGTTGACCTAACACCCAGTTAAAATTTTACATTCTTCTACTATATATATAAAACTGTGTGAAATAAAAGTAAGGATGCATATCCATATATTGAACTGTTAATATTCTGCTTGGCACTTTGTACTCTAGTTTTGTTTCTGAATCAAGTATATTAAATTAAAGCCCACCTAGCTACTACATATAGAAAGCTACATATATATCTATATATAAATACACACACACATATATATATAGATAGATATTTCCTTGTTATAAAAGATGAAGAAAAATAAATTAAAAAGCCAACCCCTTCCCTTTCTCCACCACACTGATATGCTCTTTCCATCTTTGCTGTCCTTCAGACTTTAAAGTGCTACACCGAGTTATTGAGAGAATAAAAGTTCAATAACACTTAGTTGGCTTCATGAGGCTCATGTTGGAAAATGTGGCTTCACAGAGAAAAATACTTCCATTTAAATACACAGAGAGCATTGCTGGACGTCTTGAGCAGATCTTCAGAGATGGAGAAGAAAGCAAAAGTGTTGGGTGGTGCCCTACAGAGTCACACATCTACGACCATCTTTTTGTGGATATCTAGGCCTCCTACGACCTGGGAGAAAAATAACGTGTTTGTAAATAGGGGAGAACTGGAAGTTAGCAGGATGCAAAAAGAACACGCTTTATTCACAAGATGCATTCAGGTCGATCATAATTGCAGCACTTCCCTGGCCTCTCCAAACTAATTTGCATTTCACAAGTACTGTGTGACATGCAAACAAATTCTGGATGAACCAAGGTAATTACATCAGTACAGCTTACACACTCAAGGGCCTGAAAACGTAAGTGTGAGTTCACAGAATCATAGAATAGTCTGGGTTGGAAAGGACCTCAAAGATCATCTCGTTCCAACCCCCCTTGCCATGGCAGGGACACCTCCCACTAGATCAGGTTGCTCAAGACTCCATCCAACCTGGCTTTGAACACTACCAGGGAGTTACACCTTTTTGGCTTTCCTCCCCCATCTCATACTCTGGTCTTGTATTATGTTCCAGCACGTTAAACAAAATGCTAACTTCTAAAACATCCTGTAAGTAAAGCTGTGTATCTTGACATGAGAAGCAAAGTGCCTTAAAAAACAGCAGCAGGATTTCTGACAAAACTGCATGCACCCAAAAAAAGAGCTGCCAGCGTTCTGCTCGGTAAAACCCCGTTTGTAAAACGTGCTGCCTTTCAACTCTTTGTTCTTTTCCCAGAGCAGCACTTGAGGGGTTACTCTCCCTGGAACTGACACAAATCCCCCTCCCCTGGCCTTGGTACAATCCCCCTGTTCTGCAGATGGTGATAATCTCCCCAGGCTCTCTCCAAACCCTGCAAAGATAAACCTTTCTAAGGGTGATTTGGAGCAGACACCTAGTTTAGAGATTCAGAGATTAACCTGAAGTTAACCTCTGCAGAACACACCTCTTCCCCTCCACACACCACCCCCAATAGCCAGAGCAGAAAAAATCCTCTGCTTTTATAACCTTACCCTTTATACTATTCACCATTTTCCTTTTTAAAAAAATTCCAAATTATCCAAAGTTTTCTCTAGAGGTTACTTACAGCACAGAATTCTTCAAAGGATATTCTTCCGTCACCATCCTTATCTGCATTAATTATGGTTTTATCTACAATTTGCTGTAACTGAGTGTCTTTGAGATTGTTCCCAACCATCATTTTCAGCACCTGGAAGAGCTCTCCATTTGAGATATAACCATCTTTGTCCATATCATAAATGCGAAAAGCAACTGCAAAAGTAAAATACATATACATGTAGAATATATATGTTAACTAACCAAAGTGTATTTTTGAAGATCAAAGGATTTTTAAGAAAAATCAAAATACTTACACCTCAACTTCTGTTCCTTATCTCCTTTGACACTGAACTGGGAGACTCCTTCTATAAATTCTAAAGAAAAGAAGAAAAACACTTATGAAAAAAGTGTAATTTTTTTAAGACAAACCAGGCAAAGCAACATTGAGAAATTTTTGAAAATTGTAAAAATGATCTAGATTACCCTAAAATCTTTCAAATACTGCCTACCTCATGACACCTAAGTGTCCACGTTACTTTGATACTTTAATGTTCTTTAGCGAAAAGAACTTCAAATCCAATACCGCGCTCTCAGAGCAGACTTGCTCTCTCCAGTATTTAAGTAACCTTGTTACTAGACTTTAACCAGAACCTGATGTAAAACTCCATTGAGATCTCTACTAAAGCTGCTCCAGGGGGGATTCTAATTGTACAGCTCCTCTCCAGATTGGTTTCTCAATTTAAAGCAAGAATTACGTGAAAACTGCTCTGAAACAAATTCCTAAAAAATATATTTTTCTCTAAGAAAAAAACTAAAAAGAAAATGTACATTATTGAACAATAACATCATTAGCCCAGGAGCAAACTCTTCAGTTGCCAAAAAAAATAAAACCCTGGGATGTGATGTGTCTGGATGAGATCCTGTAAGCAGACTTCTTAGAGCTTTGGGTGGTAAAAATGACAACAGTGCCAAACTGCAAGCTAAACTATGGTATAAGAAAGAATACAGAGGTATGGCAATACAGCATTAGGTTGAAAGGGTTACTACACATTCGACAAGCTTTGTGAAATTAAATCAACAATTCCTATATGATTCATCAATAAAATGCCTGATCACTTATTTTTTACCATTATGATGAAAGATAAAAACAAACCAAAAATACATGTTTCTGTCTTTCTACAAAAGAATCCAAGTTTCTTCACACTAGTGATTTTCCTTTTCATAGAATCACGGAATGGTTTGGGTTGGAAGGGACCTCAAAGCTCATTCTCGTTCCACGCCCCCTGGCATGGGCAGGGACACATCCCACTAGATCACGTTGCTCCCAGCCCCATCCAGCCTGGTCTGGAACACCACCAGGGAGGGGGCAGCCACAGCTTCTCTGGGCAACCTGGGCCAGTGCCTCACCACCTATAGCACGAAAAATGTCTTTCCTATATCCAATCTAAACCTACTCTTTTGCAGTTTAAAACCTTTCCTTTGAGCTTCCCTCTGAGACAGAAATAAAGAAATTAATGAAACTTGGCCAGATGACAACAGAATTCATTGCCACTTATTGCAGCAACAGCATTTTAGTATGGAAAATGGATTTTGCCAACTTCCTGTTGCCACCCAAGAGGAACAGCTCTTGCTAATTCTATTAATCACAGCTCAATGTCACATGCAATACACCACCGTCTTTCATCACAGCCTATTTTCCACAAGGGAATTTTGGACAGTTACATGCAACACTTAGTGCTTTGGAAACTGATACCAAGAAAGTCTCAAAAACTCAACATTCCAGTTACGCTGTAGTTCTCCCTTTAGAAGGGTTTTGTAAAGGTCAGCAGCTCCTGGATGTTAACATTTTATTTTAAATGTCAGCATGTCAATATAAATCAGATTCAAAACTTCCTCCAAATAAAAAAAAAACCAACCTCTCAAGAACTGATTAACCTTTTCTAGTCACGAGCAATACGAGAGAGTAAGTATTACCTTGAACAGAAGTGACAGACACAATCGCTTCTAACAGTCAGTGACTGCTATAATATAAACTAGTAATTAAGATTTTTAACCCGCTGGCCCTTTTAACCATGAATATTTTAAATAAGTCTAAAATTTTGGAATAATGTACTACATCAAAACTTTTGGTTTTCACTTGAATTGTCTACCTAAGACAATAAAAAGAATCCTGTAAAGGAAGCACCAACAGAAAAAAATTGGATCACTTTCACAACTTGGAAAACTATTTTCAAAATAGTCCAAAAGAGATCTCGTAACACCTTTTGGGTAAATACAGCTTATGCACAGACACACCACTTCCACAGCCTACCCTGCTTTTTTCTGAGTCTCTTCAGCCTAAAAACATACTTCAGAGAACACCACAATTAAGAGTCTGAATTCATGTACTTTAAGAGATACTTAATGAGTAGTCTTAAATCAGTATGACCTGGAAAGCTATTACTAAACAATCTGCTCTTTTAAGCATTTAATTCAGGAGCGCGTTGCCCTACTGCGCCACAGAAACTAGCTGTACTGGTATCCAGTTTCACCAGGAATTAGCACCTTATTTTGATTAGCAAGTTTTCTTCACTCCTTTCTCAGCTGAAGCAAAATATGATTTCCAAGGCTCCAGGGATTCCGATAAAATACCATGGCCTGTCACAAAGCACTGTGTCTTCTTACCTTTGAAGTCCACTTCTCCATTCCCATCTGTATCAAATATATCTATTACTCGCTGTACTAACGGGTTCTGTTGCAATTCAGGTAAAGACATGAACTCTTCCACACTCAAAGAACCAGAGTTGTCCAAATCGAGCTTCTTGAATCTCTTTCCTAGTCGTTTTATCTCATCAGCATCAACTGAAAAGAAGAAAAAAACACCACCAAACCACACTTATTCTCAGAAATGCTTCAGTAAACCCTTGGCCAGTTAAACACGATGCACAAAGTTTCATTGCTTTCCTACCAGGATTTCTCCTCCTTTGTTACAACTACTAAACACACACATGGAAGATCATAAAGATAACATCAAATTCTGAAGACAAACACAAGCCTTTTCAGTTTATTTTAAATAAACCTTACCTTTTTTCCTCCCTGCACCAGCCATAATACAGTTATAGCCTTGTGACTCACTGAATACCACATGCTGACACCACACGTTTAAGGATTGAGGGTGCTTAGCTAGTTCTTAGTCAGACAGCTCTTACAAATACCAGGTATGAAGAAATTAGAGGCTGAGTTCCCTTTGAAGGAGCTAGCATTATGTTTACACTAGGCTAACATAACAAGTTACAAAGACAAGTATATTAGTAAACATATTAGCAAAACTAGTGCTTCTTTGGCACACCAAACATGAGATCTCCTGGGATACATGCCAAGTTAAGCAGGTTAGGTTAACACAGTCCCACTGTTGACCAGTTACCACTCACCTACTCAAAATATCACCTAGACACAATACACACATCTGTAGCCACGACGTGCATACATCTCTCTCTCTTTTTGTCCCAGAAATTAAAGCAGATTTGAGTTCTGCAGCAGTACCACTTCATCTATCCTCTTAACATTTAAAAGAGGATCTCAGTTAAAGCATATACCCTACTTTACACCTCTGAGTTTGCCAGGAATAGACTAAATCTGTGAATCCATAAACACCACTAAAAAAAAATAATCTTGTACTCTGTTAGTGCTGAGAAGTTTGAACAATTTTTGATGTCACGACCCAAAAATCCCCTATTGGCAGTTTGATTTAGGAGGCCAGAGTTAGTTCACAAATTGCTCACCATGTTTGGGTATGAAGGAGGAACTGAGGTTCTTAGGAAGTCCTAGAAAGCAGCCAGCACACAGCAAACCACAGCAAACCTATCTTGCAGAACCCGACGCCTTCAAACTCCCCACACCAATTTCCTTCCTAACATGAACAATCTCCTCAACGTTTCTGAGCTCCGTTTAGTGCATGTGCTCCATTAATAAAAGAAATTGTGATTTAACTCCTACAAGGCGCATGCATACCACCCAATCCGCTTTACATCGTGTTAATACCTTCTGCTTGCAACTACAGAGGCAGAGGGCAAAAAAAAAGGTTGATACTCCCAGAACAATCTTCCCTTTACTGTGCCAGCAAGCAACAGATCCGATTCTGCCTTTAGGGCTATAAAAATAAGGCTAAACAGCTTCAAGTAGTTTCCTCAGTTCCCAGCAGGCAATTTGGTACTGCAATTAATTAGGCTCTTGACTGCGATGAAGCTGCATTCCTTTTTGCACCAGTTCACGTGGAAGCCTAGAACATGACTGAAGGTGTGCTCTAACCAGCATGACATTGCACTGCAGTGTCAGGAGCACACTGCTGTCAGCACAGCTACACAGAAACCCCTACGGCTCCTGCAAAAGGAGCCCTGTCACCATATGGTAAGCTACATGGAGAACGTCATCAGGAGACTAAAAGGAGACAGTATTAAAGGAGAATGGCAAAGCAGAGCTCCACTGGCAATTAGCCCAACTAGTTGCTTAGGAGCTCCACCAGCACAAAATGCTGCTTCTCACTGAAAGTATTTGCCAACTCTAGCTTCAGTCCACAAATTCTTCGGTTTCCATTTTCCTCACAATCTTAAAGCTGTAAAAGGAGCCAGGCAGTCTTTGAAATTGTAGGCACTATCTACCCCCATTCCCTGCCCTGTCACCCTGAGGTTACCACACTCACTACAGCTGAATGCAAAGCCAGCACCTCAGTAAGCTCTTAACATGGGAATCTCATTTTTACTGCAAGCTCTACTCCAGACTTGCGACTTGCCTACAAAGGGTTAATATCCAAAAAAAATCCTCACAGCATCAGCATTTGGGAAAGCATATTTAAAAAAGCCTCTACACTTTAAACTAATCTTAATTCAGTAACATCTTTATCTTCATAAAAAAAAGCTTTAAAAAGAAAAAATAAGAATATTAAAATAAGGGATTAATGCATTACAGTATAAGCTTTAAATTTCCATAGCGTTCCTCTATTCTTTCTTCCTTCAATTCTGCCATCACTTCTGCTGACTCTTTCCACTTGGCCCGAACTTACTTCAAAACTGCGCAGGTTCTCTGGGGTTTGAGGTCTGTTTGTTCAATTTGATTTGGATTTTTAAGATGAGAACAGCATACATTTACAGATAACAGCAGAGTTTAATAATATCCCAATAACTTCTTGCTCATATCTCCTCCCTGAACATGCATGTACAACAGTCCTCATCTATGATGACGTGTCCCTTTTTACAGGACCGCTTTTTCCTTGGTATTTAGCAGCAGACTTGACTTTCTTAAAATTCTACATAGTACTGAACTACATTTTCAGAACCTGAACAAAATACTTCCTTCCTTCTCTGAAGGTTCCTTATAGACAACCTCGTTCATGCCCACAGGAACATCCTGAAGCTATACTGGAAATGCAAGGCATAAGATAGTGAAGGTTTCTGAGCTGGAAGGACTGATGGTGGCAGTAGCAGACAGAATTTTACAAGACAAACTCAGGAGACCAGGATAGAAACGAAAACATTAGGAAATCCAAGGCACTCCAAGTCCACAGTAGTTCAAAACAGGGTGATAACATCACTGGGCAAAATAAGGAGGACCAAGCTTGTTTACACCATGTGAGGCAGAGTTTGCCTGTGACTCATCTCTGAGCTTCCTTGAGCTCTGCCCACAGCGAGCATTCCTCTAACCCCAAACTCCAGTTAGCCTTTTCTGTGCTTTGCTCACCGGCTGACACCCGGCTCTGTGCTTCCTATGCTCGTCAGCAGAATCAGGAAGAATCCCATCAGCTGGGCACTGATGCCTGAGCTTACAAACATACTAACTGGCTAGAAATAATACCAGTTAAATGTTTCTCTTTAAAAGGCCTTGCTGATAGCCCAATAGAAACGTCAAAGTATCCACTGTTCCAAAGCACACAGAATTATTTATTCCATAATCCATTTTGAGTTTCATTCATCTTGTAACTAACACAAGAAGGAGGAGTTTTTAAGCAGTTCCACTATTAAGGATTTTTTGTTAAAGAACTATTAGTATTGTCAAAAGACTCTTCTTCCATCCAAGTATTAAAATTCTAGAGCCAACAATACCTGCTTCGTATCTTGAATTCATTTACATACATCTAAAAATATGATGAATCAGGTTAAAATGCAAGCACATGCAAATGCTCTATGTAACTCCTGTTTTAGTACAGTAGCTTTATCTTTCAGCTGGGCACTCTAATGTGTTGCTACGCATTACTGAGTACCCTACTCCTTTCCCCCAACACCAAACAGCAGAGGATGACCCCTGATGTTTTAGAACAACTGTTTGTTTCAAGCTGTTAGTCGCATAACTGATGCTCAGCATTGTAAAAAAGCATTCAAGTGGCAACTCAAAAAGCTTCATTAAAAGCCAATTTCTGGAGTGCAACATGCTCTACACTGAAAAAAATTCAAAAAAATTGTTTTAATGATTTTTTTTTTCCAGTCAACGTAAAGGTACGTGGCTAGTTTGCTATTAATATTAATAACTAACAAAAACCAGACCAGAGCGTGGTCACAGAGAACCCAGCTTCCACATGTTTTTCAAATATGAGATCATTATAAACAAGAATATTGCTAAGATATTAACAAAAAAAAAGTAAATAAAACATGTTCTGAGATTTTAAATGTTTCAAAGTTTAAAAAAAAAAATAAATTTCTCCATTAGAATGGACTGCAGAGATCTCAAAATAAAACAGACCTTCAGCAAAAGCCCTCACCTCTATCTACAGTCTTGTCTGATTCACGAATATAATGTTTCAGAGTAGCAACCAAGACAGCCATTTCAGTCTTGGAGATCACATTTCCAAAAAATGACGCCCTTGAGAACACATTCAACCACTTGTCTTGTATATGCTTACACGCAGCTGGCCTAATCCTTTTCATGACTTCAGATGGGTCTATTACAATTTCCTAAAGTTAGAAAAGAGATACTAGTCTCCTTATCCTAAAACAAAAACATACTATTAAATAGTGTTTATACTATAAAATACTATAAACTATTTTCTCCTATAAAATACTATACTGTAAAATATCATTTACTACACTATATAATCATTTTCTTCACAGCTTTTTGCTATGAGAAAGTTTTCTTATGGGTAATGTGACAGAGCTTGGCTGACATCAAATTTTCACCACACAGAACAGCACTACACTTTCAGTAATTCCTCAGACAGTTACTTGCAAGCAGCAGGAACATTTAACAACGGAAGAACAAGGTAAACACCTACTTAGTGGACTTACTCACAGACACACAAGTACAAACCTGTGCCCCAACATACAGTTTAACCACAGAATATAATGAGGAAATCTCTTTCTCTGCTATAAAACAGGGCAAAAAGGCTCAGTAATAAACCTTTAGGTTGGCAGCTGCTGCCAATGAATTTAGCTTGGCCCAGAATCAAAAGTTTGTTTTTTTTTTTTTTTAAAGGTGAGCTGATTTTTTTATTTGACAACCTAATAGCAAAAGCTGTATTTTTGTTATCTTCACCTTTTGACTTTACTCTTTTGGCGAGTATACACACTGCATAACTTTTCAAGCTGTAAATTCAGCATATCCATACATGAAAGTGTACATATCAATCTCCAAATAAGATTAACCTCTCTAACAATATAATGAAGCAATTAAAAAACTTACAGTGCGAGCACATCTCCAAAGGGTAGCTTGCCTCATTTCCCTGAAACACAAAAAAAAAAAAAAAAAAAAAAAAGAGAAAAGAAAAAGAATAAAGTTCCAATTATTCCCAAGTTATCTTAGAGGAACTATTTTAAGTTTCAGCACTGTAAAGCTCTTGGGCAATACAAGTTACATGGTTATTTAAAAATATATACATATTTGAAACCTAACAACCACTGACATTGTTTTATGCGGATAGGTCTGTGTTACCAAAACATACAAAGAAATAGAAAACCATTGAGAGGTCACCTCTGATGAGAACTCCCATGAGAATATCAGCAGTCCACACAACGACGGCAAGAACTTCAATCCCATATTCTAACCTCCAAAAATCAAACTCACTACTTACATATTGTGAAAATACTACTTTTCAAGTTAAAAGAATATTTAATATCAAGACTTCAAATAATCTGCTTTACCATTTTATTTTATACACAGAAACAGACATGTCCTTATGAAGTACCATGACAAACTTTATTCAACTAGTGTAAGAAAACTGCAGCATATTTCTCCCCAGAGTCATCTGCCCACTCCCCCCCCAAAATATTTCACACAGGAAGAATGATGCAAAAAAGTGTTTTAAATAACTAGAAATTCAGACGTAACAGCTTCACATTTAAATATTTCCGTAAGGTACTATGTTAATATGTTCCTGTTTTGTAGCTGAATGGATAGGTAAACTAAGATTGTAGATCCTTGCTGCACTACAACACAGTCATAGCAAGAAGAATTCAAACTTTGAGGATACAGTCACTTTGAAATGACATGTACTGAAATACACAACTACTGCAACATGAACGCCAAAAGACACTAAAATTAAAAGTTGGTACTTTTTCCCAAATGCCTCAGTTTGAGCCAGAGAAGATCACAATACACATGTTTAATATTTTTTTGGAGTCAGTCAGCAAAGGAGCAACCAGATAACTGAAGAGATACATAACCAAACATTTTCAAAAGATTATTCTTAAGGGAGTGTTTTATACAAATAAAGAAAACATATTTGAGAAGAGTCTGAGACACATTCAATTCAGCAGAGATTCCCTTACAGTGTAGAGCATAAGGGATTCTATAGCTGAGCACTTGCACAGAAAGACTCCTCAAAATTATACAAAATTGAACAGCAATACAGAGATGATTTGACAGAAGAAAAGGGAAGAACTACATTTAGCCTGGAAGCATGCTATTGCATTTCCTAATAAGGACATAAAGGGCCAGAACAAACATCTCATGGATCTAAACATGTGAGAGATGTGTTGGGGGGGTTGTTGTTCGCCGGGTTTTTTGGTTTTTTTTTTTACTGTCAGAACACTTACACATTGCTCACCCCCCACAATCCACATGCCCTCTTGCTTCTTTAAAACAGTTAATACATTTGCTTTGTAAGCAGAGCAGCTAAGATACAGCCTTAACTTCTCCGCCAGTGTCTACTTGTAGTGAGACAAAGCAGCAGAACAGAAACGTAGACAAGGATCACCAGGTCCCTAAAACCTCAAAGCATGACTGAGGTATTCTACAAAAGAAACTTATTCCACTGTGGCAGGGAAACCAAGAGAACAGTGCCACATGGGAAATCTTGGATGGAACTCAACCAAAGTCTTAGGGAAAAAACATGAAGACCAAAACTGGTAGTAAAAGCCTAGTGTACGTATATGAATATAAAAGGGTAAGGGATTTTAGATGGGGGAAAGTAGAATTTTGAAACAGAAGAAACAGGAACCAGGGGATCCAGCTAGGCTGCTGAAGACACGAGGTCATGAAGAGGCAAGAAAAACACCAGACTGGAAGGCTGCAAATTAAAGGAGAAAGTTGAATTAAAAGCAGTGCACTTATGCGCACACACACAAATATACAATCCTAACTACATTAGAAGACAGTTCTGGGCACTTACATCCTTGTTCAGGTGTCGGGCAAAAGTTAATTTCTAGTACAGGCTACTGAAATCAATCTGCCTAAAGCAGCATAAAATGCTTCTGAAAATTGAGCAGGAAAAATTAAACTGACATAACTCTTTTCAGTTAATGAACTAAGTGTAATATTTGTAAGGAGTCTTACTATGCATCTAAATGCACACAGTAGCCATTATCAAGCTAGCTACATGAAGTAGCCTAAAAAAAAATTTGAGGAGCAGAGAAAACAATGAATAAACTATAGCTTAGTTTTTCTGTGAAACAGTTACTGCTAAAAAAATGTGTTAACAATACTTACCTATCCAGGACTGGAATTTGGATATCTACAAAAAATTAGAAAAATCTAGTAAGTGACAATGTAAAAATTATGTGATTATTCAGTATTTGCTACATAGGATTTAAATAAGATACTTTAAAAAGTAGTCACCTGCTATTGATGTGCTGAGTGTTCCTCTTCACAGGAGAATCCAAAAGTCTACTAAATTCTTTCAAATATTTTAACTTTTTTTTTTTTTTTGGTAGAAATAAAAGTTCAAGTTACTCCTGCCATGATTCCTGTTTGCACAGCGGTGACCTGGACAAACACAAAGGTGTTCCTCTATACCAAAGACTTGATTGTCAGAAATAAAGATTAATGATTTGATCTCAGAGGTAGGCATTTTACATAATATTCTGGACAGCAGTACAAAAAGGTCACTTATTTGTCCCCAAATACAATCAGTATGTGTACACACTGTACGAGATACAATACAAGCCCTGAAACACAAGTGCTGAATAGGTTGAATACTTTCTTGCTGTTTAATAGGTAGGTAGTCAGATGAAGGTCTAACTACATCCACATTAACGCGTTATGAAAAAAAGCAGGGAGGGAAGCACAGCTATGAGACTCCATAAAGTATCAAATGAGCCCTTTAAGGAAAAAAAAAAATAAAATCAGGTACACTGTCATCTGTACAGTTTTAATGCAAAGAATTACATCCAGGACTAGGCAGCACTGCAAAGAATGCTGGAAAATAATATAACTTTGTGATTGGATGTACTAACAGAAAATTTTACATCGTAATTATATTACTCAGCAAAAGAACACTGCATTCACATGTTTTTTATTTTAGAAAGTTTAAAAAAGTTACTCATTTGTAAAGACAAAAGCCATTGTAAAATCTCCAAACAGCAGAAAAGTTCATTTATGGACATAAACGTGCAGAGTAACAAGGTTCAGATACAACTCTCAAGATTGCCAACTTAAAAAATTCATTATAATATTAGTATTTCCTGCCAGATATACTTAGCATACCTCACATAAAGTGAGAGCATCCTCTCATATATACCATATTAGCACATTCGCAAACCAGTGACACATGGCTTGTTGAAGAAATGGAGCTTGTACAGCATCGACCCTCCACAACAGATTTACTTGGCACCTACACATAGTGTAAAACACGCTCTCCTCAGCTGTATCTGGGTACTACCACCATCCTGCTGGAGTTCAACCCTTTTCTCTCAGGTTATACGACCAAAGAAGCAGCTGGAATACTACAGATATATTGAATAGCTTTATCCTTTTAGAATAGTTTTGAAATTTTTTTTGAATGCTGTTACATCCTTACAAGTCAATTCCTGGTGAAATAGCAGCAAAACCATGGCTAATAGACAGAAACAATTGCAGATCAGTCCAGAGTCTACTAACAGAAGGCTGCCCAAGTTCTGAATACTGCAGCAGTATCTGTTTGCTAGAGGTAAGTCAAAACATGTCACTAAAGTATTTCAGAAGTTCACATGACATGTAATTTGTTCCTTTAAGAATAAAAATGTTCTTTGTAATTTTATTCTCTACTATTTGCCTTTCCTCCTTTCAGCAGCTGTGCCTTTTTACTGATTAAGGATAACCGATTAATGGACTTCATTTCTTCTGTAGATTATCCATGAAAACGTGCTTCTTGATTTCTTTCTTTGGCAGTTACTTCAACTACTAATCACTCTCTCTTCTTAAGATCAGTTTTGTACATGCTCCTCCTAGGTAGGATAGTTAAAGGTAATTATCTTGACAAGTTTCCTCTTAGTGAAAGACATGAAGAGCTGTGGCTAGAAAATAAAAAAGGAAAATTGCAATTAGCAAAATTAGCAAGAGAAGCTAAATTCTTAGCTGAAGGTGTTTATACAAAACAGCTTGTACACAGTGAGACATCAGACTGCAAGGCAGTCCTTCAGCATACATGAGTAGAATACACTTTCTGTATCTGTTTATTTGTACGTTAGTTTTCTGCATGATGTACGTCCTTTTGTAAATAGTTCAGCCACTTGAATTATAGTGTCAGCCTCCAACTAGCTAAAAGCAGAAAATATGTTTAAAAGCCAGCAAGCCAAAATGTCAGCTTAGGACTCATCTCAAACTTAGTTCCCAAAAGTATGTATGAGGGACTACAAATACAAATGATCTCCTCAACAATTTCAAACTTAAATTGTTTCAAAGCTTTTGATTTGAGTCTGTAGCCAGACAACAAATTAATTCAACAAGTGGCAAGAGTGGTCTCCTAGGATCTGTTTAGTGCATGTCCAGGAGTGGCTGTCTGAGATTTACTACAACTTCTGCAGCAACATACACAGAAGTGTAGTAAGCCCATCCTTGTAAGTAGCCTTCGACGTGCAAACTGCCTTCATGTTGCAGTTGGCTGTTACACCTATGCACCAAAGCTTCCCACAGAAACAGATTACTAATGGGTTTGCATTCGTGTTTGTTATGTGTGGGCACCTCATGGAGTGTTGTCACCACACTACATGATGTGCTTCCTGCACTTCCTCCTGCACCTTCTATGTTTGCTAATTATCTTATCACAAGCAAGAAACGGCAGTGTGCAAGTGAAACAGTTAGCCAAGCCATGTCAGCTGGGGGTCAGAACTAGGGGTTAGCAAGACAACCAACTTCAGTTCTCAAGGTACACAAAAAGCTGTTTTCCATCATCCGCTACTACAACTAGAGAAGAATGGGAGTGTTAAGAAGAAAGATGGGAGGGGCTTGCAGTCAGCATTTAAAAAAGCCTTCTCAAAAGACCCTTCTTCCTCTTCCACAAACACACAAAACGCTTCTCTATGTTTTCTCTTTCTTCTCTGTACCAACAAAATTAATGATTAATGAAAATTACCTGTTGCAGAGAATTCCTCGTCCTCCTTCAAGCTTATTTTCCATGCATTGCTGTTTTCCCAAAGCTTTACCAACGAAGAACTGCCAGCTTGGTGAAGAGCAGTTTGTTTTGGTTTGTTTTTAATGGCCCTTGTTTAACAAGTTAGTAGAGCTTTGGCTGTCACAGGTTGGCACTGTATTCTTCATCAACAACCACAAGCTGGCAAACTATTCGCTGCAGAGGCTGCAAAAACTCTGTATGAATAGAACATGCCACAGACACATCCACAGTGGCTTAAGTATTTGTTAAAATTAATTTCAGACAAAGCCCAGAGGCTTTAAGCCACTTCAATAATTGAATTTCTGAATTAAGTGATGGTCAGAAAAATGCAAGATCTCACTTACTGCAATGTGTACATTTCATATGGAACTTACAGTAGCAATCAAAGCCTAAAAGAAGTTTACCAGAGCACAGATGAAAGACACCCAAAATTTCTGTTCATACCACAACTTCCCTCTCAGATGCACACTGGGTTCTACCACCTCCTCCCTCAGGATGCAGGAAGCAGGAAAGACTGTACAAGTCTTAAGAAAAGCCTTCAGTTTACTCCTTACTCACCATCTAATCCAGTCATGGCTCTGCTCAAGCTGTCAGTCATTTTAAGGGAAGCCACTTGTCCTCTGGCTGGCAGTTGGCCAGTCACTTCTGCTATGCTTTACTTAAATCCTCCACTCTCCACGGGTCTCCTCCAAAATGAGATATTAATGGCTTAAGGACATCACAGTCAAGTAGCTATTCTAGGATACCACAGGGAAAGCCCTAAACCAACGCAGCAAGAAGTGAACACGAAATTAGACACAGCTACTTCTGCCAGAGCCTCTACCACACAGGAAAACTAAAGGAATCAACAGTATAATCGTAAGAGTTCAGCCTTTATCTTGAATATACCCTGTTGCTTTATTAATACTACAGGAAAGACAGAAGTAAAACATATCTAATCAAATAGAATAACCCACTCATTTTAATTTGTAATGTTTTGAATTTGAAGTGTTTAGGACCAAAAAACAACCTGTAAAGTCTGTCATTCAGGATCTATCACAAAAGAGGCTAAAGATTATTGCAAAGAATTATGTAAAGGACGTGTGTGAAAACAGAGAAGAGTTCAAAATGGGATTTCATTTCATGAACTGACAAGAACAGAACACAATCAAGGAGGTTGTGTAAAAACAGAGATTGTATTCCAGTATTCTTAATTGTCTCTAATAGCTAACACTAATCTTAATACTTGGGGTTTTTTGGTCTTTTTTTCCAAAAGGAAAATAACTTCATCAGACCTTAAAGCTGTCAGCTATTAAACAAGACATTTCAACAAGCTCTGGTTTAGTTTATGCCACTCAAGGACTCAAATAATTCAGTAAAGAATAAAGATGAGTCACATGGTTTGAAAACAGGCCCTACCAACACTGTGATCCAATACAGAGATATCAAAACCATTATAATTAAAATATCAAAAATTTTACAAAACATTAAGCAGGTTTTCCAGGCATTACCAACTTCCATTCTAAATGAATACCCAGAATTGAACTCTGGCAAACTCACCTGCACCAACACTGGAGTTGCACTCTAACATTCAAGACCACACAAGATTCCAACTTACTAACCTTTCATATTCTATAAATTATGTTTGTCACTAATCTCATTCTTCAATGCACTGTCTGAAATAAAATACACCAGCAGTACCCAATGTAAATGCTTTAATCTTATTACTAAAATAACCAAACTTACTGTTTTGAATAAAACACTTCAGGAAAACATCACTTTTTATAACAATCCCTGAAAAAAAATTAAGAATAAGTAGGGAACAGGTATTTTACTGGATACCCCTATGAAGAACAGTGATTAGAGTGCTAAGATACTCCACTGAAGTCAAATCTAAAAATCAGTCTACTAATTTTTTGTTATTGCTGTTTCGAAGTTCTTCTATTTATCATGATTTATTTTTCTAGACTTGTTGGCAGACCTACACACCATCAAGCTTTTATCTAGGACATCTGTGACATGTTCCTTCAGTGTTACCAACAAAATTGACCCATGCCTGCTCAGATACCAAGGTGCTAAGCCTGCTAAGAAGTGGCTCAATACTAAATTAAACTTCCCCAAGGGAACATCATTACATACACAACACTAAAAAAGCTGTCCAGTCATCACGCCTACAAAGTACACAAGAAGTTCTCCTTCATAAACTCAGGCCTAAAGTCATATCCATGGAGGTTATAAAAAAAAAAATCCAACACACCACCTCCTTTTAAAGTCCTCTCTGCTAGCCATAGTATCACTGAGCAGAGGGAATTCAAGTGACTTCTTTCAGCTTCAGGGATGCTATTCAGAACCTGCAGAGTCAGCAGTGAAACAGTTGTTTTGCCTTTTACTACCCATTACAAAAACCCCCAAACACCTGATAAACGTACACAGAGGAGCTATTCACAGGGTGACAACAGAGAAGGGGTAGGAAAAAAGAGGAATACTGTAGCTGAGGTCTTCATGAAATTTCCAGCTGCCTAAAATAAAAGGGTAAAAAGCCTCCATATTTGACACAAATACACCAGAGAAAGAAAAGAAGTTTCACAGCATTTAAAGATGATCCTAAGATCATATTCTTGTGAGAATCACAGCTGAATCTACTTTTCCAGTAGCTGTGTTTCTCCACAGAAACATAGTAATCCTGACCTTCATGTCTGGGCTTCCTATGTGTTCCCCCATCCCTCCTTCTCCTGCCCCTCCCAAATTCTGCCTCAAGTTCTTTAACATCTTACTACATTTTTTAATTCCTACTTTACCTAACTTAGACAACGACATAAAGTGTTTGTGAACTTCAAGCTGACTGCATAAGCTTTTTAAAATAGGCACAGTATCAGCTTACTGGGGGAGTTCCGGTTCTTTGCCTTAACAGTTTGCTTAAAAATGTCCATCAACGCAGACTTCACAAATATTCACCCAAGTCTATTAACTAGCACAACCTGTTTACAGCTTGGAAGCCAAGATTTTTATTGGCAGTTCATGAGCAATGCTGGCCTTCAATCCAAAGCATTTAAAGGGTTTCTGAATCTTCTTTAATGCAGTTAAGGATTATTATTTTTATCGCTAGGGATTCTTCCTTATTTGTGGAACAGAGTATCAATAGCAGGGCCAACTTGCCATCAAGTTACAAGCAAGTCAAATACAGTCCCCAGCCTCTTTTGCACCATCTACATAGTTTTCCCAAGCAGTTTAAGTACCAACATGCTTGTGGCTGTGTTAGGTACAATCTCAAAGCAACATATACGACATTTTAATGGTCTTTCTGTATGTGGAAAAGGCCTAAGTATAGTTACCAAATTACAATTTTCAAGTTAGACATTTAGAAAGCTACATAAAACATCAAGATTATGTTTTCCTACTTAAAAGAACTGTCATTCCAAAAATTACTTCAGACACATCTGAAACTTAAAAAAACCCCAAACCTGGTTAAACTTATCTTGATATTCAGTATTACTAAGGAAATATAGTATTTCAAATGGTGACCAAAATAATGCAACTACATCATATGTCAGGCAGAATATACTGCTTCTAGTCTTGTGCTTAAATCATTACAAAATCATGAATTTCAAGTCATTTAGCCTCCCTGATCAGTGATCCAGAGAAAGAGCAGTGAAAACATCCCCAAAATACTTGAACAGGTATACCAAAAGATCTAATTCCAGATTAAAAGATGGTCCATATCCAAGCCTGTCCCACTTCATTCAGCCCATTAAGGCAATTTTTGTAGCAGATCTTTGTCAAACTGCTGGTGTCAAAATTCCTTTAGGCCACCGAGACCTAAAACTGAAGAGCTTTCATGAGATATAAAAGGCCCATTTCCAGGCCTAATCTCTAAAAGAAGTCACTTTAAGTGGCTAACACAATGCTATAAAGATGTTGAAAGGTGACCAAGCTTTCAATCACTGCACACCACCACATGCCTTAAGCCAAATGGACAGTGTACAGCACATTTTCTAGTGGCTGTATTATATCTCCACTAATTCATCAGCCCCAAGACCTCAAAATTCACAGCAGTTATTTCAATTTAAACTTCTCACTTATTTTCTGAGCTACAAACACATTACCCATTTCCAACATCAAACACTAATGTTAACTTCCAAACAATAAAAAGGGCCCTTGATAAGTTATTACCCTGCCATGACCTCAATCTTTATTTGTATAACAAGGACAATATTTACCAGCTTCACAAAAGCACAGCAAGATAAGCTCTCATGGTCTTTGGGATAGAAAGAATATGTTAAGTAATTTATGTAAATCAAGTCAGCCAATCAAGTTCTTACAGTTTCCAGAAGTTCCAGCTTTTTTTGTTTTAATTACCAGGGGCATGCAAGTAAAACAAGATACTTATTTTCTTACAATATCCTGCTCAGAAGGTTTCAACTATGTAACCTTTAAGCACAAGCACTTTTCACTCCTCTTTTGATGTAGATCCATGCCTCTTATCATTCTTTCCCCAGCACTTCCATCTTTACTCCCCCATCCTTGCAGTGCTCCTTCCTCCAGAAGCAGAGGAGTTTGAGCATGACAAGGACATCACACAGTAGCACCTTCCCTATTTCTGCTGATGATTCTGGCAAAGAACTAGCATGTAGGAAGCATGGGAACAGCCAGCCCCCTTTGCCCCTGGTCTTTCTGTAGGGAACACACAGGAATAAACAAGCTTGGGAAAAGAGAAAAACATATAGACCAAAAGAAGGAAAGGATGGCAAACAGGGAAATGTGTCACTACATGAATTGGCTGCTAATCAACAAAAAACACCGCAGTGTAATTTTTCTCCTGATTAGAAATTCACAAATGATACTACCCAGAGCAGGGAGAACAGGCTTGGGAGGAAAGAGGAGGGGCAAGGAAATCAAGAGCAAATTGCTTTCAAGAAGTCATATATTAGCTCAAATTACAAAAAAAAAAAAAAAAAAAAAAAAGTTTTTCCTATGAACACAATTTTTGGTCACCATTTCATATAACTAAACCAAAGTCTTCACAGTTTAATGCTCAACTACCATTCAGACTTACAACATTTTAGGAGAGGACACAATTTTCTTTAACCAAACTCAGCTTAACAAAGGCAGTAAAAAAGGGGAGGAAAGGCAAAAGAATTTTTTTACTAGCAGGGAAATCAAAGCAATGTTGGAAAATTTTATGGAAGTTTAATTTATGAATTACAGTAGAACACTATTAAGCATACCTACAATTAAAAAAAAAGCTATTCCTTCTTCAGCACTGCCAGGTAAGCACACCAGTTCAACACCCAGATGCAAGAAAGCTGTAAGATCTTCACTAATAGATTCATTTCTTCTTGAAAGTATGTATTACGTCAATCAAAACTGGCAATTAATTTTCTTACAGTAGCCTGGCTGCACCTTAACAGCTTTTTATGTCTTTCTGACATACAAAAATGAGGGAAATGGGGAGGCAGAAGCAGACCAAGAAGTGGTCTGGCACTGCAGTGTGCATTTCTGCCTCACTTGTTTCCCCAAAACTACTGAAGTCTCCTTTTCTGGCCCTGATCAACAGATGATAGTCCCACCTCCTTCAAGATATGAATAAAAATCCCAATTTAGATGTTATTAAATCCATTCCCTTAAAGCTTCCCTTTTAGTGCTGAGTCAGATGTCTTAGAAGATGAATATTCTGAAGTTCCCAAGACATACCCACCACAAACCATTTCCCCTTAAACTACTCAATTTTTATTCCTCCCTGTTGTTAATAATTATATAAAGACAGAATTCTACTCCTACTGCATAAATAGTGAAAAAAAATATAATTACTTTTTCAAAATTCCCTTTCTTCCTCAATCAACAGGATCTGTCCTTCTTTGCAGATCACAGAGTTAAATAAAGTTGCATATTTAAACCGGCCTCTAAACTATACCTCTGAAAATTAATAAATTATTTTATTTTGGAAGTAAATAAACTGGTTTAAATAAGCCTACCAAGACCTACACAGGAGCTTCACAGTTTGAATCCTAGACCAGTTATTCCACCAGAAGACCACCAGTAGGCTGTAAGACATAAGATGGATCATGTGAGTGCCTCTCAGTTCCTGCCACCTGTTTCAAAACTCAACTGACTATTCAGATGTTTGTAATGATAGCAGTAGAATTATGACTTGATAACAGAATAACTAGTTTTTTCTTCAGCTAAAACCCAACTTATTTAATATCCTCCCTGCTAAATAGTAATCAATGATTCAAGACGGTCTTCTAGGTTGTTTGGTGGGTTTTTTGTGTTATTACAAAAAATGTTTTGGCAGCTCTTGGCTTCAGTAATTTAGAAACAGTGAGAGATCACCTTCAGCTGCAGAAAAATGCACCAGAAGCACCACTACTCAAGTGAGCCAAAACAACTGAACACAGCCTAGCTAAGATGGGTACACTACGTAACATGGTTTGGGTGACTCCTGTGGAATTCTGTCTTCTGTCCTACAACTATAAAACTCCAGAGCTGGATATAAACCAGAATGCAGACCATCCCAAGAAAACACAATTTATCTATCCAAACCCAAGATTGTTTAATAGCATCTATCTGTGCTATTTACCTTTTCCTAGAAAATACTACTCATAGGAAAAACTTGCTAAGTCAACTCTGACAGAAATAGCATATCAACATTACTCCTAGCATTATGTAATGGACTCTCATGCTCTGCCTGACAGATTATTTTAGAACTGGCTATACCAAAGCATGCAGAACTACACTCTTTGACTCACTAGGTGTTTATGTTTTATCTTAAGCTACCTACTGTGAACACAACAATACATTCACCTCTTTCTTCACTGTAACTGTCAGCTCTCTAGTCCTGCAAGAACACACACACAAAAAAATACGTTACTCCAAACTGTGGAAAAGCCCTGCTCTATTCTAATAAAGGTTGAAACAAGGTCTAGTCCTTCACTAAAAGTAAATTCTCCCAGTGAAAACATCCACAGGGTAACGTCAGTAAAAGGAATAGCAACTTAAATGAAATGGGTTTACGTTTATCAGCTGTTTAGTTTTAGCTTGGTTTTCAGACTACAAGGCACCCAAGATCAGGTGTTATCAGAACCAGTGTACTGATACAGGAACAGTGAAAATTCTCCTGGTGTTGTTACTGCTTATGTGAGCAACTGAACACCTTTGCTGGTATAGATAATATTCAGCATACCTTTTTTGCCAGCATCCACATTTAGACATTGCAATTGATCATACACAAATACTGCTCAAGAAGTCACTAAGTAATAACATGATTGTACCATCAAAAGATGCTAGGACAGCTTTAGTTACAGCAGAATGGAGGGAAAAAATAATCAAAGTTAATCATATATGACAAGTTCATTATAGGTCACCAACAGAGAGGCATCATAGTTAAATAACATTTTCTTTCCTTTTATGCACATTAGCACATATCAGGCAAGCCTTTGAGAACACAGTTTTCACAGAAGACCCAACTAATGGCAGTATGAGCACAAATTTTGAGTCGGAGATTATCACTGTTCATCTACATATTCACAACAATTAGCAGAATTGCAACCATGGCATAATCTCTAATAAAAACTTTAACATGAAGCCTCTCCTTCATTAATAACTTGGTCGCAAAATCTGAGCCTTCTTTTCTCACAGCCTGAATCCACTCCAAGACTGTGTGAAGGCATTAGGTAAACACATTGGTTTAGTCCTGAATTGAAACCAAACCTTTATACGTTTCAAAATATTTCTCCAAATGCACTTCTGACAGACATTAAAGTGTACATGCAAAGACAGCCTGAGCACAGCCCATCAGTTTCTGCTAGAATTTTATTTTTTTTAAATGAAGACTGTAATCTCCTTCTTAAAAATATAAGGAAATCCATTTTCAGGTCCCAGGACCTGGGAGGTCTAATGTAAAGTGTGATAAACAGTCGGCCTTGATCTTAAAGGGGTAAGAACGGAAAAGTTTAAACCACTGTAAAACCAAAACATTGCCAGAGTCTCCCTGCAGCCAGGGTACTGGATAATTTAGGCTAAAATAAATGTTTATTAAAAAAGGGCGTTGATTTCTTGGCAGCAGCGAGAAGCAGGAGACACCCCTAGTGTCGACGTAAAATACTACAGGACTCCATACTGTATCTCTGTGTTAATTTTACGGCAGTAAAAGGGAAATTTAAATCGTCACGACTTAGACACCAGAGCCACTGGAACACACACCCCTGGACACACGCACACCTCCCTCCGGCGGTCTCACCCCGTACGCCTGTTCTGTTCGAAGTGCCAGCCTCCTCAGCCCGGACCCCTCGGAACACAGGTTCTGCAGCCCCTCTCCCTGCCACGGGCTACGTGCATTACAGCTTTCCGGCCGCACACGGACAGGAAAACGCGACCGCACCAGGGCCGGGGGAGCCCTATGGAGACTGAAAACACCACACACCCCCACACCTCCCCCCGAAACGCCGGGCTGCCTCAGGGCGCTGCTGCTGCGTCTGGAAAACAGATGGGGCGCAGGCCGGGGAGCGCGAACCCCCAGACCGAGCGAAGGGGGCGGGGGCGAAGGGAAGGGGTGCTGGAGAACGAAGCGGGGGGAAGAAAGGGAAGGGCTGAGCCCGATGAGCGCAGCCGGGGCGAGGGGAGGCGGAGAGTAGGCGGAGAGGCAGCGGGGCGCACCGGGGGCGAGGCAGCGGCCGTGGGCGGCGGGGGAACGCGGGGGGATGTGCCTGCCCCCACGGAGAGGCGCGGGGCGGCCACAGCGGCGGCCCGGGGGGAGGAGGCAGGAGGGAAACCCGGCGAGGCCCTCGGCCGCGGGAAGACGTGGACGGCCGGAGGGCGGGAGGCGGAGGAGACGGGTCAGAGGCAGGGCAGCAGCGGCGAGGCGGAGCGGGCCGGGCCGCGGGGCCATGGCCTCACCCCACCCCCGCGGGCAGGCCTAGTCTGGAATATTCCGGCGGGGCGGGAGCGGGGGAGCTCTCCGGGGAGGAGAAATGAGGGAGGGTCCTCACCATGGCGGCGGGTGGGCGTCAGGCGTCTTCCCCCGCAGCTGAATCCACCGAGCCCCGGCCTCACAGTGCGTGTTCGACGCCGCCGCGCCCCGGGCCCGCCGCTGCCTCCGGCTTGGGCTTCAGTTCCCCTCACTGCGGCAGCGGCTGCTGCTGCTGACCCGCAACGACGCGCAGGCAGCGAGGGAGGGGGCGCGAGCGGCGCTAACACTCAGCAGCGGGGGCGGAGCCTCCCACATCCGGGCACCCGCAGCGCGCAGCGCCGCCCTCGCCAGGGGGCGTGGCGCGCCCGTGACGTCAGCGTGTGAGGCGGGGGAGGGAAAGGAGCGAGGGGAGTACAAAATGGCGGCGGGGTGAGGGAGGGAAAGTGGGTGCGTGGGGGTGTGGGTAGGCTGGAGCGGTTGTGGCTGCTCTGCTTGGTTCCCTGAGATCTGCAGGGGAAGGCTGGGATGTGGGAGCCTCGACTGAGGAGGTGCCCTATTGCTAGGGTGTCCCTTTTGCAACGCCTTGGCACATTAAGTGTTAGCACAAGATAGGCCTGTGCCTGCTCCCTTAGGCCTTTCTCTAGGGAAAGGTTCTCTCAGGTGCTCCAGGGGCTGTTAGAGCTGCTGGTCGTCCTTGTTCTTCTACACACCCTGCTTAGGCTGGTGTTTCTCAGCCCCTTTACAAGCTCTCCTGCTGCAGCCCTTGCTGCTCTAGCTTCCTTCTGTGTTATTTGTGTTACTTCGGCTCTCTGCAAAAGAGAAAAAAAAAAATAGGCAGAGAGAAAGTTCAGCATAGGTGGGCCTTTGGAAGTGTGACTGAGTGACAACTACACCCACTATATTTTGGCTGCTATTTTCCTCAGGGTTTTTACTGTTAGGTTGCAAGAGGCTATCTAAGCTGGAAGGTAGTCATTGCTTAATAGATTTTAAGGTATTGTGCTTTAGTAATTTTAATTATACAAAACTAAAGGAACTGTGTTGCAATGAGATAATTCCTGAAAGTGTTTAAATGTAGGTTTGTGGTTTCATGCAGGTAGTTAATGCTTTGTACCCTAGATAGTGTACAAAATGAAATGACTGATAAATACAAACTAAGATGAAAGATGTAGTCTTAGTAACGCATTTGAGGCAAGATTTAGGGCGATGCAACTGCTTGCCTAAGTAAGGCTGACCCTCAGGGAATGATCTCTATATATTGTAAAGTTTTAAGTAGGCCAGATGACATCTTTAAAAGCCTCTCTGAAGGGTAAAGTAGAATACTGAGTAAAGATGGGTTGATTTCACATTCCCTTTGCTGGTTTTGCCCTTCTTTCTGTGCTCACTCTGCTGAATGTGTTTATTTTGGAGCACCATGACACAGCGCATAACACTGTGACAAATGAAGTGGTGATGTGAAAATAATAATTACATATAAAATATTGTTGCATTAATAGTGCCAAAGAGAAGATTCAGTACCATGTTGATGTTGTTTTTCAGGCATTTGCTATTTGGCTCACAATAGCTAGACACTTTGCCAGCAAAATGCAAATCAGTCCTGCCAAGTTCAAGGTGAATGGCAATCTAATTTGTGGGGGAAGGGAAGACTGGATTATTCCTTTAAAACCAGGTTAATTTTTTAGGACCATAGCTGAGCATGAGCTTTTCAGTCCAAAATAGTAATTTCCTCTCCCTTCAGGTCCATCTGGAAAAGGAACTGTCTCATCACTGTTGCCCTGCTTGTGGGAGTCTGAGCTGGCATAAGGCTAGCAAAGGTTACCTAAAGAGTTTCTGGAGAAACCTGGAATCTTGAAATCAAATGCTGATGTGCAAATGCTAGGGCGAATGGGGATCTCCTGTAAGGAAGTCTGGTCAGGAAACTAGATAAGTAAAGGGTGACCATGAAGTTCAAGAACAGATTAGAAGTTCTCATCTACAAGACTGATAAATGTGCAGTTCTTAGAAACTGTTAATGACTGACGAAGGTTCTGTTTGGAAACTGATATTCAGCATGCCTTCATGTCTGCAGGAAGGGGTCAGCTTGACCAGGAAGAAGGAAGAGTGGATTAGAGAGATTGCACAGAAAAATCTAGGAAAAATAAGTAAATAAACAAC
Source organism: Podargus strigoides (assembly GCA_028020825.1). NCBI lineage: Eukaryota > Metazoa > Chordata > Aves > Caprimulgiformes > Podargidae > Podargus > Podargus strigoides. Next base: position 3,437,633 of record CM051652.1, read on the forward strand.
ATGGTAATGAGTAAAACTAAGTGGTGGTGAACAAAAGGTAATTTGCACCAGAATAAAGGAAACCAAACAGTAATGCATAACTGTAAGCTTTGAACAGTGGGCCTGTTCAAACCTGGGCCTGACCGCAGTGAGAGGTTATACATGGTAAAATGGTGTGATGCAGAGAAGGAATTTCCTGGTGGTTTTTTTAACAGATACAGGTGGCTAGGACAACTCTTCTGGGGGAAAAAGAATTAAGTTGCTAGGATATCTAGGAATAAAACATTCCTAGATTTCACTGAAAACTAGTATTAAAACTGACTGGACTCTAGCCAAAAAGTAAAACTAAAAAATAATAAATTAAGATCTCCAAAAGAAAAAGAAATTCTGATGTAAAACAGTCTTGCTGCTTACATGTCTGTCACGGCAGCCTTATCTAGCAGATGCAAATCTGGAGTAAAATCAGCTAAATGAAGTTGAATATGGATGGGATTTCTATTGCATAATGTAATGGGACTAAAATAAAAAGAAATGAGGAATACAATACCTTAATTGTTACCTTTTTAAGTTCCCAGTAGGGACAGCCAAGAACTTACAAAAATATAATTTTTATCTTGTATTGCAGTTATGTCACTGCTAATAGATTTGAATCTCTAGATGCAGTACAAAGATGAGCTAATAAATTTTAAATTCCTTTTTCTGTTGCACAAATGTGTCAAAGTTGCTTTTCTTTTATATCTGACTTTTGTAGAAGTTAAAAATGCAAGATGGTATTTGTTATTGTGTAGATAAGAGTCTATAGAAAACCATGGCTTGTATTTAACACTTTGTATTATATTATCTGTATTTCTGACTAGTATTTTGCAAATATTGATAATTGAATGGGTTTTTTTAGACAATGCTGTGTTTTGTTATTTTCTGGTTTTAGTAAGAATCCTCTGCAGCATAATAACAGCCATTCAAACTAGGAAAAATATGTATCTCCATGTAATTAGAAGCTGTTTTAGCTACGGATAAGCAGCCAGGTATGTAAACTCTGTATGTGTTTGGGTTCTTCAGTGTTATTAACAATAATGATGTGGCTTGCATAGTGCTTGACCTAGTATCTGGAAAACAGTTTCTGTGCTCCTGCTTGTATGTCTGGGCTCTAGCTGCAGGGTTGTTTTTTTTTTACAGCATGCTTCTTTTAAAGTCCTATTTGTGATGCCTTATCTGTCTCAAAGTTTTGAGGGTTTTTTTATATAGCGTGTATCACTGATCCCCTGAGTATACCCTTCTTTGTCTTGCCTTGTGCTGGTCTTCATATAAACATCCCTTACAAATGTAGCTGGATGCAATTTGTGTGGAGCATTTTCCTCTCTGTTAACCCAGGGTGAGGGCTGCCACCTAATTAAATAATCTTCTGCCCTGACCCTTAACAGACTGTAAGCAGCTTTTCCCAGCAAAGCAGGTAAACTCTTGGGATGGTACAGTAAAGCTTGAAAATACCCAATTTTTAAAGCATATGTGTGTTCTTATGGGCTCCAGTAGTGTCTTATAAAAATAAATAAACTCATATTCTTTAATGTTCTAGAAGGAAAAAAGAAAAGCCACCTTTAATGAACTTCGGCGATTGAGGGGAAAGTGCTTTCAGCTACAGTGGGCAGGGGAAGCTATATTTTATCAGCAAAAGAGGAAGCCTCTTTAGATAAAAATGAAAACTGGCCTTTCTCAGCATGTTTGACTTGCCCTGTTAGTACAGGTCCTGAACTCTAATGTCTGTAAAACTGATGCACTGTATTTATTCATCTCGCTTAATTTGTAATAACAGGAGTAATAATAATCAAATCTAAAGATACAATACTGACTAGAACTGACAAATGGTGGGAAATGTAACCTGCCTCTCATTATATCTCTCTTACACCTACATCTGCCTTGTCAGTTGAAAGAAATCAAAGGTAATCTGCCCTTATTCTCTTGCCTATTTGTGAGAGTGTATATAAAGTGCCAAGATTTGGGAGAGGGAGATTATACTTTTCAGATCTGGCAAGGCACAGCTCAAAGTAAATAGTCGAATGAAAGGGTTAGGGATGCAAGGGAACACTGGTCCCTTTACCTAGAAAACTAAGAACAGGACTCTGCTTAAGACCAGGAAGAAGGCACAGGCCACAGAAGCCTTGCAAAGCTGTAAGCTAACAGGGTGATTTTTGGTTACCCATTGGTTCATTGTGCAGCTCTGTAGGATGCTGCATTTCAAATTGCTAGAGCAAGTGCAGATGTATGGCTGTCTCTAGCATATATGCATTTACTGAAATGGTGGTTGTAAATGCTTCTGATCTATCAATCTTGGTGCCCAGGCTGGTGTGACTTAAATGTCCTGATAGTAGGATTATTTCTTTGGGTATTCTTTTCAGCTCTTGGTGGTAATTAACAGCCCTTGAGGACTTGAAACCACAGACTGAAAATCACTGCGTGAAGATTTTTTTTTCCCTTAGCTGGGTTATAAAGAGTGGTCCTCTGATTTCCTAGACTTACTGCCAGTTCTGGCTAGGATAAACTGGGGATAAAAATGTTTTCTGTATCTTTGACCCTGTGCCTGTAATCACATCACTGTATCAGATAGTTCTCTGCAGAACAAATATGTGGAAGCAATTTGCAAGAAAGATTGAGACTAAAAGGTTACATTTTTCTTGAGACTCTGCTGTTTGCATAATAATTTCATGTAGTGATCTTATTTGCCTAGCAGCTGATAAGATTTCTTGATGGCATCCAGCTGTAGCTGGGGTTGTTATAATAAGCTGCTTTTTTCTCAGACTTTTGTTCTGGGCAGCTCTGATAGGAGCTGTGGGCTGACTGCTCAAAGACCTTCCATCAACTGGAGGTAAGTGCTGCAAGCACAAGTACAAATGTTAGATTTTTTTCACCGGTGTGCTTGTCTACCATTGTTGTAAAGGCTTATTGTTTTTGTTTAACTCTCGCAGAGATAGACATGTATCGGTCTGACTTGTGAAGTTCTTATCTCCCTGCAGTAACTGATTAAGTGGTAGAGATTGGCCTGCACAGGATATTAATGAGCTATTAGTGTATGTAACTTCAGTCTTGTGGAAACAATCACTTGAATTATTTTAAGGTGGCACCTGTGTTATCACTGGTCATGTGTTGGCTGACTGGTTCAGGTTCAGGCCAGTACAAATTCTGAAGGTGATGACTCAGGCAGCAAACTAAACCTAATTTAATAGTGAAACAACAGTCTGAACTGAAACAATGACAAAAGGTCTTAATTCTTTCATTTTTCTCGTGGCAGAGAGAAAACTGGGGAATTGCTTGATTGTTCATCTCCTAACAGTTTGAGTTGGGGATGAATTTTGAATAGCAGTAAGTAACTTAAGTCTTTCAAAACTAAGCAAAATAGGTGTTGTCATGTGGAGTACCTTTTAGCATATCAGTATGTGTTGTGGGGAGTTTAATGAAGGTAGTGTGAAGTTCTGTGTCTATTATCCCTTTTTGTTGTCATGGAAGAGAAAAATAATTGCATTAAGAAATGCTGTCTGTGGTATGATATTAGAGCTTTCAAGGAAAATATGATGCAGCATGGTCACATGTGTTCATGTAAATGTGCAAGACCCCCTCGACTGAGGAGATGAGAACACACTTGAGAAGCACCATGCTTGAGTGATTCAATTTGAGAAATAATAAAGCCCCATATGCCAGCTACGTCTGTTTGCCACAGGATGTGATTTTATTATTTTTTTTTTTTGCCACAGGAGTTCAGAAAGGCATCGAAGAACTCCCAAGGAACTAATTTGGTGATAATGCAGAATACTACCTGTATTTTTATAGCAGTGACAGGTTTTACTGCTTTAGACATGGTAAAACTGGTTTTGGTGATGTTCTTTTCTCAAGGTGCAAAGCACGTAATCTATCAGCTGTGCCTATCCGTTAGTGTTTGGATGATCATTGGATACTGCCATTTCTTACCATGGTAGTCTTCAGATATTCTGGATCTGCAGCATGGGACTAGAAAATCACCTCAGCTCTTTGGTGGTGGGTGAAGATTCAATCCTGCTCTGCTGCTTTCAGTAGCTGAGTGAAATTACTCTCATGCTGCTGGATGGGGATTCTGTGTTTTGTTCCCATAAAGCAGGTTCAGGTCCTGAATCCAAAGTGTTTGGACATCCTAGGTTTTGTCCTCTCACCCTGATGCTGGAAGGGATAGATTCTACTACTGAATGCTTGGTCATTGCACTTTTAGCATAGTATGGTCACCTAAGGAATCATAAAAAGATTTACTGTCCTGGCATCCTACTCTTCCTTAAAGAGTAGTTGAAACACTGCAACTTTTCTTATGAGTCATTACAGCCTCTGGGAGCTCTTGCTTTGCACAGAGGTTAAAGAATCCCTTGCAGGAATTATAATTTGGATGGATTTGCTATTAATCTGTGTTAATGTTGTGTAATTTGTCTTTGGGCCTTCATGGTGGAAAAGGCTGCCTAGTTAAAAGGGGCACTTGCCAGGAATGGGGTGCAGCTTGTTACCGTGATAGGCTGTAAGTCACGATGCTTCTGCCTTCTACCTGTTTGACAAAGTACCATCTGCTTTCTGGTGTGGAATGTATTTATAACTTTAGTGGATGAGACAGTACTGCCATTCTGACAAACTTTCATAGTGTAGTTGCAGTTGGTATCTTTTTCCTCTTATAGCTCACACCAATTTTGAACTAGAATAACCAATGCTGTAGTGGCTTTTTGGTCAACGTAATTTGCAGTTTTCTGGCTGACTTGTGCTCACAGGAGTATTTTGCTACCTTCCTGTTGCTAACCAGCAGAGCTAAAAGTGTAGGACGTGTCTGGGAAATGTTTATATTCTGGTCTTCCTGCAAATATAAACCATTCTGGGAAATACCCCTCATGGCATGGTGAGGCAGCATAGTGTGTACTGATTTTGGCATATGTAGTAAATAATAAATACAGGTCACTTATACTATGTTACTCTGCTGGATATGGACTCTCCAGCTCTAGCAATACTTTGAGCAGGACCTCAGTAGTAAGCAACTGAGAGCTTTCCTTCCCTGTGCCTGCATCCTGTAATCACACCCTGGGATGAAAGGGACTAATTAACGCCTCAAGTACCAGGGAATACATACCTAGTCTTCTGCTGATAAAATACAGTGGCAGTTACTATTGGTAAATAAATCTCAATGTATTCCTTTTTCAGCTGCTCCCTCTGCCTTATAAAGCATTGCAATAGAATGTGTTTTATAACTACAAAACTTAAACAGACTTGGGTCCTAAAACATATTTATCCTAAAACCTTGATGAGGGCTTTTACTTTTTATCTACTACATTAGCCAGGCCTTCATTTTGAGCCTTTAAAATTATGGTGCAATTTTGTTTTCCAGCGTGCAGCACTTCTCCATCCAAGGTCCTGGTCCCATGGAGACTTGCACACTTGTTTAACAACAGATGTTTCAAGCTGTACCACTGGTTTATTACCCTTCCTGTGCTGTTACCTGATTTGAATAGAGTCAGGTACTGGGGTGTCTACATTACTTCTGCAGTATTTGCAAAAAGAGAAATGCTTTGCAGGTGTAACACAGCACTACAAGTTCATCATGCTAGCAAAGTGCAGTGTGAAATGTGATCGCGTATAGCCATTTATAGTCTGAGTTTTTAAGAGCTGTAACTCAGCTTTTGGCTTGGTTAACTTCTGTGGCTGTTGTAGATTACATTTGCAATCAAGCTGTTGCCAAACTTCCACTCGATGTTAAGGTCATGTTTACTACTGCACAACTGCATAGTGAAGAGCTGCAGTAAAAGCAAAATAAACTTTATGATTCTTGATGAAGCAGCTTAGTGTCACTCCATGGGAGCCTGATAGCAAGTGGATGTTGGGCAGAAGCTCAAACTGAGTGTGGACTAAAGCAGAATGTTGTTGGCAGCAGTTAAATTTTACTGTTTCATTATAGCTGATGTGTCCTTGACTGCAGCTCTAATAAAAACATCTTGTGCATATTCTGAGTAATGTTTAAAAAAGAACAAAAAAATGTAAGAAAACTGGAGTCTGCAGCTTTCCATATGTAGTGTTAGCACTGTGCGAGATTTTCTTCTCCTAGCTGGACTGAGTGATCTGGTAGCCTTCTAGAAGAGCTGTGCACATTAAATTCCTGGCACTGCTAATGAAAAAATGCTGTTACTGGAACATTTGAGTTGCTGTTACTCTTCCAGGGAATGGATACAAAGGCTAAGTGTGGCCTTCCCAGACGAGGGTTAAAGTATGCTGGCAGTGAGCTGCAATGGAGCTTACCTTATGGCTGTAACTGTTCTGGAGACATCCACACCCACACACCCCAGTTTTTGGTTTAAAATCCTGTAGATAGATGCATCTTTGCTGGTGTGAATGCTAGCAACTATTTAAGCTTGAAAAAAAACAACCAAAAAAACTGTCCAAGGGAAGGAGTATTATGGTCAATAAGGCTTCAATTGAGAAGCCTTTTTTTACTGAGCTTTAAGAACATGCTGTCTTTGTAAACTACGAGTCCTACTGAGAAACTTCATCTCGAGTTCACATTAAGTCCTTGTACTCAAGATTAGTCAAATGAGTGCTGAAAATGCAGTGTTCCTCAGTAAAGATTATTACTTGACTTAAGGAGATTAATCTTTCCAAGATGATCTTGGCTACCTTCCAAAATGTATCACTGAGGGTGCTTTTTTATCTGCTTTCTGTGTTCCAGCTTTATCAGTATTCACACTGAACTTTCAGGACACTCTCTGGACATTTAATTTTATATTTTATGAAACATCAGTAACAGATGTAATTATGATAAACATTAAAAAAGGGACAAACAAGGCAGCTTTACGTAGCTGTCCCTTTTCCCTCTGGGACTTATTAAGTGTTATACAAACAAGACTCTTTGGTTGCCTTTGCTTGTATTGGGGCTTGCGGTCTTTTCTCCAGCTTTGCTGTCTGGGCTGGTTTTTTCATTATTAATATTTTGTTAGCAATTTACATTTATCATATAGTATGATAATTTTGCAAGGTTATTACAGTAATAGGAAAAGCTTTATTCTGAAAAATTCCTGTGAGCATAGAGCATGATCTGACATGGTCTGCAGATTGTTTGGATGTATTTTTTTTTTCTAAAATGTTAGAAAGGGCTTTGATTAAAGAAAATTGAACCCTACTATGTTGTCACACCAGAGCTTGCTTTTCTGATTTAACGTTTAGCCTTCTGTTCAGCTCACCACAGCCTGCAGCTGAATCTATCTTTACTAGTGGTGATTATGTGTAAGCCAAAACACAGCCTGCATGCTTATACCATAGTTGGCTTTGAAGTGATAGCAAGTATTGAAGACAGGGAAGACTTGTAATATTAAGTTATGACTTTAATAGGAGGAAAGAGTTCTGAGCAGCATGTGCTATTTTTGATGTGGCTAGTTATAAATCAAGATTGTAAGACCTTTGGAGCAGAAGACTTGTTTCACCTAATCCTTTCTGCCCTATTTTGCTCCACAGAGCTTTGATCTGTGATTGGATCTGTGTATATAGATCTGTATATATAGCAGTTAGTTATTCATGGCAGAACTCTCACTTGACATTTGTATGAGGTGGAGACTAGGTGAGTAGGGTATCTCTAGTGTTCTTTCTGTACAAACCCATAATGCATTCTTAAACACAGAAACTGGTGCCCAGGCTTACTACCTATCGCATGCAAAATGTTTACCCTGATATTTTGAAATTACTATTACGACACGCCTCGAGGGCTCATTGTCCCCTTTGTGTGCATGTTATTCCCACTGTTGACAATGGGAATTAGCTGTACACATCAGGAGGATATGCCCATTGGGCTAGAACTTAGACAGCAGGGAATATGAAATTCTCTAGCTATTAGATGGTGAGAACAGCACAACTTAAGCATCATTCCCACTTGGCTTGTCACCTCTGCATTTTGTGGGGGTTTTGTTTTTAATTTTTTTTTTTTGCTAAGGAAACAGTAGTGGATGTGATGATAACACAATGCTGCCTCAACAGAAATTGCAACTCAGCTCCAGAACAAGTGTGACACAGAATTTTCTAATGATGAAAGTCAGCTGATTTTCTGGAAGAAGCAGCCATGCAGGTTAACCCTAATAAAAGATGACTGTCACTTGTGGGATTAATAAATGCTTTTTCAGGGAGAGGATTGCTTTCATTTGTGTCATTCAAAATAAATTTTCAAATTTGTATTCAGTTTGTTCTTTCAGCTGTTAGGCCAGCTTTTTCTCAAGATGTTATGTTCTTTGAATTACTGAGGCTTATTGTTCCTCTTCTGGTACTGTCTGGATAGTTGCTACCTTCAGTTGCATGAGAGAAGTTTATGTGTGTCAGATATGTCTGGACATAAACGGTGTTGGACGTGATATTCTCAGGTTTTTCTACCATATAAGTAATTGTATGGGGGGGAGGAGTAATAGTGTGATATAACACAAGGGTCCAAATATGATTTAGCTTATAAATGCTTGATCTTTGGTTTTCTGGTTTGGTTTTTTTAATTCTCTTCGTTTGCTGAATCTCCTTTGCTAATCCTTTGTGGAAGCTGTCAGGCGTGGGGCCCTAGAGCTCCTACACGTTTCCAAAATGAGAACTGCGAAAGAGATTCAGTCATCATTGCAAGAGAAAAGCTCCCTCATGTGGAAGAGAGGAACGTCTGCAGTGACTAGGAGCAACGTTAGGGCATAATGCTGTGATTTTAAATGAGCAGGAAAAAGGGGCACAAGCTGTGTAGGGGTTTCCAGATGCTGGAATTAAAAATCCTGTTCCCTATTATTTTTTTCCCAAAGCAAATTCTTCAGATTTGGTATGACTTCTCTCTAAAAATGTTTATCAGTGATAGCTGTTTGCTGTGTGTAGGCAAAACTGGATATTTTAAATAAAGATATCACTGTGGCTATAGGATATTAGTATTAAAAGGGGCTAAAGCAGCTGGTATTTATACAGATTTTGCTTCCTGTAGCTCTCTGCTGAAAAATCTCAGTATTCACTTCTGTGAATTCCAGTTCATAGAACTTGCATTACGTTTTAAAATTCTTTTTATTTTTCCCTTTCCTAAGTGTGATAATCTGTTCAATATATCCTGAAGATCTGTAACAAAATGATTTGGGATCTTGCTGCAATTGAAGGTCCTGGGTAGAAGGCTCTGCTGAGCTCAAAGCCCAGTCTGACTTGGAAAATACAACTGCACAGGAAGCATGAAAATGAATTTGTAATGGAGGAGCTGGAATTAGAACTAATCTTGATATCAAATTTCTGCTAGAAACAGTATTTTTACCTTTGAGCTGAAGAGGATTTGTGCTTGTGTTCTGAAGGCTCTAGCTCATTAGCACATTAGCAAAACCCTGAGGCATTTACTTCCATAAATGCTAATGTTATTCCCCTGAGAATGAAGCACTTCAGAGGGGGTGGGGAGAGACATCATTTAGCATTACGGTCGAGATTTACATTTACCAGCTCAGATTCATTGCCAGGTAGAGGACTGAGACAGCACAGCATGTACTGACCCACTGCAGAAAAATGCTGTGTTGAGTTTGGGTATTGGGATCCTGTTAACTGACAAAACGCTAAATTATGATTTAGCTGGGTTCTGCCTTGTGGCACACAGCAACATGGGCATAACTTTGGTTACAGAAGCATGTGATTTGGCACATTCTTTGTGATATGTAATGGTGTAGTGAGATTTGGTTCTGTCTCTAAATGTACTAGCAAGAACAAAAGTAAAGTTTTTGCTGTGTTTTCAGTATTCACATGATAGTGAATTAGCAAATGGTGAGAGAAGAGAAAGCCTTTTCTGTCTCCATTATGGATGAGACATGAGACAGGACATTAGGGGATGGTAGGTAAGCTGTGACAGCATTCACCAGCAACTACTGTCTGCCTGGGGAATGCTCTAGTGAGAGCTGAGAAATTTTGAGATTGGTACAAAATCTGTGGAAAGTTGTTAACACTGAGCTTAGTGAGCCAGAAGCTTAAAGCTACTTACCTGTAAAAACCGTGGGAGGTTCTGGAGGAGATATTTGAGGTTAGAAGCAGTCTTTCTGGCAGAACCTGGAAGGAGTATTAGAGGTGACTGAGAATTTTTTTGAGGGTTCTCTAGTATAGTTATATTTTCATATTAAAGACTCCTAGTGACTGTTTCTCCTGCTGTGTCTTAGAATACACTCTGAGGTTCTGCTGTTTCTATAGTACCATGACTCCAAGCTCATGCCCCTCCACTGTTTTCCCTTTAGATATCTGGACAGAAGCTGTTGTCTCAGATAAGGCATGATCACTTCTGGATTTGTGCAATGCAATGCATGGAAAAAGTGTACTTACCTGTCCTAGTCATAGTTCTCCAAGAATAAAGGCTATAGGAGGACCAGTGAGGTGGGTAATAATCTCTTTTTCCTGCACTGTTTGGATCATCTCTTAGTCCTGGTGACAGCATTTTTTCTTTGCTTATTTGTACTTGAAGGCTGCTGCTGCTGGCAAGTAAGAATTGATAGCTGGTTTTATTTTTAAAAATAAGCAAAAAAAAAGACCCTGCAATAAATTTTTCAGTTCTGCTAGCTCAGTATGTAACTGATTCTGTACCTGCATGCAAGCAAAATGTTAGTTCTTGATCCCTAGAGAAAAATAACTATTTTTCTAAGCTAGGGCAATGGATCTGTAGAGGAAATCTTTTCGCTGTATTTAAAACAAACAACCTCTGGGGAAGTATTTCCTCAGTGAATTATACTTAATTGGTATTAAAATGGTTGGGTCTGTACTCTTACAGTTCTGTTTTAAGCAAAGACAATCCATATTTTAGCTTATTGGGGCAAATTTGTCCCTCATGTTAACTCCATGTATTTTGGAGGCACTTTGTACCAGGAGTGCATTTGGCACCTTTTCTTGGTTTCTGAACCACCCACCTCAAGGGTCACAGAGTTCAATGTTAGCATTGTGCGTTTGCAAATGAGATGATCAGCACATTTTTACATGACTGTTGCCTTGTTCTGATAGACAAAATGTTACAAGCCTCTTGGAACAGTGTTCAGTCTGTGACAGAACTAAAAGATACCTGAAGCTATTTTTTTTGTTTGTTTTAATGCTTCTAAATCTTTGGAGTGCAGTCACATAGTTTCCAGAACAGGGATGACTGCAGTTGTATTTTCACACAGTGGTATTTCTTGCATTTACTCAGCTTGCCTCTAGTGTAGTATTTAGGCAGAGATGTTTCTGAAGCCAGAAGTAAAAATAATAGTTAATTAAAAAAATAAAAGAAGGAAAAAACCCACCAACTTTACTCTATGTATTCTATACATAGAATTGGCCAGGGCTTGTTTTCTACAATAAGTTTGAGATGTGGGAGTACCTTAGGTGAATCTGTTGGCATAGCAACATAGACTGAGCAGAAGAGTGCCATCATAGTCAGAAAATAGTATATGTTGTGATATTATTGCATGCTGCTGCCACTTCTCTGCAGACCAGGCCCTCCAAGGTTCATATTAAACTCATAATGATTCATTCCAAGCTTCTGAGAACATTTGGTCCCTGTGGCACATACACTGCAGTTTAATGTAGACATTACTGTAGGCGTTATTACAGTCACTCCCATAACAGCAGGATGGCACCTAACCTTGCAGTTACCATGCTGAGAATGGGCAGAAGGTCCATCTGACCTCCAGCACAGTCATACAGGTCTTGACTGTGCTGCCTTCATCATCACCAACTCATAGTCTATAATTGCTTCTCTCTGGCTTGCTCAAAGACTGCAGAAGTTACTGGATGGGATACCAGTCTGTTCCTTGCTATTTGGGATAAAGGGAGTAGGTGTGTGTTTTGCCAATTACTAAGCCTAGTACAAAGGATGCAGCCAGAAGTGGAATGAACAGTAACCAGATTCTATTGTATACAAAAGGGTCAGTACATGGGTGATTGCTGGGGGTACAAACAAGTGAATCAGATTACACATAATAGACATCAACCCAACAATAGATAGCCAAGCCAAGAGGCTGATAACATAGGATAGAGCCAAACTCATGTTGTTCTTACAGAGCCCGCGTTCACAAGCACTAAACCTGACTGGGGCCCAGTTGCAGGGAGAGTCAGGAGGCCCTTCCCCAACAGGGAGACTCTGCGAAGTGCATCCACCTCACAGACAGACACTGCACCCTTCCTGCAAGTGGTCCCAGATTTTATCCCCAATGTGGGACACCTGGGGCTCATTTACCCAAGGGCTTTCCTTACAAGGCCAGCTGCACCTTGGAGGAAAGCCAAAAGGCAAACTCATCCCCTCCTTTTAAAGGACCATGGGAACCACACATATGTCAACCTTAATTCAGGGCTGGGTGTCCAGACTCCAGCACTTCAGCGTGTCTGTCCTCTGGGGGAGGGAAACAAAGGCATTACGGATAACATATGAAACCCTCGTATATGGTAGCCCTGAGACTCAAGTTTGTCCAAATGAAGAAAAACAGAATATCAAAGCCTTACGTTTGGTCAATGCAGATGTGCTAATTATTTTTTAATTGAAGATTTTTCCATCAATATTAGTGGAAAAGCTGTTATTGCTTTTAAGCCTTGCCTCTGATGGAGATCTGTTTGTATCTACATACTCACACCTGAGCGGTGCAACTCACTGCATGTCAAAAGTTTACCGACTCCAGTGATTGCAGTGGGAGAACTCACAAAAGCTTATGATTCTTCACCTGTGTATGCGTTATTAGAGGGCAATTCAGTAAGTGTTAGAGCACTGTGGAAACAATCTATGTAGTTGTCCAAGTTCTCCAGCACTGTAATGGCAGATGCTGCAGGAACTCCACCACTGACCATCAGCAGTGCTTTCTGTAGTCCATCTTCACTTTATTTTCTTTGGTAGCTAGTCATTTGCTTCTTATTTATAGTTGGGATACAGTTAGTATCCCTGTGAATTTCTTCTGCAGGAAGAGGCAGAGATATGTAATATATAAGGTCAGTCATGGGATTATCCTTCCTGAGTTCATAGAACTAAGATGTGTTGACTAGTAAGAGAAATAAATAATCAAAAACTTTGAGGTAGGGACAGAGGAAACAATGCAGAGAGGACTGGTTTGGCACTTCCTGGGTTGATGCAGCCTTGTCTTTCTGGGACTGAAAGCCAGGGCTCACAAGGATTTGAAGCCTTAAATCCTGCTCTCAGGGAGAGGGGAAAAGGAAGCAGTCCAAGGAATGTTGGCAAAAGCAGCCAGGCCTGCAGCAGGGAAGGCCTGTGGGCAGGAGGGCCTGTCTCTCCTAGCCAAAGATCTGGATTAGTTGCACTAAGGGTACTTTCCAATCATCATTTCTGAGCTTTGTGTAGAGCTGAGGAAAAACATGAATGTTGTGAGACTCGTACAACTGCTTTGTGCTTCAGGGTTGACATAGCTATTAAGGCAATGCTCGGTGTTTTGAATTCTGAAAGCCATGGCACTTGTTTCAGATCTCAAAATGAAGTTAGCATTTACAACATGTCACGTCCTTATTTAATCAAAGCTTTACACAGAGGCTCTAAAAGAATAGAACTGTTCAACATAGCACATGCATCAAAATTCTACCTAGTGAGGCAGGTGCTTTTAACCAAATGGAAACCAACCTCCGCTGACACATAAAAGCCTTGACTAACAAAACTTACAGCTTCATTGTACAGAAGTTCTGTTGACATCTTTTCTAGGAAGAATGTAATAAAGGACATTTTCTGATACTCTGCTAGTCTGGAATTACTGACGGTCACTCTGCATCTGCAAAACAACCTAGAGCCTCAGCTGAGGCCAGTGAACCTTTCCTAACTTGTGTTAGTAGGGCACAGAGACTTGAGCAGTTTCATTTCTTTATCAGGTACAGTCAGATGATAGGAGATACCAGAGCCTGTAGTAGCTGCACTAAACACAAACCCTTGTGCAAACTCTAATGATCTAATGGAAGCCTTACGCAGGAGTGCAACTGTAATAACCATGACTAATAACTTGCTCTTGGATCCTTTTACTCAGCTGTCTGAAAGTGCTAACTGCTACCTAAATATAGATGAAAAAGTGACTCTGAGAGATTCAGTATAATTGTTTCAAATTTTTCTTTTGGAAACAAAAGCTGGACACTTCATGAGAAAAATCTTGCAAATCTCGTGTATGAAAGCTTCAGATATGAGTGCTTTGTGGTTTCATCTCGACTGCCACATTGCCAGGTCATCCATGATGGTATGGGTACTCAACAAACATCACAAGAAGAATCTTCTATTTAGGCAGGAATAATGCAAGGCTCTCAAGTCACATTTCTCTGCTTAAATCTCATCTAGGAGAGCAGGATATAACATCTGCTGATAAATGCCACTTACACCTTCCCCATGCTAAGCTGTTAACCAGTCCTCATCCTTTGTATCTCTGCAAGGCTCTGTGGAAGAGGTGCTATGGTCCTGGGCAGCAACGTTGAGTATCGGGATATGGAGCCTGCAAGACACAGTTGGTCTGACTGTTCTCTCCTTCCTTTTAAAAGAAATTCACTCCATCTGCAGGCTCTTTCTTGAGCACCCTCTGAACTGAATTTCAGCTGAATTGCTACGGGGCTTGCTAGGACATGAGAAAATTGCTGCCCTGTTTGGCATTAATATGAAAATGAGTATTTACCTTGGGAAAGGTGTGCTTCCTGCTAGCAGAGAATAACAGTCCTACTATGTCAGGATAGGCTGCATTTATTCATTGTAACATTTCTTAAATAGTGGAGGGCTAGGATATTGTGGGCCAAGGATTTCATAGAAGCTGAACTCAAAGTGAAGGCCTGTCTTACACATTTAAATTTTACTAGGACAAAAGTTTCTCTCTTAATTTATGAATCCTACATATTTCTTGCTGATGTGATTTCCAGTTCATATGTACGAACAAAATAAACCAAAGCATACCAATTGTTGCAGAAGTAAGTGGTGTTCTAGCAGCGCAGACATGGAATTGATTGACAGCTGAAAGTTTGGTATCACTGAAGCCTGTACCCTCTGCTGTCTGGCTTTCTAAAACCACTGTCTTTTTTGATGCAGTATTTTAACTCATTTAGCTGGTCATACTAGAGAAGAAATTGTTTAAGTTCTTTATTACAAAGATCAAAAGTGACGGTTACCATTTACATACACAATTTACAAATTATTCACAAAGGGAATAACAGATATGCAAGAACTGACAGCTTACTTCAGCCCAAGGTGGGGATGGGACAGTGTAGTTGTTTCCCTGCTTTAGTTACTGAAAGATATGTTTGGTTTTTGTTGTCTGTATGTGTTAAACACTGATCTAGTGTTTACGTAGCACCTTTAGTCATAACCATGCTTACATGCTTATTGTTATTTGCAAGAGTGCAATGCATGTATAAATTTGCACTGAGATCTTCACTCTTCCCACTGCTGTTTGTTGGTCAGAAATCCTGTTGATTTTGGTATAATACAGTGGTCAGGCTTGAAAAATTGACTTGTAGCATTTCACTGATTTGAGCAAGGTGTCATTAAAACAAAAATGGAGACTACTATCAGAACTCTTACTCTAAGAACTAAATTAAGTATGGCTGCCATATCTTTCAAGAATATTGTATGATCTTAAGATATTATCCATGTTGTTAGATGTCTTTGAAACCACAACTGATTTATTGTTTTTCCTTCATTCAGGTTATCATGTTTTATACCGTTTCCTAAAGCGATTTCAGAGACTGGGAAACTTAACACCGAAGAATCCTGTTTTGAGAGATTTGGTAAATTAGCAAACTTCACAGAATACCTTACAGCACTTAACAAAAGGGAGAATGAGTTTCCAAATCCCCTGGTATGAACGTACAATATCAACAGTGCAGTAGCTGCCATTTAGCTAAACCTACAAATATCCATAATTTGCACTTTTTGCTCTCCACTGGGATGACATGTCTGATAATGCTTGAAGGAAAACACAGATTTAGGGGCAAACACAAATATAAATACAGAAATTACTGATGTGGTACGGCATCCAAATGCTAAGCAATAAAGCAAAACACTTCACAAACGTTAAGTCTAGTGGAACCACTAAGTGGGCATAATCCAAATACTTATGACAGTATTATGATAATATGACTTTCTACCCAGCTATCAAGTATTCTTTACCATGAACTTTACAGTATTCTCAGGGCAACAGATAAAGAATGTTGCAGATGCCATGGTAAACTTAAAATACAGTAATAGGCAAAGATTTTGGTGGCACCACCTGTATATACAATATACAGTTGTATATAGTTGTTGGAACCTTATGGAACAAAGCAGTGTTACAGTATGCCTTTGTTAAGGCTTCTCGCTGGTTTAGAAAGGTCGGTTTTTAATTTAGGTAGATTGTCCAGCAGTACTGGTTTCGTATCTCTTCAGTGGAAGGTCTCTTTATTGATCCACATGAGACTGCGCGTTTCGTTTGGTTTGCATTCGTACTCAATGCTACCAAAACTGTTTCCCCATTGGCAATGATCCCGTTTGTGGTAGTTGTAGAATTTGACTTGCCAGACAGTTTCAAAAACGCCAATGTCATTAAACTGTGAGGAAGAGGGAATATCAGTATTAGTGAGCTGATCATTTTCTCTCTGTTAATGAGAAACAACACTCTTACGAAACTGTGGAATGTAAAACAGCTGATAGAAGGGTTATTTTTCCTCAAGTCAATAAATAAAATATCTGTATAGCCTACTCTAGCAGTTCTAAAGTCTTTTATGCTTAGGCATACCTAAAGCATGAAGGATGAGATTTCCCACGTACTGTCCTCTTGCACTTATATCTGGGAAAGGCAAGGGAGTAAAAATGTTCAAGTTCCCATAGGGATAAATGTAACTAACAGCAAGAATCAAAGCTATAATCCTTCTTAAGATGATATAGCAGTAGTTGGCATGATGATCTCGAAGTAGTTTGTATATACATATCACATCACAGTGATCTGTAGCGATAAAGGCCGTTGCTTCACCTTTATACTATACCTAGAGGCTGCAGTTACGATTGGGAAGATTCCTTCTTTTGCTCAATCTGAAATATTTAATGCCCCTGTATTCTGTACCCTTGTGTTTGCAGTGCCTTGTTTGAGGCATGCTGCTATTAGACCACTGACTCCTTCCTTGGGATTCTGTTCTGCATGGTTTCGTTTGTGCATTTCTGTAATTGCTAGTTGTACTGTGATAGTGCAGCTTTTTAAACTTAGGTATGAGTAATGGAGCCTAGGAAGGAGTTAATCAGCACATGGTAGCAGATGAGGGACTAATACAGTGAAGGGGTAGTGAGACATGGACTGCAAGTTGTCTGATTGTGCTTGCAACTTCGAAGTGAATGAATCTGTGGCTATACAAAGTTCTGTAAAATAAAATCTCTCACTTTTTTGAAGCTGTTGCTAGATACCCTTGCGCTATCGGAAATAAAAACAACATACGAATGAGGCTCAACAAGGATAGATCATGACTTCAGTTATGACAGTGATGTAAAATTTGAGTCCCTGTGACTTCAGACCTTGCAGAGAGGCCAAAATGTGGGTGTGAAGCCTATATGCATTGTTGTTGGTCCCAGTAGTATGGCTTGTTGATTGTGTTATGTTGTTAGAAGGTACTAGATAGTGGATTCAGTGCTAGTGAATGACACTCTGTTCTTTAAAAGGAAAAAACATTCAACTTTTCCATCACTCACTTTAATGATAGCTTCTTCATTTGACTATTTTCCATTCCCATCATGTGCCAGGGAGCTGACCTTTGATCATCTGCCTATTATAATCACATTTGCAAAGTTCCTATGAAAGCCTTTTTAGACAGTGACTCTTCCTGAGTTGCAAGCAGAGCCTTCTTTATGCAGTTTTCTCTGAAGAACATGTTGTAGGGTTTTGTTAATTCAAGATGTGGTTTGTAAGATGCTACTGCATGATGGACATTGCTTTCAACTTGCTTCCCCCAGCCACTGGTAACTTAAATATAGCCTTGACAACAGCAGTAATTGCTGTGTGCTGTTAGTGGAAGGTTTTTATTTGGCTCCAGTTGCAAGTGTTACCTTAAAGGAGTAGCTGAAATATTTTTGCCACTTCCTTTGAAAAAAAAAACAATCAGATGTATGGGCTATTTTATCTCTCCTAGCAACTAAAACCTTAATTAAGTATTTTTTTAATTAATTATATCTGATAATAATCTTGATATACTCATAATGCAAGTTAGTAAAGGTTAAGCACACTGGGTATTACTGTGCAATTACTGTGCACAATCCCCACAGATAAATTGTCAGAGAGGAACATCAGCCACCCTCAGTTTGGAAACTGAGGAAGAAAAGACATTCCTAGTAGTATTTGTAGAAGGTGATGCAAGAGCAGCATTTCATTTCATTAAGGTATGGAGGATCTGAATTTCAATAAGATAAAAGAAGAAAACAAATTCTGTCTTCCTCCAATGACCCAGTTTGCTGAGCTGCCCTGAGTAGTTTGCTGTGGATTTCCAGGAGAAGGAAAGAATTAATTGCACAGCTTTTCTACTGCCACTGCCTCCGTGCCCCCCCTCCCACCCCACCCGGTACTTAGCAGATGCAGCAGCTCTGTGGTATAAAGAGCATTCTGCATCCTCAGAGCTCCCCTGAATTCCCATGGCTCCTGCAGCTGAATCCTGGCTCCTCCACTGGGCCTGTATACAGGCTTCCCCAGGGAGGAGGGATGGCCCTACTCTTTGTAGGTCAGGTTTAGAAGCCTATTTCTCTGTCTGCTGTTCTCTGTTATCCAGTGCTATAAGTGTGAATAGTTATTTCATCACTCCCTCTGAATGCGCGTGCTAGAATGAATTGATGGCTATTTATTATGGGAATGGAGGTCTAGCTTCTTTATTCAATCTTAGTCTAGTCTGACCAAGAATAAAACGAGATCCAAAGAGAGGTTTCTAACTTAGTTTATATCATTTACTAAACTGTCGTTTAGCAGTTTCTGGATAGTCTGCATAATTGAGCGTTCAGGTAACAGAAATGCATCTTCAGATTCTGGAATGCAGAAATAAGATTGTTGTTCTACCTGTATAAACTATGGCTGTAACAGGTCAGATGTCTACTAGCAGTTAAAGTAAGAGCACAAGGGATTATTTGTTTAAAGTTTTAAAGCAGGTGGGAAATAAATTCTTACAGATCTTTATAGGCCTTCTCTTTCGGGCACTAGATTGGCAGTATCAGACCAGTTTTTAACTGCAGGGCTGACCTCGCAATCTATTTCTGATGTGGGTTCAGATTTTATGCCTTAAATAGGGTCCTCAGGATGCATCAGGATCCTGCTCATTCTACAAAAGGAAGTGGAGGCTGAAGTTCCTCATAGTTGAAGGAAACAGGAAAATTTAAAGCTGTCTGCAATAAGCCCAGATTTGAAGATTCAGGAAGTAGGGATTCAAAGCAGTTTTCAGACTGGAGTATCTGAGGCTGCTTCCCTAAATCTGTTATGGCTCTGTCTAGCTAAGGAGTTAAATGATGAATTAAACATGTAAATCCCTGTTGAGTTTCCTGTATTTAATACTTAAAAGTATCATTTGTGGACATTAAGTCTGTACTGAATAATTTATCTATCAAGATCAAATCCTAAAAGGAGTTGAGGATGTGCTTAACGCCTGAAAATCCTGCTGGCTTCATGGTTAATATCCCAGGATTTGATTTGTAAAAGCAACTGTTTGGACAAATATTGTGGCTACACATGCTGATGCTGCCACAAAGCACCTCAGAGCTTGTATGTGAAAATCAGACCCTTCTTGCATTTCTTGGAGTTACTTCATTTGTGATTTGACTTGGTTTTCTCCATAAGAAAAGCTAAACTTCCACGGTTTAAGTGTAGCACTGATATGAACTCTGAAGGGTAAAGGTAGCTATGAAAACAGGGATGCCTTAGTCAAAGCAGCTGTGTTTTTTGGGGCCCCTTTCACCTCCTAGTGTAAGGCCATTGTGAACTATAACTGCAGTATTCAACAGTGGGACCCAGCAGCTCTGTTCTGCTGGTTGAGCAGTCATAGTGGCTGTTTTGTTTTCCTGGGTGTTGAAAGCAGGGGTCTGTATAGCAGAGTAATTAACATGGACAAATACTTCACGGTAGTCTTATTAACCTAAGATTAAAATAGTGAAGAAGAAACAGCTGAAATCTGATGGGCTCGGCAAGGTCCTAAACTTGTATAAATTGGAACAGACCCTTAGGAGAGCATCCGATGGAGATGGCTTACTGCCCCAATTCCCCTTTTTGGTACAGAAGGCCCAGGATAAAAGCAGGAATCCCTCACAACTGTAATCAGGAGGGGGATAAAGGACCCAAACAACCAAACCAAAGCCAGAACAAAACAAATCTCCCTCTGCATGCTGAGCACACCACCCAAAGACTGCTGTGGAAATCTGCCTGCTGCTCTCCCTGTCTTCTGTCTGCTCTGCTGCCTTATGGGCTTGTTGTCATCTCCCTTTGGGGCCATGGCATATACTGATTCTGGCCCTTGGAGCTTCTCTTTAAGGTTGGGGTGAGGAGCTGCTTGGATAGGAACTTAGAGATAATGTGATAATGGATGCGTATGGGGAAAGAAAGGGAGAAGATGGCCTTTGAGGGGAGTGTGTGTGTGTTCTCATGCATGCTTTCAGCCTCTGGCAGGTCCTAGGCATCCTGCAGATGACAAGTGGAAGGAGAAAGCAGTCATCCCTTGTGCTCAGGGCATGCTCTGCTCCAAAAAACCTGGCAGTGCTGGCAGGCAAAAGGAGGGTCCCTGTATGCTAAAGGCTTGGGACTGGATTCCTAGCCAGGGACCTTGGTGGGAGTTGCCTGAAGTCTGAAATGTGCCCTGCAGAAAAGGAGAGAAGTTCAGCTTCTACTTCTTTCTCCTGCAGCACCCCAAAGGGCTGTGTGAGCCCTTGGTGCTCTCCTGGCTTCCCCTTGGGAAGCAGGCCTCATGTTTTCCAGCTGCCCTCTGACCACTGCTCTGTGATCAGACTTTGCCCTGGAATATTTCACCTCCACAACTCCCTCTCTGGGAGTCAGCCCCCTGCTGCCCTCTTTTGCCTTCCCGTGCCAGGCTTGGAGCACCACATACCTGCATGTTGACCTGGATGGGCTGTCTCTCCCCGCTCTTGGTATGGGGCACCCCTTCTGTGTCATAGATCCCTGTGTAAGAGACCACCTGTGCATCCCTTGATTTCTCTTCCAGTGGGATGTTGACGCCTCCGATGCCCATTGTCCTGCAAAGAGACAGGATCCAGTCTTTCCGCCGCACCGCAGGTCCCCTTCCCTAGCAGCTGGGAGCCAGCTTGCAGGCTGGCAGCCTCTGTGCTGGGCGATGCCTCCGGGATTTTAGCAGACCTGCAGGTGCTGCTGACTCACTGGGTCTCCTCAAAAATGTCAGGGCTCTGCAGTCACCCAGGGAAGGTGTGACATGGAAAGGCAGGAGGGGTCTGATTTCAAGTAGCTGAGGAGAGGTTAGTCAAATCCCTTCTCCAGAGCTGGCTCTGCACCCAGAGTCGGCTCCCCATCTGCATCCTCCCTCTCTCCCAGGCCAGCCAGGCAGAGCGGTGGGAACGGGGCCACCAAAGCAAACGGGAGAAATCACAGAAACCCCATGCTGTCAGCCTGCCAGGAAAAAAATATTAAACCTCTAAAAATGAAGCAGGGAGGGAGGGCCGGGGGAGCCACCCCGAGCTGGGAGGCTGCACTTACGTGGCCTGGACGGTACCGGGCCGGAGGGCCACCTCGATCTTGTACTTGGCCCCGGTAAGCAGCTTGATGGTGCGGTTCTGGCCGAAGCGCTGCCCGTCCACCTTGAAGTACACCGCCCCGTCGTTGGGCTGGATTTTGAGGGAGACGCTGATTTTCACGAGGCCGGGGATGTCGCCCATCGCTTGTCGCTGGGCTGGGGGGCGGGGGGAAGGAAGGCTACGGGCTCTGCGCTGGTCTCTCCCCCTCCGCGGAAGGCAGCTGGCCGGGAGAGGAGAGCGAGGCTGCGAGGGAGAGGAAGAGGGAGGAGGAAGAGGAGGGGCTGCGGATCCCAGCCAGCCCAGCCCTTCCCAAAAACAGCTGGTGATAGATTTATTTTTGCCCTCCCCCTAATCGCTGTGCAGCATCTGGGCCGTGGATACACACACACCCCCACACACCCCCACATCCCCCGCCCCATCTCCCGGGCTGGGGGCCGTTTGCAGCTGCAGCTCGGATTGCAGCCGGTTTCCAGGGCGTTAATCCGGCCCCGATTGCCGCAGCCTTAATCCCGCCGTCCGTGCCGGGGAGCGCGGGGCCGCGCCGGGCTGGGCACCGTGGCCCACGTTCAGCACCACGGACAGCGGCGCGGGCGGGGAGCGCTCGCGGGGTCCCGCCAGAGGGGACCCCCTCCAGATCACCCTGCTGGCCCCCGCACCGCGGGGAGCCGTCGCCCAGTGTGCCCAGGTGGCCAAGAAGGCCAATGGAATCCTGGCTTGCATCAGCCATGGTGTGACCAGCGGGACTGGGGAGGTGATTGTCCCCTGTGCTCAGCTCTGGTGAGGCTGTACCTCGAGTACTGTGTTCAGTGTTGGGCCCCTAACTCCCAGAAGGACACTGAGCTGCTGGAGCGTGTCCAGAGAAGGGAACGGAGCTGGGGAAGGGTCTGGAGCACAAGTCTGGTGAGGAGCAGCTGAGGGAACTGGGGGTGTTTCGTCTGGAGCAGAGGAGGCTGAGGGGAGACCTCATTGCTCTCTGCAGCTCCCTGACAGGAGGGGGTAGCAAGGTGGGGGTCGGTCTCTTCTCCTGGGTAACAGTGACAGGACGAGGGGTAATGGCCTCAAGTTGTGCCAGGGGAGGTTTAGATTGGATATTGGGACAAATTTCTTCACTGAAAGGGTTGTCAAGCACTGGCACAGGCTGCCCAGGGCAGTGGGGGAGTCCCCATCCCTGGAGGGATTTAAGGAATGTGTAGATGAGGAGCTGAGGGACATGGTGTTGTAGTGAACTGGCAGTGCTGGGTTAACGGTTGGACTTGATGATCTTGGAGGTCTTTTCCAACCAAAACAATTCTATGATTCTATAATTCAACTCTCCACAGGTCTCATTCCTGTCTAGCAGAGATTTCTTTTAACCCAGGAGCAGGTCTGTGCATCCTTTCCATTCTTTTGCATTTGTTCTTGTTTGCTGTTAAAACACCAACATTTTCATTGCTGACACAGGACTTGGGCCACAAGTGTATGCTTTGTTTGACTGGACATTCTGGCAGAGTTAATGATTGTGTTAGGAGAATTTCACAGCTATATATTGCACTGGACCTGACCTTTTCTTTGTTTTTCTAAGGCTGGGATGTACACATTGTGGTAAAATGTAGTATTGCTAGGCCAAATGGAAGATATAGCACTACCCACGTGAATTTCTTTGTGCATACAAGCTAATTAGTGAATTAATTTTACTGTGAACATTAAGCAAAAGAATACATTCCACTGAAAACGACTGGAAAAAAGAAATAATCCTCCTGTATTTGCCTTGATTAGGTATCTGTCTAAAAACAGACTTCATAATGTGTCCAGCCAGCCAGGTTTCCACAGAGATAAGGGCAGGGCATGATGCCTGCTTCTCAGAATTGTGTATGTGATGAGTTTTGTAAGTAACATCCTACCTTCAATAGCAGTCACTGTCTGCAGGGACTCCCCTATAGGGAAGTTGTTACACTCTGTGGCTTGTTGAAAGTTTTGCTTGCAGCAGTTCCCACTTCTCTAAGTTTAAATGTAATTCAGTCTGAAATCACAGAGGCCTTATGCATGGAGAATCTGATAGTATCACTTAACGTGGTGTGTGAAGAATAATGGCCATTGCCAGGGATCAGTTTTACTCACCTCATGAGCCAGACGTATCATGTTGTAGCAAATCGTGTGTAGCTGAAGACATTGATTGCAATTAGTTTCCCAAGTACATGAGAGGTCAGATCTATAACGAGGTTTTTTTCTCTTATTATTTCTGCCTGAATGATCATCTGTCTCTGGACACAGCTGAGGCTGTGATTTTACTCAAGGTCACTATGACAAACAGTGGTAAACATGAGGGAGAATTAAAAAACCATTCATATTATGGATTATGTATGCATAGGCTGAGTAACATTTTACCATGTGAAAGTAAAACATGGGGAGAGTAGAACATTTATGAAGAGGGAATTTTAAATGTAGGCATTGCCTTTTTTTTTAAATTTATCTGATAACTTTGCATGCATTAGTGCACTTATGTACCTGATCCTCCCAGATGCTCTTTTTCAGTGTAGATCAAGGGGAGGGGTTGCCTTTGCTAAGTCTGTTTGGGAGGTTAGTTTTGTTGCTGTCCACCTTAATGGCCCTGACCAGCCTCACCTGGGGCCTCCACCCACACCTCTTGCCCATGGGCCCTATTTCAGCTCAGCCCTGGGCACACAGTCCTTTCTCAGCTCTACCACAGACACGTCCAGCTGGTTTGACCTCAGCCCATCTCTATGGAGGTGTGTGACTGCTCCCTCACTGAGGGTGGTGGCATGGGCCCTGGCTAGAGAAACTCATGCCTTTCCAGTCCCCATGGTGATGTGTCCCACCCCCAGGATGCTGCTTGGTTACCTGATATTGCTTGTTATTCTGTAGGGAGCAAAATACCTACAGGAAAAAGGAGGTAGTGTGGTTTTGCCAGGAGCACAGAGCAAATGTGCTGTGTTTATGAGATTCAAAGCTAAATGGATCATCATAGGCATAGGACAAGGTTCCATTTCTCCTAAACCACAGCAGTAATTTACTTCCAGGAACAAAGATATAAATGTGTGTCCATTCCTCCATTCTCTGCACTTACATTTGAGGGGTGGGGATTGGAATCTTTAATATCTTTGTAAAGTGCAAAATTATATTTTTTGTTTTTTTCAGTCCTTCAAATCTACCTTTTGTTCCTCCAGCACGTGAGGCTTCCCAGCCTATTGTCTGGAGTCAGCAAGGTACGTTAAGCTAATTCCCTTCCCTTGGGGCAGGAACACGACAGCGTTCCCCTGCACCATGGTGAACCCCTTAGTGCTTTTGAAGGGAGTGGTGAGCTCCCTCAAGTGAGCTGCAGCCAGCATACTCAGCTCTGCTCTCATCTCTCTTTTTCTTCCCAGAATTAGGAAAGTGTTTTCACGCTGTAGCTTCATCCTTCAAGACCACTTTCTTATGGAGCTACATCACCTGCATATATCACTGATGGGGAACTACTGTAGGGGAGAGCTGAGCCACAGGTGAGGTTGAATGCATTCAATGCAAAGTCAGAGCTAATACACAGAGAAGCCATGGCCTATGCTTTGTGCTGGTCCAGTTTGTCTAGAAAACACCCTGGAGAAATCCATTTGGTCTCTCAACTCTCTCCACTCAGTATCATCTCTCTGTGCATGATTGATAGTATATCAACTGCTGAAGCTTTTCAGTAGTACTATTTATGTAGACCTTCCCACTTCAAGTTAATGCACTAATCCTGCTGTATAGCTCCACAATAATTAAATAGAGAAAATGTGCCTTGAGGTCAGAACAAGGCAGTTTATTTATGAGAGCCAGCCCACAGCATTTAGATTCCCAGGTGACGTGGATG
Organism: Podargus strigoides; assembly: GCA_028020825.1. Lineage (NCBI taxonomy): Eukaryota > Metazoa > Chordata > Aves > Caprimulgiformes > Podargidae > Podargus > Podargus strigoides. The sequence goes on from CM051652.1 coordinate 3,463,108, forward strand.
ATGCCTGTAATAGTCTTTTCATGCTTGCCCCTCTTTTATTCTTTTCTTAACACAGCGCTAAATTTGGAAACGTGCTGGTTTGGGGTTGGGGTTTTTTTTGAGAACTGGATGCAAAGTCACAGTCTTTCATTCTCTAGAAATAGCCAGATGTGTGATTCTGTATGGAGTGAATTGTGCCGAGACTTGTGCCTGCCAGCTCTGAATTGAATACTGTAATTCCTTTGAGACCTTTGCCTCTGCGCAGAAGTGAGAAAGGGTTTTACTGAACTGTAAGCTGGACTGAGTCTTCATTACCTTTGCAAACCCCTCGTGTATATTATTTTTCCTGTCTAGGCAATAACTTTGAACATACAGCATTTGATTTAATTTCCCCTGGAAATGCAGCTTGATTTGCTGAGAGATGCATATTTATGGGGAACTCTGTTACAGATGGAGTGGGCTTATGGCATTTACAATGCAGCAAACATGTTTGAAGAACAGCCTTGCGAGGGCTAGTGGAGAGAGTGGTGAAGCTGATGTAATAAGCTGAGAAACTGCCTGTCTCCCTTGCAGCTGATCCATTTATTTGCACAGATATGGTTCCAGTTTTCAGTAGAAACGCCCATCAGTCTCTCAGCTAGATCAGTTGCTCAGATAAATGTGGTTGATCACTGGTTTGTTTTTTTTTAATGTTTGCAGGGGTGGACCCTGAAGTAGCAGGATAAAGACAGAATTTTCTGAGGAAATATAAGATCTCCCGTACAAGAACAGATCAGTCACCAGTAAAGTGAGCTAAGATATTCAGCTCTGTTGCAGATTGTGCTGTTGTGATAAATGGGAAGAATAGGATTAGTTACAGCAGGTTTCCACAATGCAGGTTACAATGCAGACAAAGCTCTGTCCTCCCCTCTGTGGAGACCTAGAAGAAATACAGCTCCTCCTCTCTTGCTGCTCCTTCGGAATGGCTGCACAAAGACGACAGGCATCAGCTGTCCCTCTCGCCTGCCGTGGATGCTGTATGGTTAAGGACCATTTTGCTTCACGTGGATGATTTAGCTGATCAGCACATTCCTGCCTGGGAGAAGATGAAGTGCTGATTCCCCTGTGGTGATGTGTGATAAATGAAACCAAGCCTCAGTGTTAAAAAGAAAAGGATTGTTTCAGACACCCTTTGGTAGAAGGGCCAAAGGAATAGCCGAGCTTTGAAGATTGAATAGAAACAATATAGAGAAAAGAAGTGTTGTAAAAGTAGATGCTTCCAGCTATTATTGGATGGAGGTAATTTTATGCTCTGACACCGAGTTGCTTAAGTAGCTGGTAAATTCTGGAGTTATTGACTTAGTGCCACTGTGTCTAGAATTGCATTTCACACCTCCAAGGGCTTTTCATGCAGGTGAATGAGAAACTGAGCTTTTGCAAAATTGTGGAGTCAGCATCCTTTTCTGTTCACATTAGACCATGTTTTGGGATAAGGTCATATAGCTGTTCTATTGAAGAGGATCTGTCCCTGGACATTTTGTGTTGTGTAGGGCCCTGTCATCAGGAGAGGGCGCATCATCATCGTTAACCAAGCAAGGGCCCTCCAGCTCGCTGCTAGACCCCTTGCTCACACACTGAGAGTCAGACTTCAAAGATGGGATGAAGTGACAGAAGCGGTGAGTTGGAAACCTGTCTCTGAAAATCCTTTTGGCATGCACCAAGCAGCAGCACAGTACGCCACCCTCTTTGTTGTTTTGCTAGTGTTCATGTATTTGCAGCGTGGGCCTTGTTTCTTGGGATTGGGTGCTGAAATGCTTATTTAATTTCCCAGGGCTCTGTCATCAAGGCTGGCTGTATTTGATACCGTTGCGCGTTTTGTCAGGCTGTTGCCTGTTCTGTCAGAAGCAAACTATAAATACACACGTGCTTCTGCGTTTGCCTATCTCTCACTCTGTAAGAGGAAATGGGCTTGTTTTCATGTGATTAGTAGGCAGAGGAACTTGTGAAAGTGACACAGCTGTACTGTAAAAACCCCAGCCCACAGCCTTTGCTGCCAGAGGAACTTAACTGCCAGTGCTGATAGACCCGAGAGCAGGATTGCCCCAGTCATGGAGCGAGAACCGATGCGCATAAGGGAGGGCTACTTGGTTAAGAAGGTAAGTGGGCAGTTTTGGACTGGGTGGAGGAGGAAGCTAACTCTGAACAGGTTAGGGAGGTGTAAGGAAACATAATTTGGTTTCAGTTATTTAAAAAAGTATCGTTTTTTCTAAAAAGAAAAGGCAAATGAACAGAATTCCTTGAGCAGTAAACCAACGTGGTGTTAGTGATTACAGAGGTACTTGCTAGCACTTATATCTTGTCAGAATACTACATAAGGCATTTTGCACATAACTCAGCTGTAGCTTTGGATCAAAAGATCTGTATTTTTAAGTAACCTAATGCCCCTAGTGGAAGCTTGGCAAAACAGGTGACAGCTTGGAATTGGCATGGTGTACTTGATTGCATCTAATCCATGAGTTAAACTTCAGGGAAGCATAGTGAGATTGAAGAGGTCACATCACCTTGGCGTAGAGACAGTGTGCAGGCACTTCCTTTCTTTGGGAAGGCAGTTGCTGCCCCACAGCAACCTCTGCTCTGGAGTCTCACATACAGATATGCCAGTCCCTCTCATTCCTGTGGGTGCTGGGTCCCCAAAAAGTCTCTCTGTGTTGGTACTACTGAAGTTGCTGCTGCGTGCTGCTGCAACAGGGAAGTGGAAATTGTGCCCATTTCCTAGAACAGCCTTGCAGGTGGCTCTGTCCTTACAGAAGTGATCTTATGCTGGTGGTGAGGAGCAACAGTGTGCTAGAGGAAGGGCTGAAGGGCAAAAGGAGCAGAAGATACAGATCAGATGGGTACCAGCTGTTTGATACATCAGTGAGGCTACTGTGAATTCACAGCCACTGCTTCCAGCAAGGCCAAGCATGCTCCTGATTAACCTTACCTGATAATTTGATTTTTAGTCCAGGAAGATCAGATCCAGCATTCTGCTTGCTTGTCTTTCATGACATGTTTTAGATGAGGACAATGTGACCGTGTTTGGGTTTGCTGATGGTGTGGATCCAAGACTGCCAGTCTAACACTGCTCCATGGTGGCTTCCATTGGCAAAGCATATCAGAGTCTGGTCTTCAGGAAGTACTGGACTTGTCTGTTTAAGAGCAGAAGTATTGTAACCTGTGGTACACCCACAAGCACAAGGAAATTGCAACAGTTCTTGTCTTGGCTTATCACCTTAATAGATTTCTCAGCAGAAAATCAACCAGTGAGTCAATTTAGGCTCTAAAAAAAATGGTAAATTCTTATGGCTTATTAAAAGAAACCAAAAAAAATCAAAAGAAAACAGCAGACAACCTGTATGTGGTACCCAGATGAGACTCATTTTTTGTAGTTTTCTGTTTAGCTGGGTTTCCAGAGAATGCCAGGGCATTGGCTTTCCTTTGGAAGGTAGCATTCATTTGTGGGGTACCTTCTGCTTCCAGTGAGGGCTGCAGAGGCTGGAAGCAGGTCCTGCTCTTAATAAGATCTCAGCTGACAGTTTTCCCTCCCTACCCTGTAATTAAACGTAAGGTCTGATTCAGAGTGCCAAAGGCCTTTCTTGAAAGGTAAGGCAGAAAAAAAGAATATGATGGACAAAGGATTCCCTTGGGGAATAAAAAAAAAAAAAGACACAGCGTGTTTCTGTCCCATCCACTTCTCCAGAAATACAAAATGCATATGTAACTAATTTTGCCCAGGAAGTAAAAGCTTTAAAAGATGATATGAAGCACTTCAATTCCTCACCATAGCAGCTGGAGATCTGCAGCCTCGGGCCCTTAAATGATTCATTACTCTTACAGTTTGTTCTTATATGTCTCGAAATCCTCTGAGGTGTGTGCTTTCTTATCAGACAGCCAAGCCTCAACAACTGACTCTATTGTAGCATCAAGTCCTAAATATAGCACAGAATGCCCAAGTTGATGAGACAGTCCTAATGTGCCAGTTCACATCCAGAAATTTTGAGGATTATTTATAATATTGCCACGATGTCATCTTGAAGCCAGTAGTGAGGACTGACTGATACTGAAAAGAAGCACCTGCTGGGGCAGGCAATGTGATTTTGGAAAAACTCATGGCTGGGGGTGACTACAAGGGGAAATTAATGGTGGTCAGAAGAATAACAACATTTTTAAACTGCCTAGTGAGAGGAGTGTGGTATGTTCCACTTGAGACACTAACTATAGTTATCTTGGCATCGGTCAGACACTCCCTGGAAGGTCATATCTTCAGTGGCTATCTTGTGAAGAGTGATTTATTGAACATAACATTATCTATTGATGCAGGGCAGCATGTTTAATACCTGGAAGCCAATGTGGGTTGTGCTTTTAGAAGACGGAATTGAATTCTACAAGCGGAAGGCTGACAACAGCCCCAAAGGGATGATCCCACTAAGAGGAAGTTCTATTAACAGCCCGTGCCAAGATTTTGGCAAAAGAATGGTAAGTACTGTTTTTTAACAACAATCAACAATATACCTGTACTCCTGGAGGCAGCGAAGGAGCAAAAGACTGGTGGTTTACAAATTCCTTACACTCATCCTAGTGGCAACTTTCACTTGTCTTAGAAGGTCACAAGCAGGCTTGGACTTGTGTAGTGTTTGAAAGGTGTGGCTGCTCAAGAAAGATTCAGGAGACTTTGAGAGGAGCAACTCAAAAATCAGATTTTTTAAAATCTGAGTCTGTCAGAGAGGTCACTTAATATGAGGGATGTTCAGAAATGTGCCATTTACAAACATGGGCTTCAAGAGACTCATTCAGTGTTTTGATTTCTTTGCTGTAGATTCACCACTCTGATTTTTTGACAGTAGTCCCTACTTTACTCACCCAAATGAAGCCATGCTCCTTGCTTACTAATTAGCCTGTCATTTTTAGATGCCTGCTGAGTCAGAACCTGTTGTATTTATGTAATACAACTACAGAAGAAATTACGGTTCCACTTATGGGGAACTATATTGTAGAGGAAGTGGAAACCCTCTTGACTGAGTAATTAGATCCAGATTTTCCACCCAGAAGATCACTGGATGAAAATGAGGTCAGAGTGTGAACTTAATGGGTTTTTTCAAGGTTGATTTTTTTTGGTTATTTTTTTTGGTTATTTTTCTCTGATTAGAACTACTTTTAAAAAATGTTTTCTCATTTTTGGGGAATAGAGTCTTTCCTTTGTTGCTAGTGTGTTTAGATAGGTAGTGATCATAAGGGGTAGCCAAGGGTTGGATGTGTCATCTCCCAACCAAGCCCTTAAAGGTTTGCTAGGCTGCAAACGTGTTCAGCTCTCCAGTGACTGTGACCTTTTCTCTCTTTACGAATCAGTAGCTGAGCAATGTGATGTGGGGTTTTTCCCTCCTTTAGGCTCACCACATCTCTATAAATGTTAACATGAATTTATACCTGCTGGAAGCCTGCAGGGACTGGGCACTTCAGCCTTTCAGCTGTGTTGAACTTCCCAGCAAAAGTTAAAATCAGCAGCTCTGTCAGTGCCACTCACCTTGGCTGTACTGACAATGTCAGGATCACTCACAGGGAAAAAACAAAAGGAGTCAGTTACCTGCACTGCCTGTTCATGTTTTTCTTCAGAGTTGTTTTTTAGTTTAACCGCGGCTCTAAGGCGCTTTCCATAGTCATTTAGGCACAGGTAAGCCATATGCCATGGTGGTACTAGGTTAATCATGCTCAACTGGCTACACCAAAGTAACTTTTAAAAAAAACCCTTCATTTATCATTCCAGTTTGTCTTCAAGCTCACTGTGGCCAAGCAGCAGGACCATTTTTTTCAAGCCGCCTACCTGGAAGAGAGAGATGCCTGGGTACGGGATATCAAGAAAGCAATTAATTGCATAGATGGAGGCCAAAGGTTTTCCAGAAAATCCACGAGAAAGTCTATCAGACTGCCCGAAACAATCAACCTGAGGTTTGTTCTCATAGCTCTGCTCCCTCATTTACTTCCATCCGCAGGTGGTGTGCCAGATAAGTAACCTCAGACTGGAAGAGCTATGAGCATGTCTCTCCATGCTTCCTCTCTGGTTTCACTCAGGGTCCTTTCTGCATGACTAACAGTTTCAAAGCATACAATGGCAGAAATGAGCTGGTGATCAGAACTGGGAAGATCAGTTTTAATACATTATCTTTTACCAAAACATGCATATTTATCCATTTCTGAGCATACTGCAGTGCAAAAGGAGACCCCAGCCAAAGTGTGACTCTTCCAGGAGAGGCATTTTTGTACAATGTATAATTTATTGCAAAAATATTTTAAACCTTTTGTTTGCTGTCCAGAAAAACGCTGATGTTAGCCTAGGTTTTGGATGGTGAGGGGAGACTGGTGCCTGCCAGAGAACTTGGAACTGGAAAAAGGACAAGAAGAGATAAAGGGCACACACAGGAAGCCATCGGTTTGTCAGTACTTCAAAAAATTAAGGACAACTTATTTTTTGCCTCTGAGCAGTAAATACCAAGATACAAATGAGCCTTCACTGCTCCTTAAAAGACCGTAAAACTGCACGTGGCCAAGATCCAACTAAATCTGACTTCACAGGCTTCAGCAGAGGATCACCCTGACTAACAGGCCAAAGGACTTAGCCTGTGGCGGTTAATATTTGTCTTTCTTGTCATTCCAGAGCTCCGAGAAATTAAGAGTTCTGTGCATGTGAAAAGTGGGTGGGAGGAAGGAAGTCACACCAGGGTTCACTGAGGTTACTTAGGGCCTCTGAGTGCATGCAGGCTTTGGACACAGTGACACTTTCTGCTCAGCCAAGGACCTTTGGGGGAACATAGCGCAAAGCAGTGAGCTGCCCTATTGGCACTGAGGCTGTGGGGCTCTGTGAAGGTGCCTCAGCAGTGGGTGTTCCTCTGTTCACACTGCAGTCACCACAAATTGTTCCATTCTCAAAATATGGGGGTGTGGTGAGCTATTTGTGCACTCCACCCTCTGCTCCTGCAGCTGTGACAGTGACATAGTGAGGCCTCCAGGCTTTGCAACATAAGTTTTTCAGGAGATTAAACTAAGCCATGCTATAGCTCCACAGAGAGCAATATGTCAGCAAAACATGAAGAAACCAGTGGATGGCAATGATATTATTGTACAAACTGGCTAAAGCTCTTTATTTGCTTACAGTTTCTGTGGTTCTTTTTATGCACAGTGCTTTGTACCTCTCAATGAAAGATCCTGAAAAAGGAATAAAGGAGTTGAAGCTGGAAAAAGATAAAAAAGTGTTCAATCACTGCTTTACAGGTAAGGAGCTCTTGTCCTTCTTTTTCATACAATAAAGGGAGCCAGACATGAGAGGCTGAAGACAGATAAAACAGCTCTAAGCTCTGCAGAGCACAGAAAAGTCTGAGAAGAAAACCTGGCAGATGTTTTCTTGACCAGTGCAGGAGGTGCTCAAAGGATGAAGTATGAAAAAGTGTTCAGTTATGGCTGTGGTAAGCAAGAGAGGAGGAAGAAATTTAACCAATGCCAGAAAGACTGAAGTAGATCTTTGTAGAAAGTTGTGTGAAACACTTAACTAAGAAGAATAATTATTCTTCTCTGAACTTTTAATCAACAAACTGTGTCACATTGTAATTCCTGGCCTGCTCCTGAGGTGCTAGTCCAAAATCACCCTGTTTTCACAACACTGTGTCAGTAACATAGTAGCCCGAAAGACTGCCTTCTCCAGGTTTGGCTGTCCTTTGTACTTCTCCAGTCCTGGTCCTTGAGGCTTCCCAGCACAGCCCTGTGTCCCTTCCCAGCTCTCCTGTCCCTCAGGTACAGTGTTCAAGAGTTGTATTGGCCCCTGCCTTCAGTTGTACCTCACTGGATGACCCAGGCACCTCTCCAGATTAGCTCTCTGCCTTGTCACTAAGAACGTCTTTCAGGAGATTGATGGACAGATGGACTAGGCTTGTTGCCTGTATATTTTTAGGCTTCTTCGTGTCTGTCTTGCTTTGTGGCTGATACTGTTTGTTCCTGTGTAACCAGGCACTTCTGTGATTGACTGGCTGGTGTCTACCAACTCCATCCGAAATCGCAAAGAGGGTCTCATGCTTGCCTCTTCCCTCTTGAGTGAAGGCTACCTACAGCCTGCCGGGGATACGTCCAAGGCTGCTGCCGAGGGACTGTCAGACACCCCCTTCTTAGATCTCAGCGATGCCTACTATTACTTTGTGAGTGTTGTATTCTGGGGGTTTTTTATTGTCCCAGACTTGCTGATGCTCTGCTTTTATCAGGCTTCTTGTTGGGTTTCTTAAGTCCTAGAGGAAAGATTGTACAGAAATGGAGAGATCCATGTTAATTGTCTTTCTCTACATGATACTCAGAACAAACTGGCTCACTTCAATATTTGTAAGATGGACATTTCTTTTGTAGGTGTGAACTGAGTACAGAGATCAAGCTGGGTTCTTTTTAACTTAGACTTTGTTCCTGATAATTTCACCAGTGACCAGAATTTAGCCATCAGTTCCTCTGATGATTCAGTGGAAGAGAAGAGAGTAATTCATTATCATGGGGCTTCTCAGAGCGGCACAAGCTGCAAACGCAATTTTGTGTCGAGCCATCAAATCTGACTCGATGTGCACACACAGAGCTTGAGTGTGAGCAGAGGAGCAAAAGTTTTTAATATCTGCCAATAACCCCTGTACTGGGTAGCTTACCCTACCTTTTCAATTTATTGCTTCATATTCTGTAGATTGATTTGAAGAACTTGCAATATCATAATCACAGTCAAATACTGTTTTAAAGGTGTTTGGCTTATGAACTTCTAACAAAAAAGTATGCCTTCTGTCAAGTAAAATGCTTAAATATTACAATTCTGTTTATATTTACCTTACAGAATTGCTTGACTTCAGCAAAATGAATCTCCCATTACTCCGTTTGTTTTCCTAGAACGTATCCCTGGTAGGGAGACTTTACCTGTGCAGCAGTGGAAGCAGAGATACTGCTGGTGAAGGCAGCCTTGTGGCCATCACAGTTCCTGGCTACCTGGGACACTTATCCTAGCAGCCCCTGTACGCTTTGCTTGTCTTGAGCTTGTTTCTAGTTTGATTCAGTACCAATGTGGTGTGAGGAGGTCACAGCAGGTCAGTGTCTGATTTGCTGTCATACAAGGAGACAGCACAGGCATTTACTTGAAGCCATACAAGTGGTTACCTACATTTACATCATTTGAACAGCGTAAGGTTTCAGTAAGTAGCATCACAGTTTATCTGGTGTGGAATGGATGTGACACATGGATCCTGAAACAGCCTGAGTGCACACATTGCGACATCACAGCTATAGAAAATTGCAAATTTCAAAAACTAGGCCCAGTTCTTGTTGTTGAAGACAGCCTAGATGGAGCATTTCTTCTTCCCAAATCCTAGATTGTTGTGATGGCTGGAGGAAGAGGAAGGGTGTGTTGGGTACAGAGATGGCCAGCCTGGCGTGTATTGGCTGTGTTGGCCTCGCTTCACATGAACTGCTGTCTGTACGTTTAAAAACCTGTGACATCATGGGACTGAGGCAGCCTGTCCATCACAGAGAAAATGTGACACCAAGAGCCATGGAGAATGGAGGCACTGACATGTAAACAGGTGCTCTGCCTCTCTTCAGATCCCCTGAGACCCATTGATTAGTCCTACCTGATGCTGAAATTCTTCCATGGTGACTTGGAGAGCTCCACAGCTTCTCTGGGAGATTTTTGCAGTAAAACGGTTGATTTTTGGGGTGCCAAAAACCAGGATGGAGGGAAGCCAAAGAGAAGCCAGATTTGTACGTGTACGTAAACATACAGCAGCTGTGTAACTTCTAAATTTTCTTTTATGGTCATGCAGCCAGACAGTGGATTTTTCTGCGAGGGAAATTCTAGTGATGATGATGTGGTCCTGAAAGAGGAGTTCAGAGGCATAATAGTCAAACAAGGATGTTTGCTGAAACAGGTCAGTATTGCACGTTCCATCCTGTCACTGGAATGATTTTGCACATATATAAGATTACTCTTTTAAATCTAAAAGCTTTAGAGAAGAGAGAAACTAGTCTATGCCACCTCCACACATGTCAGGTTTCGTCTCAGTCCCTCTTGCCTTTCCACAAAGAATGCTTGCTGTAGCATGGCAGCAGGGCATTTGTCCAACATTGCAAGGTTTATTGCTCTTACTACGAAAATAAGACAGTTTATAGTTTTAATTGGGAAAGAGTGCTAAAGCAGGAGATGTGACAAGTCACTGGTACAATGCAGAACTGAACTGGAGTAAAAAGGCTGGCAATCCAGTATTCCTCTGGATGCACAACTGGATTCAGTTGCCAGTTTTCACAAGCTTTTTCAGCATACCTGAGCAAAGGAGTCCTTTCAGTAACTAACGTTTGATCCTGTCCCATCTGTAATATGGAAGGTAACTGGACACATTCCAGCAAAACTTTAAGGAATATGGTGAATGTCATGGTAATATCCTTACTTGCTGAGGCCATTCAAGCAGATATTAGTGAACTCAAGGCAAGACCAGGATTTTCAACTAATAGAATAGTTCCGTTGGAAGTGACCTACAACAATCATCTAGTCCAGCTGCCTGACCACTTCAGGGCTGACGAGAGATTAAAGCATGTAATTAAGGGCGTTGTCCAAATGCCTCTTAAACACTGACAGACATGGGGCATCAACCACCTCCCTAGGAAGCCTGCTGCGGTGTTTGACCACCCTCTCTGTAAAGAAATGTTTTCTAATATCAAGTCTGAACCTCCACTGTTAAAAAATTCCTTGGGAGCCTAAGAACTTTTCGTTAGTGGTCAGTTATATTTTTCTTGCTCAATCAGATTCAGATTACTCAAAAGCAATGCCAGAAATAAGATGCACATCTTTCTGCTGACTTTTACCCTGTCACATTCATGTCTGCCCAGTTAGTAAGAGCTTCCTTGCAAACTGTGTAGCTAATTGAGAAACTTAATATTTTGAAATGCTGAGAGGAAGTGATTCATTACAGTCTTCGACCAGTGTTAGTTAGGATTTGGTCACCCTCATTGAGTTGTGGATCACTGCTTGAAACTGTCATTGCTTTTGCTGGGAATGCTTTCAGCAGATCTAGTTTTTTCCCCACCCATCATTTCAGTCTTGAAAACAGGCAATGAGGCATCTGTGCCTGTACTGGAAGGTGGTAGTATTTCTGCTTGAGCTTACTCTGCCAAACCTTCTCCAGGATGCTTAAGCCAGATAAGCCTTTTGTTTTTGTAACCAGTCTGGTAGCCCAGGAGTTGTGGTACTAGCCCCTGGTAGTTGTGCAAAATGGCCAGGTTGAAGTCCTACTCCAGTGAATATTTCCTGCCCAAAATATCATATCCAGCTTTTTCCTTTTGTATTTGCCTTTTCTCATGGGTGGCTAAGATGACTGTAAGCACTTGCAGGCAAAGCAGTTCATGACATTCCTGGTTTTGGATTTTCCTAGGGACATCTGAGGAAGAACTGGAAAGTGAGAAAGTTTGTTTTAAGAGACGACCCTGCATATCTTCACTACTATGATCCTGCTGGAGTAAGAGACATTTGGTTTATTTCCCTGTTTGTTTTAAAGCCAACGCCTTGTAGAACAATCTGAATGGAGTATTTGCATGGGAACGTATGATAGGGAAGACCAAGCAGGACAGTGGGGCTGTTTGTGCTCACACGGCCTCTGGAAATCAGAGTGAAGGATGGTTTCTGGGGCTGTCAAGTCAGGGTGGCAAGTGCCACCTGGACCTGGCAGCAGGTAACACTGAACCATGCACTCAGCTCTTATCTGTGATTAATTAGAATTAATGTGTGCTCTCACTTGATTAAAATGAACTAGGTCATAAGAACAAATGAACACAATAGTCATTTTGCAGTTTATAATTGAGATATTTTCTGTGTCAGGCTGAGACACGGCGTTTGTTTCTTGTGTAATTTTAATGGGCCAAACCCTGCTCTAAGAAAGGAAGGAGCATTACCATGGGCAAAACCTGCCCCCCAAAAGCTGGCATTGAGGTAGATTCAGCCCACAGGTTTTATTTCATCCTGCATTGCTGCAGGAGCAGTGCTGTTGTTGGTTACAGGTGCTTTATGCCCTGCCTGTCCCCCTTGGCAGAGGCAGCCTAGACACACTAGAGAACCAACACTGAGGAGTTTCTGAGCTCCCTGTTCCCAGCTTGCCTTTCCCACTCCTGGCATGCCCTCCCAAAGGGCTGAGGTGTGTGAGATTATAGGGACTGCTTCTTTGAAGCTTATGCCAACAAAAGTGCTTTTTCACCCGTTCTTTGACTATTACAGTCCTGAAGTGCACAAGAGGCCAAATTGTAAATAAGGGTATAGCTGCTCTTGCTTGCTTGCTTGCTACTTCTAAGATCTACTCTTTTTCCAACTAATCCTTTTTTTCTATTTACTGTGACATCAAAAGAAAAGTTTTAGTTGGCACAGGGCTAATATGCTTCTTGTAGCTTTGTTCAGGACATGCTAAATACTCTGCAAAGCATTAATTCCAAAACTCAAAAAAGATTTCCTATTGATTTACTGGTCTTCCCTCTACCACACCCTCCCATCCTCCATGTCACTCACAGACTGAGGATCCCCTGGTGACATACTAAGTCAGCAAATGTTTTTGTTTCCATTCTGGAGTTGTAGCCAGATATGAACATGTGAACAGTTTCAGAAGTCTTGCATTTAATTTCAATTTCATGTCCTCACCAGGGAGAAGAACCACTAGGAGCAATTCACTTGAGAGGCTGCGTGGTGACAGCAGTGGAAGATATGCCAGACTGTAAGGAACCATATTGAATGACCTGTGTAATAAGGCTTTGGTACATTCTTTCAGTCTGCCCAAACTCATAAGTGGTTTTTACTCAAAAGCAATCTATGTGCAATGATTCAGTAGCTCTTCTAGTAACTAGTCTCTCTATTGCTGACTTAATTACTGAAACTGTGGTAAAAGTAGCAACAGGACACCTTGTGTTTTGTCAGTTCTTTAGAGAAGACTTGTTAGGAGGATGACACCGTCCCTATGTTAGGATAACTGGCCTTAGACAAAATAAGCAGAGTTTGCTCTTTTTAGTTGCTGAATTTGGGATGGAAACTTTACGTTAGAAATGGTTATCCCAGCAAATTATTACTGTTCACGTTCTGTTCTCTCCCAAAACTAGAAGTTGTGGGAACAGCAATGGTTAAACATTGCTGCAAGGAACAACAAACATTCCATGTGTTGTCTCCAGGGAGAGGCAGACTGTTATACCCAGCAGGAAGCTCTGTAGGTATCTCAGCACCTGTGTAGTCTGTGCTGGCAGATATGAAAAGAACTGGAAATTCTAGATGTGATGTGAACTTGAACGCCTTGTTTTTGTAGCTGGAAAGGCACGGGAGGGTTTGGGGAATATGATCTTTCTGCAGGATTGCAGGTCCTTCCATGACTGGAGATAAGTAACCTGAGACTCCTGAAGGTGAAATGTGCAGAATTCATGGGTTTCTCCAAGAGACACATCTGTCTCATGGACCCAATCTTGCAATCTGTTTGTGTAGGCCTGATCAGGCACAGGTGTAGAAAGGAAGGAAATCCCTTTACACTGTGTAAAGGAAGAAACATTGTAAATACAAGACTTTATTCTCTCACAGCTGACTTCCTTATTTATTCTCTGTAGCCAAGAAGTATGATGTTGACAACATCCTCTTTGAAATCATCACAGCAAATGACATCCACTATTACTTGCAAGCAGCCTCATCCACAGAGCGTACAGAATGGATCAGAGCAATTCAGGCAGTTGCTAGGACTGGAAAATGAAGATGCTCTGCCAGCGAGAAGACAGACAACTGAAGTTAGTTACTCAAAACCAAACAGGAATTTTAGCATTTCACTGAGAAAAAGCAATATCATTCAGAAAGGTGTCCTAGGGCTTGTGGGTTGGGCGTGAGGATGGGTAGTAAGTTTCAATTCTATAGTGGGCACTAACAAACTAACATTTTTTCACTTGTGTTACGGTAATGTTTTAATAAATTATAGCACAGAAGATGCAATAGTAGTGTGTGCTGCTTAATCAGTCTGCCTTGGGAAGGTTATACCTTGTACCTTTCCCTGCTGATAGCAAGAATTTCACTGTTAATAGGGGACAGAGTCATGTCACTGACTGTGAGGAACTCAACCAGTCACCTAACATTCAGCCTGTGTTGTGTTTCAGTGTCTTCAGATATTTCAAAGTCTTGCCAAGACAAACTTCACACTTTCTTCTTTACCAGATCTTTTTAATGCTTCTTCATCTATACAAGTAATGCCATAAATTTAAGGAAATAAATCAACTCACTTGGAAACCTGATCCACTCCTTTATAATCCTTCAGTGTTAAGGAAGAGAGGAATCCAGACAACTATGGAAACTCCATGCGGAAAGCAAGTACAACTCAATGACAGTGGTATGAGGAAAGTCTCTTCCCACAGTATTTCCAACACAAAGCAATCTCAGTTCACCATCTTCATCACCTGGTTTTGACCTTTGCTAAATTTCTCTGCAAGAATCTGCTCTAGGACCATTGTTTCTCTTTATTTAGGTCTCCAAAGCAGTGGCTAGGGTGTCATGTGTTGCTGCTTTGACCTGTATTTACATTAAGAATCTTACAGGAGAAGGGAAAGGATCCATTGAAATCCTGCTTGAAATGATTTTTGTTTAGGTTTTTTAACCTCCAGCAACATACTCAATCCTTGGTTCTGTGCCTTAGCAATATAAGAGAAACCTTATGCTTGCTGTAATTGAAATAAACATTATTATTTGACAGGGTCGGTTTACCTGATCAATCCTTATATTTTTGTCTGACTATATGTGTCAAACTTCCAGGTCTTCAACTTGAAGCAGGAATTGAAAGTTCATGTCAGATTCTGCGTGTAGACTGTTCCTGTTGCAGACTGATGTTTCTGAGTGCAAGTAAGCTTAAAAACTTCTAAAATTCTGTTCATAGATCTCAAAAGGTGCTTTAAGAATTCTTATTCAGATCTCTTCAGTCTAAAAATAAATCTGGAGCTAAAGCTTCTCTTCAGTTCTGCTTAATTATACCTCAGCTAATGAGCCTGAAGGTCTTTTGCCTTAGTATTGCTTATCACAAAGAAAACGGAGCCTTGCAGGGGCAGCAGGCTGGCAGACACTGCATCATCATGGCCACTTAAGACATCCAGAGGGAATCAGCTTCTGGCAGACATTTCCTGTATCTCACGCAGGCTGACAGGATTGCTGAAGCCTGGTCTGTTATTCTGAGGAAGGAAGACTCATGGCAAAAAGATACACTGCTTGCTCAGCCTGCTTTCTTGATAATTGCTTTGTGGTTGCTGCTTATTTTTGCTTTCAGAGCTTACTAACCCAAAAATACACTATGGTACAGGAAAATGGAAAAAAAACCCCATGCAACTAAACAACAGAAACTTGCCAAACATAGCAAAGGAGGGATGAAACTGCCAATGTCTAATAAAACTAAAAAGTTTTACTAGTCTTTGACCTTGTCCTTTTCCCCTGTGCTCAGTCAAGATGATACTGGGACTGATTCCAAATTGTTCTTCCTTTTAGTCAGGTTCTCATACATTTCTTGACATCGATAATTAGCTCCATACTCCAGGTGCTTCCACCTGGATTGGAGCCTGAAAGAGAAGAGTGTCTTTTGCCAGCTCTGTAGAAGTAGCTTCAGTCTGAGAAGGAGACTCAGTCCTGGCCAATATGCAAAATGAATGTAGAAGGGAGCTACCATCTGTATCTGTGAGTTGTTTTTGTTATGTGGGACGATGACATAATTGAAGTCTTGAATTCTTGCATGATGAATAATTTGAATATGGTTACTTCATCATCTCTTGAAGGTATTTTGGAACTGCTTTACCTCTTAAAATGGCAGGCTGGTGATCTGCAAGCCAAGCAAACAAAAAACACCCTTGAAAAATCTCTGACTGAAAACAAGGTTCTTCTTTCGTTGTTACTCGTGAGGCTTCTTCAAATAGAGCTTCTCATTTGGCTTAAAAATAAGTTTGGGGTTTTTTTCCTGGATTAGAACATAGGACTTCCTGCTTTGCATTTAGAACCAAAACTGTGGCTTTCCACCCTTTGTTTCTGGTCCTTGTAGATTGCTTAATTTCTTTTCCTTTCAATTTGGTTGAAGGGAGAGTAAAACTATGTATGAAAGCTGAGGAAAATGCCACTTGTCATACTTCATTGTTCTGCCATTGAAAGGGTAATGAGGTACAGTAAAACTCTTCACCTTCCCTGCACACTCTGCCTTTAAGATTGCAAGAGGCTTCCCTGGCTTCCTCCATGTGACTAAAAGATGACTGAGAATGAGTGAAGAAAGGAATTAAAGGCAAATTCTGATGAAACTGAGGGATTTTTGCTTCCAAAAGTTGAAAGGGAGGGGAATTATGTTATTTTTTAAAAAAATTTACCTTCAGTATGTCTTTCACCAAAATCCTGAGTATTAAAAAACCAGAGTGATCAAGGGAGAAGAGGAGGAACTGAGGACTGACTAGTTTAATTTAGGGAAAAAAAAAAAAATCTAAAAAAATCCCAAACTACATACCTCAATCTTGACAGAGAACTTTAATCTCAGAGTATTGCCATTAGCTCCTTTTGCTTTATCAAATATACTAGAACAACCTATTGCAGACTGATTCTATATTGTACTGATTCTATAAATCAATGTATAGTCAATCTGTTCAGGTTCCTGCTTCTACAACATAAGGAAAAGTCTGAAAATCCTTTCTTCATCACCAAAGTATATCGAAAGAAAACCAAGAAACTCTCTCTTGTCCTTCATTGCTTCTGCTGTGTATGTAGGTGTCCTGCTTTTGAAGGCGTAAGTTGCTGTGTGTCTCCTTAGTACATGATGGTGAAAGCACAGTAACAAAAATCAACACACCTATTTTTGAATAATAGTTTGAATAATAAGAGTTATTTGTATCAGATTTTTAATACTCCTATGCAGTTTTCTGATTAATAGAAGGAAATCTTTCATCATTCTGGTACATAAGTGGTAGAATAAGTTGTTGTTTGTTTGGGGTTTTTTTAACTTAATAGTCTTATTTAAACAAAGGCTTTTTTCCCCAAGTTACATCCTCATTTTCCAAGGGTTAAAGGCTTAAGGTATCTAGTTTGTTTGTTTGAAATTTTCCCTCTGTTCCCAACTTGCTCAACCTTCAACTTTCAAGCTGAATCCTGAATAGGTAGCTGATAGCCTCTTGTGGGCTTTCATATTTTGGTGTTCTGAGATCGCTGAGGAGTTAGAGTTGGGATAACTCTGTCACTTGGGACCTTCCAGAGATGAACAGGATAGAGATGTGAAATGTTAGTGCCTGCCTATCTAGAGAAGCAATATTAACTTTGATGAATGATTAACTCTGATGAAGAGAAGTCTGTGGTGATTAAACATCTTGTGCTTTCTTTGCCATTGAGTCTGACTCTTAACGGCAGTGACCCAAAGCCACATCCTGCACCATGATGAAATAAAGCCACACTGTCAGCTCCTCCCTTCAAAAACAGAGCAGTGCAATATTGAGTAGTCGCAAGGAGGGTTCTAACACTACAGGCAGCTTTGGAAATGCAGAGATAAAATACTGACCTCAGGGGACCTCGAGTTGAGCTTCAGGGCTGGGCGCTTTGATGTCTAGCAGTGTGCAGGAGCTCAGGATGTTTTGTGCAGCAGGGAAGCTTTTCTTCATCCCAGAAGTTTGGCTGGTTGAAGCCCATGTGGCGTAGCTGGGGTGTGTGGGTGGAGGACATCCTATTTGCTCCGCACCACGCAAGGTTCACGTGCTCTCTTGGGAAAGCTGAGCAGGCAGGAAGGCGAACGGCAGGAAGGCCGTGTGGCTAACGGGATACCTGGGTGATGGGCACCTCGGGTGCCTTTCTGCAGCTAACGCCTTCCGAGTAGGAGGGGAGAAGTGGCATGTGAATGCAGTGGGAAGGTCAGTGGGGTTTGCTAAAGTAGAACTTTCCACTTCCTCAAAAACTGACAGCTTCTGGGCACTGGAGCAGAGAACTGGTTTCGCTAGCTGGTGTGTGTCCTGAGGTGGTAGGTGGGTTTTACGTGCCTGGCCTTTGATGCTGGATGCTCTCTGGGGAAGGATACCAAGGCATTGGCTCTTATTTAGCTACCAGTATGGTCTTCCTGTCGCTGGCATTTCACTGGTTTTTCTCGTGGGTAGGAGGGGAAAAGAGATGAGCCCTGAGGAGGCTGCCTTGTCCATTTCTTTCCAGCATCTGGATTTATCCCTTCCCCAGCCTGCCTTTGTGGGCTCTCGTGTGTGCTGCTGCTATGATACACTACCAGTCAAACACAGTTTTGTTTTTTTCTTAAAAGTAATGTCTTCTAAAATAAAAAGTGCAAATTGAAAGTACAATCAACATCTTTTTGACAATACAGCAGGACATTAAGTTTAAAAATATAAAATCACAACTGAATATTTAGTCTTAGAATTTTACAGAAAATTAATCAAAGTGCAAATAAAAAAAAATAAAGAACTTTTTTTTGCTGAGAAGCTTTCATCATATGTTTGCAAACGCAACTGATTTTAAAGTGCAAAATATTTACAGTTTGGCAGTCTGTGAGTTGTTGATAGAAGGTCCTTGAGTTGCAAGAACCAGCGCTGGTTTCTTATCTCTCGAGTTCTGCTTCTAGGATTTCTCCCCACGTGTCAACGTCCATCGGATACATGCTCTTCTCCGGCAGGCTGTTTCGTGAAGGAACATTGCTGTATTTCCCACTCAGCCATTCTTGCTTCACTTTACTTTTCCAGTAGTTTCTCAGTAGTGTGATCTGATGGAAAAACAGACAGCTCAAATCTTGGAAATGAACCGATTTAAGTGGCGCTCAATACAAGTATATTTTTGTTGGACGAGTACTGCTAGGAAAAGGATGTGAAACATGTCTCTGGCTATCAAGACACTAAGCCCACTTGCCTCATACTGAAACTACTATACTGAAATGTGAGAGTCCAAACTGTTTTGGTTTGGTTTTTTGCTGTTGCTTCTCTCTTTTTATCCCTCCACTGCCCCCTTGCTCTCAAACACGCCAGGTAAAATGAGGTGGCGATCACCGACTGTGAAACCACTCCTTTCCTGATCTACCTCAGCTTGCAGGCTGGACTCAGCAGTGATGGATCTTCAGCGTGTTCAGCTCCTAACTCTTCAGAGCTGCTGTAGCTCTGTGTGTGCATGTGGGGAGGGTTTCAAAACAGCTTCTTGGAACTCCTGTCTCTTTCTCTCCTCTACCCCATTTTCTTTGCTCCTCAATCCATGCTGCTCAAAGGAGCTACCCAGGATGAATTACTGGGAAGTCACGGAATCACAGAACAGCCTTGCTTGGAAAACACCTCCAAGATCATCAAGCCCAACCATTAACCTAACACTGCCAGATCACCACTACCCCATGTCCCTCAGCACCACATCTCCACGGCTCTGAAATCCCTCCAGGGATGGGGACTTCCCCACTGCCCTGGGCAGCCTGGGCCAGTGCTTGACAACCCTTTCAGTGAAGAAATTTGTCCTAATATCCAATCTAAACCTCCCCTGGTGCAACTTGAGGTCATCACCCCACGTCCTGTCACTGTTACCTGGGAGAAGAGACCGACCCCGCCTCGCTACCCCCTCCTGTCAGGGAGCTGTAGAGAGCAATGAGGTCTCCCCTCAGCCTCCTCTGCTCCAGACTGAACACCCCCATTCCTCACCGGCAGAACTCTTCCCAGGAGACACAGGCAGAGCGCACGCGCTGTCTCGGTGGGGTGTGCAGTGATGGCCATCAGCGCTGAGGCTGTGTGAGGACTCCGAGGTGTGTGGGGCCTCGGTGGGGTGTGCAGTGATGGCCATCAGCGCTGAGGCTGTGTGAGGACTCTGAGGTGTGTGGTACCTCGGTGGGGTGTGCAGTGATGGCCATCAGTGCTGAGGCTGTGTGAGGACTCTGAGGTGTGTGGGGCCTCGGTGGGGTGTGCAGTGATGGCCATCAGCGCTGAGGCTGTGTGAGGACTCTGAGGTGTGTGGTACC
Organism: Podargus strigoides; assembly: GCA_028020825.1. NCBI lineage: Eukaryota > Metazoa > Chordata > Aves > Caprimulgiformes > Podargidae > Podargus > Podargus strigoides. The sequence continues at coordinate 3,483,078 of CM051652.1, forward strand.
TCGGTGGGGTGTGCAGTGATGGCCATCAGCGCTGAGGCTGTGTGAGGACTCTGAGGTGTGTGGTACCTCGGTGGGGTGTGCAGTGATGGCCATCAGCGCTGAGGCTGTGTGAGGACTCTGAGGTGTGTGGGGCCTCGGTGGGGTGTGCAGTGATGGCCATCAGTGCTGAGGCTGTGTGAGGACTCTGAGGTGTGCGGGGCCTTCCCGGGAAGGGAACGGGCCAGCCTGGCTTTTGTCTCCCTGTGCGTTTCAGCAGATGTTGGGGTGCTGTACTGAGCCAGCTGTGATTCCAGCTGTTCTCCCACAGACCTGGGCCAGAGGCCGTGCGCTGATGTAAGTTGTTATGTGTCCCAGAAGCCTCGCCGCCGCCCCCGTTCGGGGCCTGTCGGGACATTTACCTTCCAGGAGTACCCATGTCCTCGATCGCAGTCGATCTCCCGCTGGCAGACGGCCCTCACGCTCAGGCAGTGGTGCCTCCACAAGCCGTCGTTGCCCTCGATGACGCGGTGCCAGCCCTTACACGTCACGGCCGCGTGACACAAGCTCTCGACGTCCAGGCCGCTGAAAATCCGAGAGCTGACCTCCGGGGGGAGGAGAGCCACGAAGTCGGCCGAGCCTGGGCCGCCTCCTCCTCCCCGCTCCATCCCCGCGGCCTCAGGGAGGGGAGCCCGCCCTCCGTCACCGCCGCGGACGGCCGGGACCCGCAGCACCCGGGGCCGCTTCTCCGCCGGCCGGCATGTCCCTGCCTTGTGGCCGCTGCGTCCCGCTACGGCCTGGGCGGGGTGCCGGTGGTTTTTAAGGCGGATCTTGCGGGTTTTGGGCCGGCAGAGGCCGCGCGGCCCCGGCGCGCCGGGGTGACGTATGGCGTGCGACAGCTCGGCGTGCGACAGCTCGGCGCGCCCCGCTGCAGCGGCCGCTGCTGGCCGCGAGGCGAGGCCGGCGTTCGCGGAGTGGCGGTGCAGGGCCGGGGCCGCCCGAAGAGCAGCGGGACGGGCCCTTTGGGAAGGAAGGGTCTCTCGTCGTGAGGCGGTGAGCTGGGGGGCAGCCTGGGGCAGCTGCGGGAGGCGTGGCGGTGCCTCCCTGTGCGGGGACCTGCAGTGCCTGAAGGGGCTACGGGACGCTGGGATGGGACTGTTCACAAGGGCAGGGAGTGATAGGACGAGGGGGGATGGCTTTAAACTGGAAGAGGGGAGATTTAGACTAGATATTAAGAAGAAATTGTTGGCTGTGAGGGTGTTGAGACACTGGCCCAGGCTGCCCAGAGAAGCTGTGGCTGCCCCCTCCCTGGCAGTGTTCCAGGCCAGGTTGGATGGGGCTGGGAGCACCCTGGGCTGGTGGGAGGTGTCCCTGCCATGGCAGGGGGTTGGGACGAGATGAGCTGTGAGGTCCCTTCCAACCCAAACCCTTCAGTAATTCTGTGATGAAGTGCGGGGTTCATTTGGCATCTGATCCCAAAAGCTGTATGTTAGCATTGTTACCTAACTGCTAGTATCAGATCAAACTTTTGGGGAGTTGCACTGACTTATGGTGTAGCAAGTTCTAAGCTGGAATTTTAGGTTTCATAAAGTTTTGTCATGACAGTGACAAGTAAAAATGATGTATTTAAAAGCCAAAACAGATAATGGGAGGGGTCAGCAGTGATTGGGAAGTCTTTGGTTAAAAATACTTTCAGTGAAGGCGACAAGAAAGGCATGTTTATTTCTTCTGTAAGCTGATGTAGGAGTGTGCGCCGTTCGGTTTGGAAGTGTATTAATGGCAAATGTTCAGACCAACTTCTGTGTTGAAACAAAAAGTACGTGTTTATATTGACGTTGAGTTTGACTAGTGAAAAATGAATTTGTTTTCTCAGAAGGAAATCAGGAGGCTGATGCAGAAGAATGACCAACTGTTCATCCTGCTGAGATGTCCTGTAGTCCATCATTAACAGAACCAACATGTTCCAACTCTGAGACACAGGGAGCCGCAAAAATGAGAAAAAACGATGCTACTTCCATATGTTTGGTGAGTGACTTTGGTGTATTTAATTTGTTTAAAGTGTGATTCCATTCTGGAGAAAGGAACTGAGAGAATGCCAGTAAGACTTTTCTGGGTTTTTGGACAAAAAGGCATTTCTTGGTTAAACACCTCCTCTTTCTCTTATTTCTGTGTGTGGAAACTTTATAGCAAGACGCTGATAAAGCTCTTCTATGAAATTTTAACTGACTTTTAGGTATTTATTCCAAAGGTCCAAGGAAGTTTTCTTTTAACTGAATGAAGATTTTGATAGGTGATGTTTCTCTGAGTAAGAACTGTAAAAAAATTCCAGGCAATGGGCACCATCTGGAAAGTGGGTGGTAATCAGGCTGCGTTGGAAGGACATAACTGTGTGCAAACTTGTGTTCTAGTTTTTCCTCCTCCTTTGTAGCTGAAGGTACTAAACAGTAAACATTGTTTCAGGTTCCTCCTTCTGATGATAATGAAAGTGAACAGTCAAAATCTATTCAAAGAAAGAGAGTGCTTCCATCTTGGATGCTGGAAAGAGATCTGGTTCAGAGGATTTCTGAGCCTGTAACAAAAGGAGGTAGGTTTGCAATGTAGTACGTTTGCAGACCAATATGCATTTATGTGCCTCGATATGATTTTCTTAAATTACAATGGTGATGATAGAAGGTATGAATTCATTACTTCTCTTTCCATGTTCTGTGCCTGGCAGCTGACAGAGGCTGACTTCTGTTGTCTCCTTTGCCATCCGTGCTATGGATGTAACAGTGCTTTTTCCCCATCAGTGGATTTTCTTTCTGTTCTTTTTTTTTTTTGCTTATGCCAGGTGATATACTCTCTTTGGACAGCTGAACATTTGATGTTCTGGAGCCCTTTCCTATAAACTCACTTGTTTTGTTTAGTATGTAAATAGTAGGTAGTTTCTGTACCTTCCATTCCAAACCTTCTCCACATTTAAGTTTTCTGGGACATGAAGCTTTCCAAGGAGAGGCACAACACTCACTGCCTTTCTGTCGGTTCCTGGCTGATGAAATAATCAACTGTAATGTGGTTGACTAGGCAAGTGGGCATACCCTGATTTTGCCATGTCCTCATTAATTGATGTTTGTGTGTATAAACTGGTAGTCTGAAGGGATACTTACATGAAAGGTCTGTGGTAAAAGTCATCCTTGAATCAGCTCCTGTTGTGTAAGGGATGTTGTCAGTTCATCCTGATCTTATCAGTCCAGAATATCCTTTGCCACATATTTATTGTTTTCTTCCAGACTTTCCTCTTGGACATCTGTTTCATTCTAAAACATACTTTTTACTCCTGCAAGCACAACTGCTGCTATTTCTTGTGCTTTTTGACCAGTGTTCTGCTTCGATGTAGCTTTAGATTTCTAATGTGGTCAGGATTTCACTGAAAAAGTTGCATTCCAAGTGTCCCCTTTTATTTTTCTTTTAAGGTAGTAGAATGAAAAAAGGCCAAGGAAAGGAAGAAAGTCATATGGAGTCATTAAAATCAGAAGTAAATATGTGGCAGAAAAAAAGATTAGCTTCTGAAGAAACTATAGAGGATTTTGAAGGTGAAGAGCAAGATCAAGGGAAAAGGAGCTGTCTTTCCATCTCTGTCCCTTCATCTCAGGTAACTTTTTGGCCTGGGGTAGAACCATGGTACTTCAAAAAATGAGAATGTAGTTGGCAAATTGATTCTTGTATAGGAATGTTTGTTCTTCTAGAGTCTACTGTATCTTCACATGTATAACCCCCCTTCATTTTTCAGGAGCGGTACTCTTAATTGAAAGTTAAGGTCTTTGGACTATACAGAAACTGAGGGGGTGAGAGAGGAGCCTATCAGCTGTGAGGGAACTGAGGCTGAGGACAGGAGCTCTGGGATAAGTTTTCTTTGAATTGTTGTGTGTGTGTTCTTAACTTGAGCCTTTCATTCAGTGGCTGTATTTAGCAGCTAACTTGAGTTTGGAAAGTGGAGTAGAAGATTTTGAAGGCTGGATGATTTTGAGGTCCCTTCCAACCTCTGATTTTGAAAACCAGAATGTTGAGACGAGGCAGAGTTTGACCATAAAGCTTTTAATTCTGAAGAGTGTAAATTTTCAGGTCCTTCAAAATGTAACCTTGTTCCACAGAATACATCTGGATTTCCTCATGAGAGTACCATGAGAAACATGGAAGGAAATGGCAAGACTGGAACAAAAAACCCTGGAAGTTCTCTGGAAAAAAATGATAGGCAGCTGCATAGTAAATGGTCTAAAAGAATAGGTCAGATCTCCAGTAAAACAAAAATAATTGAGAAAACAGAAAACAAAGAGCATATTACTGGTTCTACAAGCCAACAAGCTCACTGGGGCAGGACTTCCCAATATTTTGGTGCCCAGGAAGGGATTCTTGAGCCTGATGCAAATATGGATTCCAAGACTGAGATTTCTGATTCAACCAGAAGTGCAGATCCTTCAGAAAGCTCCAAACAGATCAAGCGTAAGAGGACACCTTGCATGTATGGAGCAGGCTGTTACAGGTAAAGCAAAATTAAAACTAGCTAAAGATAGCTTATTAATAAGAAGTTATGTATTGGGTGTGGAAGAGAAAACAGTAAAGTCATTACAAGCTTTGATTTGAAAAAAACTTTTTGGTAAACAGGAGACTGATGAGAAACAAATGGCATAGCAAGAATTTTAAAAGTATAAAAGGAGGAGCCAGGATGTCTTGCTAATTGCTAATATAACCCAAAGAAGGGATGAAATACTTCAGCAAGGTGACAGATGAAGTGTTGTAGGACAGAAGAAACAAAGGTCTATTTTAAAAAGGAAAAGAAAAAGAAAAACTTGTGTGCACAGTACGTGTATTAGCAGGGAGAAGAGAGGTGGAAATGCCCAACACAGACCTTGTAGGCTTGTTTTATTAGGAAATAAAACTTTTATGAAACATGATTGTATTTATTGAAGTTACTGCATGCTTTGTGATCTCAATATTTAAAATACTTATTATTTTATATCCCTAAATAATCAAGAATTACTTTTATTAAAACTTGGCTGGTTTGCATGCTTGTGTTGTGTTTTTTTTTAAAGCAGAAGAAGGCATATTTACAAACTCCATGTTAACCCTTGTCTGATCAGTGTCTTTGGTAATACTTCTAGTGAAGAACAGATTTGGTTTTTTTTCTCTCCTACTTGTATCCTCTCAATTCACGGTGAAAGATCTGTGATGCAGAGTTCCCAAACACCAGTGCTGAGTGCCTGACCTCCTGCCCAGAAAAGATCTGGAGTGCAATGTGTTGATGTATTGAAGGGAAGATACAAATCTAGAGTTGCTTTTGAGGCTAGTAAATGACTGATGACTGGAGAACTGCATTTAAGAGAAGGTTTTGAGTTCTAGATAAATCCATTTTACATTCTAAGCATAAAAGATAAGGCTAATCCAGGAAATGGGAGTTCATGTGATTTTTATTTATTTTTTTTTAAAAAAAATATTTTTAGAAAATTTTTTCATTTCCCCCAAGGGGCTTGAGCAATAGGAAAAACAGTGAGGTGGTTTGCAAAACAAGCAAACACAAGTAAATGCGTTCTTGTATAGGTTTTGTGTGCCTAATGCTGCAGGTCGCTGTAACTCGAGAGCATAAAGCTGTTGTGTTAATGAACACTTTGGACTTTCTTCACATATCTCAATTTTTGCCTGTAATGAATATAATGAAAACGTGTTTTGTTAAGCAGTTAAGCTTCCCCAGTGGCCTCTAGTTTGCTCCAGGTACTTTTAATTTTGCTTAGACAAGTTTTGCCCTCTACAGGGGTTAAGCTGATTTAATGCTCTGATATGCTGAAGGATTCCTCCTGCTTAGGAAGGCAAATTTTAGTTACAGGTAATATGGAAGAGGAGTCTGCACATGCACTTTTCTTCTTGGGTCTTTTTTCTAAAATGTTTGGCAGCAATACTTTTGGAAAGATTGCTTTATAAGGAAAAAAGAATGCTCTGAAATAACCCATAGCAAAATATCGGTTGGAGAAACTTGTAAAGATTTAAGTATCAAAAGCATCAGCTTTGATCTTCAGGAAATGTCGTGAGACTGAACCTGCTGAACTGTACAATGGGTAGTTGGTTTCCCTTTCCTTCATTACTTTAACCTCATGAAAGGTGTCTGATGTGCTGTAGGAGCCAACATTTTAAATGTTAAATGAGCAGTGCTTTGGTAAGTTTAACATGTCCTTTAAGTTGGATTTTCTCTAGGTGAGGTTTCTTATTCATAAAATGTCATTTATCAAATAACTAAATGCTCTTCGGAGTTCTAGTCTTTGTTTTGTAAACTGCTGTTACCACCAGGAGGCAAAGTGCTCTGTGTATGTTATACCTGACTGTATTTGTGTCAAGGAACTTACTCTTTGAATACTGTCTTGTATTTGTTTTCTTGTCTGATGCTTCTGTTTTCAAAGTTAGAAGAAGAAGGAATTTAAAAATAAATCCAAACCTAAGATCCCTTTTCAAAGGCTGCACAGAAAGGGTGTGGTAGACCTAAAACCATAACCTACCATTTTTGTCCACAATTCTGTCCTTTTGCTAGCCTGCAATACAGTGCTCTGCCAACTGGGTGGGTGTCTTTCCCACAGCTGTCAAAGCAGGGTACACTCAACCAACCTTTGGATTTGTATGTGCATTCTTCTAAATACTTTGCTCTTTGTTTGTTTGTTTATGAAAAGAAATATTTTTCCTTTCACCTTAAGCTCGTTATGCAGAGCCAGGGATGCTACCTTATCAGTTCAACTTTAGAAAAAGCATTTAATTTGCTTTTGGTAGCTGCACAGACAAAAAAACTATCTTAAATATTTCACTGAGCAATACTCAACTTCAGCTTGAGATGACAGCCTTAATTCTGAAGAACTTTATCAGCTTTATTTTCACAATTTTTATTAGCATAATTTTATGCATCATGAAGTGTGAGCACACAAATTCAGAGCTTCTGTGAAAGCAGAGTTGCAGTAACTGTGGATGTTTATGAGAAGGCAAGTCTCCCATAGAACTTTATTCTTCAAATAGGCTTTTAATTATTTTTGGTGTGAGTAAAGCTTAATGTGCAGTGGGGTTTTGTTGTGAAACTAATTGAAATGCAACTCATGGCGTGATGGCTGTTGTGCTCTTACAACTCAAATTTCTTGTGTCAAAACCAACCAAAAAACCAACCAAAAACCTCCCTCTAATAACCCAAAACCTTATTAAAAGAAAGAAGCTTTAGATTTTTGCAAGAGGGGAAAATGTTTGCTTACCTGTAGCTTGAGTTGAGTTTCCTGAGTGAAAGCTACCAGGCCAATGGAGATTTAAAGTATTAGTACTAAATATCTCACCTTTTTTCAGTCCCTAAAGGGAGGCCTGGAAGGCTGGTAGAGCTCACAGCGCTTAAGCAATTGTTTTGCAAAAGCTGTAACAAAGGTTGTGGGGTTTTTTTCTTATGGTGGTAGTTGAAATGCTGAAATTGATATTGAGTGTTCCCTATGAAGTTCATAAGTAGCTGTGAATGTAAAGGAGAGAATGCCTGCGATCAGTGAGGAAGTTGGTGGAGCTACGCACGTGTTTCTGGCTTTGCGTTTCTGACTGCAGCTGTAACGAGTATAATTACACTGCAGTTTAACGTTGTCATTCCCCTTGCTTGACACAAGCAGTTCACTTTTATAATTTGCACAAACATGTTGAAGATTATGCAGTGTGGTAAATGACTGAAGTCTTTTGGAAAGTTATTTATTAAAAAAATCTCACGTTTCTTACTTTTAAATACTATGCTTGAAAAAAAAGTGTCTCTAAAAAAGATCATAGGGAATAATAGATTTGCTTTTGGTACCAGTTTGTTCGTTTTGACATAATTTTTGTAGTGTGTTTTGGTCTGTAACATTAATTTCTCCTCAAGTAGTAACCTGTTTTTCTGTGTTCTTTTTAACATCACTTACAAAGTCTTATAAAGCAAACTCTTCTCTAAGCAATGTTATGTATAGCTGCTGTGTCTTGTGTGGTGTGTGTGCAAACCTATTGCCTAGAAGCAGTAGAAATGTTCTTTCAGTGATGCATATATTTGCAGTCACTGCTTGCTCACCCTGGATTACACTGTGTAAGTGTTGTAGAGCAAAAAGTCATGGATGTTAGTAATGTGCTCTCTTCACTGACACTGGGGTGACTTCGCTTCCCATGTTTAAATGGGACAGTCAGTTCTCAATATACATGTCTTTTGCAGGAAGAATCCCATTCACTTTCAGCAGTTCAGTCACCCTAAGGATGATGACTATCATGAAACAGAGGTCATAACTCAGGATAAGGTTGATAACCGGCCTGAATGTCCCTATGGAACAGCTTGTTATAGGTAAGAAGCACTGTACAAAATGAGTCCTTGTTTTACAGCCTAAGACTGTTCTCCTCTGGAGTTACAAAATGACAATAGAATAATGAGTAATTCTTGATCTTCACTTTATGTCGGACTGCAGTTTCTTTTAAGCACTGTTGATTTTCTTCAAGAAATTGTTTTATTCCATTTGGTTTCTTAATTTCTGGGTTTTACGCTTTTATTTAGCAGAGTTTAGTGACTGCTGTGTACTTGACACAACGGACAAAAGGATATATTTTGAGGCAATAACATTTCTGTGGGAGCCTATTGAAACTAAGGGCTGCTGTTAATAAAGATTTGCCTTAGCAGAACCATTTTCTCCCCTCTCTAACAGAAAGTGTGGTGATCCTAAAGAGCGTGTTCTCTATGAAATGTAACAAAATGAGGGGAACTTGTAGGAAAAAGCCATGTTCCACCCTGCATTCTATAAGCTGACACACTGCAGTAAGGCACTGGTCAGGGAATTTTGTTTTAAAAAGAAATGAAAATTATCCATAAAATACCAAGGAGTTCTGGGCTTGTTAAGTGTGGAACAAGGTGGTGAAACAAGCTTTTACTGTTATTTTTCTTTGCAGGAAGAATCCGCAGCACAAGCTAGAATACAAGCACAGTGCACCTCCAGGTAAGCCAAGTTGTTTTAATTTATATTTTTTTCCTGACCAGTGATTTTCTTTCTGAGAGAACAAATTTTCGCATGCATTTTCTCTTGAGGCTTGGAAGGAATATAATTAAAGCTGAATCTCAGTTTCTATTCTAAAAGTTTCTAGTCTTTTATATTCCAGTAACTAGACGTATTGAAAAACACAGGGGGATGTACTGTTTACATTTGGTCTGTTCTTAAAGAATTCAAAGAGATAACTTTGCATTGGTTTGTGGTTGTTCTTGATCATTGGACTTGGAGATTTTTTCCACTTGAAATCCCAATGCAATAAAAAATACTTTAGAGCAGAACAGTTATGGAAGTGTAAGGATAATGTATTTAAAGAATCAGTTTTATGGCATTACTAAAGAGAAATTATGTTTATGGAAACAATGATGTAAAATATTTAAATGCTTTGCAATATTCCAATTCTCTGCTTAAAACCAAAAACCACCACCCAAACAACAAATAGTATTGATGATGTTTGTCTACAGATGGAATGGTCCATAATCTTAAGAACAGTTCATCTGAGTAATTATTGGAATCTTGGGAATTATTTGATACCAAAAAGGGAGGTTTTTTGGGGGTAGGAGAGTAGTTGTTGTGCTTCTAAATACAGCTCAACCGTTGCAGCGTTTATTTTATCAGGTCAGTCTTTTATTGTAACAACATCTACGAATAGCCCTCATGCTAGGTTGTACTCTGTCCTGACTAATACCTTTCCTTTCTTTAGTAAGTGAAAGAAGAACCCGCCAACGAACTTCAAAGAATGGTGAGTATGTTCTTATGTTATGAATGGGCACATCAGGATGGGACGCAACTGATCTGCTTTGGTTTGGGGGAGTTTAATAGTGCTGGAGATGCTTGATAATACTTACCTGAGGAGAAAGTAATTATTTTAGTAAAACCCTGCTTGCTTTTTTACAGTAGTAATTCAGGTAATTGTATTTGTGCTGGGCTTCTTGGCTGAGGATACCTGTACTTCCCTGGAAGCAGACAAGAAAACAAACAAATGTTTTGAGGAGAGACACATGTGGCTAAATCGATTCTTCCTTCCTTACACAGGGGTCATAGTAGGATGAAAGGAATCCAATATTTCATCCTCACCTAGTTAGGATTGAAAAGATTGATTTCTCTTGAAACATTGAGATATTCCTTCTGCATTGCATTGACCTTTAAATAACTCTCAAATGATATCTGTGCATGTGCTGATGAGCTTTACTTATACTTACTAAGAGGTATTGACATTTCAGGTAAGTTACTGGCTTGCTAGGACTGAAGCGTAGAAGAAGGTTAATGCCTTTGAGTTGAGGGCAGCTTTCACAGTGAACTACAACTGAGTTGTTCTTCCTTTAGTTTCTAGTCATCAGTGAGGATTATGTAGTAGCACAGGCAAGCTGTAGTCTCGATAATGTAAATTGTAATACTGTGCATCTCCTCCATTTTCCTGTGGTGCACCTAGCTTGCTTTGCTGCCGCCAGCAATGTTAACTGATATGTTGTGGGTGCATAGACTCTAGTTGTAAATATCCTTTAGATCTGTTTCCAGGCTTCTTCTGTGCCTGAGCTTTCAAATGCGAGGCTTCCTATCCTTTTAAAGTAATTTAAAAGCGAGCTTTAAAGAGCAGTCTGAAAGTCTGAGGATCTGCAGTCTTTGCTTCCACTGGCCTGAACAAGGCATGAGGACGTGGAACTGCTGCAGCTCAAGTGGAAGTGGGAACTGGCTTGTCTTCCTTGAGATTAGCAAGGTGGGGCTGGGGAGTTTCTAAGGAAATCCTCAAAATGGAGAGATCTGCCTTCTAGAGAAAATAAATGAAAGTGTAAACAGGTGTAGTTAGTTTTCTAGGCAAAGTGTTTTGGCCTCCATTTCTATTGTGGGTAGATGCAAGAGGATGCTTTTATACTTTCCACTGAGAAACTTCTTTCCTATCTCACTTCCTTATCATATATTAATGCACTTGTGCTATCACTCAGTGCATGATATGGTTATATCTGTGCACTAGCATATTCTGAGGCATACTTGTTACCTGTGTGCTTTGCAGCAACCCATCTTGATCACTGCTCCCTTGTAGAAATACGTATTACAGCATGGTGAGAATTGTTAGCAGCATTGTAAGAGCAGTGAGCAGTTAAGATTTTATAATGAAGCAAGCTGGGTTGTGTGTGTATCTAAAGTCCTTCTTACTCTACATCTGAATCTTGAAGGTTTTAAATTGTAGCTGTGCCTTTTGTAAGAACACCTTCCTCACCCGAGTGGTGGATCCTGTGTGTACAGCTCATGGCAGGTCATCAGCCAAGCGTGACCGTGGATGAAAAAGCACTTCTCTTGTAAGGGTGTAATAAAACTTCTAACACAGAGGTGAAATTCAATGTTAAAAGTTCACAGCTACTGATAAATAAAAGGAGAAGGCAATGCTGCCGTGGCAGCAGCTTTGTATAGACACTAACAAGTCAGACAGATAAGGCTTCTTCAAATAGCAGAATTATCCTGCTTCTAGGACTTGGTTTAAAAGTACCAACATATTCAAGCAATTAAAAGAATACTGCAAGACAAGCTGTCTAAAAACATTTAGGAACAAACTGTGAACAGCCATCCATTTTTTGTAAGTAGAGGTTTCTGAGCCTTTGATTCCTGCCAATACAGAGTATTGTGAAATACTGTGAAGGCAGAAGGCAGTTTGATCACAAAATATAAGTTGTGAAGAAGATGAGTGGACAGCAGATTAGAAGGCAGCACAATAGAGTAGACTGAACTGGGAAAAAAGGAGGCTGCACCCAGCTCAGGAAAGAAGTGTTCAGCTTTTGCTGTTTCCTTAACCCATGTTCAGAAAGGAAGCGCAAACTGTCCAGTGTGGATCGAAGTCGAGGATAAAGGAGGCGAGTGATCTAGGAGATTCCCTTATCTCACCTGAAGCTCAGGAAAGAAGCAAATGGGAATTCCAAGCCATGTCAGATTCCAAAGAGTATGGGTATAAAATAGCCCTAAGTAAGTATGGATGGATGAAGGCAGAAAATCTGGGGTCAAAATAGCTGCCCAGCAACAGCTAGAGGCTAAATGGCAAGATAGAGGTGGTGTTTAAGTACAGAAGTAGCAGGAAGACAACTAGGAAAACTGTGTGTGCCTCTCCATAAGGACAGGAGAGTTATCAGAAGACATGATCTGATACTGTCATCCTCTGATATCAGAAGCTGTTGTCAGAAGAGGCCTGATACTGCTTTCCAGGTGCTGGAAGGAAAGCCAGTAAGGAAAACTTTGTAAGTGGTCAGACTGGCAAGTGCTGCAGCAGATGTCAGGGAGAGATGGTACTGCTTTTCATGCAAGTTTTGAAGCTCAAACCCAAAATAGTCAGCACTGGCTAGAGTGCTTTAGTTGATTCTCTCTCCTCTTGAGGAGAGAGATTAACTGGACGGCCTCTGGAATTCTCTCTGTATTTATGATCAATAAATACGGGATGGTTTTGTCCCTACAGGAAAAAGGGCTGTGGAGAAAGATGGTGCCAATGATGACAAACCAAATGAATATGACCTTAATGACAGCTTTATAGATGATGAGGAAGAGGAGTGCGAAGCTACCGATGAAGACTCTGACTGGGAACCGAGTTCAGAAGACAAGGATAACGAAGATGTTGAAACGCTTTTGCAAGAAGCACGTAGAATTGTTAGGACCAAAAAGTAGCTGCACGGCACAATATGACAAATGTCCAATCTGGTTGTGTTAAAACACGGATGCTCAAGGAGAGGAGTTGCTTTGAGAACTGGGTTTTTTTTCCTTGGTGATGTCAGAAGATTTTAATGGGGGTGAGAGAATTCAGCAATGCCGTTCTTTTCCACATGTATTATTTTGGTGGGGTTTTGTTTGCTTTATTAAGTGGTGGAGCCAGAGAACTGGGCTCTGAACACAATTTTGTATTTTGTTGTTAATGCTTTCTCTTCCTGTGCTTAAAAGAAAGATGCTGGCATTAGGCAAGCCTTTTGTTCTGCTGCAACGGAACAGAGACTGTCTTGAGTGAAGAGGAGTTACACTTCACATGTGCAGTATCGCAGACTGATTCTTGGCCATCGCTGAGGAATCTGTCTAAACCATTTTTAATGTTCTTTTGAGTTCGTACAGTCTTAAACGTCATTAGTCTGTGACTAGCTTTCCTTTTAGGTGTCATTTCTTTGATTCTCTTGATGTACAGGCTGGCTAAATCACTTGAGAGCAGTCTCTGGGTGTATTGATCCACTTGGTTGTCTCAACAATTATTTGCTCTAATTACAGTAGTACTTCTTTCCATGCTTGTGTTTCACTGGAGCTGTGCTCAGTTCACAACAAAACTGAAGTCTTGATGGCTGTATTTTTGCACAATTAAACTTGTAACACACAAGTTAAGGTGTAACTCTCCCTGTCGTTTCTAAAGACTTTGTGGGAAGATCTTGCCTTCAGTGTGTTCACAGCTTTCCTGAGCCTTTAAGAAAGTAAGTTAAAAAGGTTTAGTATGTTTCAGGACAAATGGAGCTATGTGAATTAGTCACTTTTTTTGGACACAATCCTGAAATTTGGGGCCGAGGGGAGGGGAGGGCAGGGCTTGCTGAGCACTGGGTCGGAGCCTGGGGACCTCAGGTGCTGCCTGTTTGCACCTTGGCAGAGACCACTACAGGCCCCCTTACCCCCACATGGCACTGGGAGACTGACAGAGTTGGTTTGGTTGTAGCACTGAAACAAGGGGCGGGTGAGAGGGTTCATGAATGCAAACGTGTTCAAAAGCTGTCTGTCAGACAGAATTATCTGTGAGGGGTGCATGCAGCCTGGCCCAGGCACTGAGCTGGTGAGGCTGGGGGGCAGAAAGCAGCCAAGGGCTTTGTGCTGAGGGAGCTGCAGTCCTGTGCTGGATGTGGGGAAAGGGTCTGCAGATCACCCCCGAGCGGAGCAGGAGCCGCTGAGCAGGCTGAGCTGTGGTGCTGCCCAGCTTTTGGTGCTTGACTGAAAAGGGAGTGTGGAGTCGAATGTTCAGTGCAGTGTCACAAATGTGTCTTTGCTGGTGGCACGGGTGCTGGTCACTCTCCCATCCCTGCTGCTCACGGGGGGAGGAGGGGACTCACTTTCAGAGAGCCCCCCAGCCCTCATGCTTGTGCAGGTCTCGTAGGGTCAGGTCTGAAGTGCCCTGGCTTCCACATTGCTTTCCCTGCCGAGTGCCCGTTCGCAGTTTGCTGCATTCTGGTGTTTGGCAGCCCAGAAATGAGTCTCTCTGCTGTAGTGATGCTGCTTGTCTCTTGCTGCATCTTCTGACGAGCTTGAAGATGAGACCAGAGCAGTCTGGTCACCAGGTCACAGAGAGAACAGGGTCTCTGATGTGTCCAAGGGAGTAGTGTCTGCCTTGTTTCAATTCTGTTTTCCTCTGCTCAGTGGTTTTTTCAGCACAGATGATGTCGAGTGTTTGGAAGGTGGTAGCCCAAGCACAGAGTGAGGGTCACAGCCCTGCCAACACAGAAAGCAAGGAAGAATGCAGATACCAGAAGTGTTGTGTAAGTGCTTAGGTGCCCCGGTACCCAAAGCTGAAGCATCTGTTGCTACTTGCTGGAGGCCTGGGAATCCTGGGAATATCTGCGCCGAGGTGGCTGGTGTAAGCTGGCACGGTTTCAGGGCTGTGCAGTATGTGTGTGATGCTGTGCTGCAGAGGCAGCAGCTGGAGGGTGCTGTTGCCACAGGAAAGGCTGTCAGGCTGAAAGAAGAAGGAGCGTAGTTAAGTCGGAGCTCCGGAGTGAGTCTCTCAGTTCGCAGGGAAATTTCATGTCCTGGCTATTGTCACCCACCCTGGCCTGGGGTCTTGCAGGTCGTCCTCCTTCAATAGAGGGACAATGGTTGGGATTTCTTTTCCTGCTAATGCTTTACTAAAATACATACTTTATTTTCACAGTGCACATTGCTGAGAATATCTGCTTTTTCTTTTCTTAATCCTCTCTTAGCTGTTTGGGGTCACCATTTTAGTTTCCAGTTACACCTGTGTTTTGTTTTCTTCGGAGAGCCAGTGTGAAGGAGCAGGGACTGGAGTTTGCCTTCTGTTATCCCTGGAGGAGCTGCTGCAGAAGGAAGTGAGCCTATGGTTTTGGGAGCTGTGCCACAGGAGGACAGCTGAGCATGACTGGCATGATAGCACCGCATTTTTGCTTTTGACAATAAAAACTGGTGCAAGCCACAACTGAGACATGGTGGCATCTGGTTTATTCACTGCATGGTTATCTAAACCCTGCTAACACTGCTCAGGAGGATGCCTCACTCCCACCTGCTCTTCATCCTTGATACATCCCACAGCTCCTGCATGGTGAAATCCTTATTGCTGCTGTGCCACAGGAGCCAATAGTGGGCAGCTGGCAGCCACAGAGTTCTTGCTGCAGTTTTTACTGCCTTCCAGCAGGTAAGACATTGGTCCCTGAAAGTGAAACCTGTGACCAGTTTTGGGGTGTTTTGAGTTGATGCAGACACAGGCTAAGGGTGATGTGACTGCTTGGCTGCTCTGATCAGGGAACAGGAGTCCGCCACCCTTCCTCAGTGGGAGTCCCCCAATCTTTCTGGGTTTGCTGCTCACGTAAATGCAGTTGAGGTTGCAAGCACAGCTTTTTCTCCTGCCCTATCCAGCTGTTCAGGCTGAAACACTGCTTTTCTGCTGGGAAGACCTAAAAAATGTCAAAATACAGCAATGTAGCGGACCCCAAAACCTAAGTCTGTAATAGGGGCTGTGGCAGCTGTGGCTTTATTGCCCTTTGCAGGGACAGGGATGTGGTGATGGGATGAGAACACTGGGCAGGCCAGACCAGAAGAACTCTCTTGGAGCTTTCAAAGTGATTTGCAGAATTTTAAAGCAATTCTTTTTGCCCAATTTTTGCTCAGTACTATATTGCTTGGTGGCAATTGAGCTTTTCTTTCTTAAAAAAAAATAACTCAGCCTAAGATGGATTTCCAGGTGAGGAAAATTGTCAGTTGTTTGGCTTTCTTGCACTAAGAAAAGTCTAGGAAAAATAGGTGGGAAGAGTATCAGGACAGTCTAATAGCAGGCAGTATTGCTAGCTAACGCCCAATAACTAGTACGGGTTTCAGGAGATAAATATGGGCGCATAGTTTCAGAAGAAACCATGAGATTTCAAGAGAAATTACAAGATTAAGCCACTTGATGATGAGATACTGCAACCCTGGTACTTTACATTTCTTTGGCAGGCTGGGAAACAAATGGATTTAGTACTTATCTCTATTCCAAAATGTCATTTTGAAGAATGATTTCAGTAATTGTTTTGCTGAACGGAGCAAATGATGAGATCCTCTCCAACGTGTATTTTTTAAGAGCAAGTAATGATGAGAGGATTTGAGCGCTTTAATGGATTTGAATATCCTTTTGGCATTAAATTTAATTGGTCAGCCTGGTAGATTTTCTTTAGCAGAAATGGGATAATTCACATTAGTCACTTAGGTAGGAAAATTATGGCTAAGGGCAAAATATAAAAAATCACAATGCTTACTGATATTGTTTACTGTTTTATTAGCAGGATTTGCTGCTCACTTTAAATTCACAAATAATAGACAAATTATTTACAAAAGCCATTTACTCCAAAAGTAGGCGGTACCACGTACTTTAAAACAGGAAGCATTTGTCATCACGATAGAAAAGACTTGATTTCAATACACAAAAGTCCATGATATCTTATGTGTAGTTTAAATGAGTAGGTATCACTGCTACTGTCACGTGCTTTGTCACAAATATCAGTTAAGAAACAACTGTCCTCGAGTTACACAAAATCAGAATAGTAAAAGGAGAACCGGGGAAGGCAATTCCTCTTGAGTTGTTGGCTCACATTCGACCGGGCAATGAGCTGCTCAACACAACCAGTGACTGGCTTACTGAAGCCTAGAGTCTGTCTCCATTTCTTGCAGAAAGGAAGAGCATCTCAGGATCTCTATGCTCTTTTGGCCCTATTGTACTGTATTTTGAAGGTGTACACAGACTTGACAAGATATCTAGGCCTGGTTCAGCAGGGTGGATTTTTTCCCACTAATGTGATACACTTTTATATGGGTCCCACTGAAAACCAAGTTGAAACACATGAAATTCCTTCTGAACATAAGAAAACACTTTTTTACTGCAAGGACTCTTAAACACTGGCACAGGTGCTCCAGGGAGGCTGTGGAGTCTTCATCCCTGGAGTCAGTCAAAGCTCAACTGGACACAATCCTGAGCAACCTGTTGCAGCTGACTCTGCTGAGCAGAGGGGTAGACCAGACAATCTGGAGATTATTCCCCACCTCTGTGATTTTGTGATTGATTCTGTGAAGAGCTCAGTGACTCAGGGCAGCAGAAACTGGCCACAGAGTGCCTGGAGGTGACAGAAGGGAACAGATCCCTTCAATATGTAGCTGTGCTATTTCCAAATACATAGCAGAGTAACACTCTACATAAAACTTCAGAGTGGAATGTTGATAAAGTATTCTTAAATGAGGTGTCACAGGAAGAGACTTTAGGTTTTCACTAGACTTTGAAGTAGTATTTAGCTTTGCAGAGAATGTGCCTTTCATAAGAGCATGCTGCACGTTGGACAACAGAAAGCTGGTGGTCTTCAAGGAGCTTCATCATGAGGATAAACTGAGAGGATAAAGAGTGACATGAAGCAAAATGTGCTTTTTTTGCCATCCTTCCTCTTGTGAGCAGAAGGAAAAGGACACCAAATAGCTTAAAAGTATGAATTATAAGCTCAAAGGCGTTAGATGTCTCTTAAGAAACAAAGAGGCATCATTGCTAGGATCGGCAGTCAACTTTCCGTCATTGTAATATGCTTTAATGCATTCATAGACTTTTAAAATTCACCTTAAATTTTAAACAACTCTAAAATGAGTATCTACATCCCAAATTTCCAGATGGCTAAACTGAGGCACAGCATCAGTCTGAGTTGTGGGATTATACAGCAGTCCAGTGAAAAGAGTTCTGGTGGAAATGCATAGTAATCTGCTTTTCGAGGACTCTCACCAGTGGTGGGTGAGATCTGGTCTGTCCACAGTCAAGGGAAAAGCTTCTGAGGAGGCACTGTTTCCTCTTTATCCCCTCTCCAAAATATGTGAGATCAGAGCTGCAGAAAATTTATTTCAGTTTTATGCAGTCTACCTCCTCTGTGACCGGCATTGCATTTGTTCTCAGGTCAAAATCTGTGCTGGATTTGCTTCCGTTATATGTTGATCTCCATCTGAGCAACATGATCTTCTTGAAATATTTCATGGTGTTATTTTTTACAGTTACAAAACACATAGTGTTTATCATGCTGTTACTCATAGCGATGCATTCAACTATGTAAAAAGCAGTAAGATAATGCTTCTCTTTCACAAAGATAGTGGGGAAAAAGTCACGGACAATTGTGAAGCCATAGAAAGGTGCCCAGCAGAGAACATAGGCAGTCAGGATGCACATCAGTACCATAACGGTTTTTCTTCTGCATCGAAGCCTCTTTCTGATCTGTTCCGTCTGAAATCCTGGTACGGTTTTAAACCAAAGCTCCCGAGAGATCCTGGCATAACACAAGGTCATCGTAATCACGGGGGCCACAAATTCAATGCCGAAGATGAAGAGGAAGTATGATTTATAGTACATCTGCTGGTCAACTGGCCAGATTTGACCACAGAAAATTTTCTCCTGGTTTTTCACTATAAATAACACCGTTTCAGTAGCAAAGTATGCAGATGGGATAGCTACAAGTATGGAGACGATCCAGACCAGGGCGATTAGGAAGGCTGCTGTTTGATAATTCATGCGTGGTTTCAGTGGGTGAACGATGGCCAGATACCTGGAACAGACAAATACACTCAAAATGAAATCTGAAAGCACTGTTAGTCAGCACACACTTCAAAATACAAGTGGACAGAATTAGGCAAAAGGAAATTGCTGTCATTCTAAAGGAGAGAGCCTGACAAATTCGTCGGTGAGGAGTTAAGAAAATTTGCTGAAGAAGCAGCCTAGAGGCAAGTTCCTCAATCTAGGCAGAAACTCGAGCGAGTGGCTGAAGGGTTTGTTAGGACAGGACTCGGCAATCTGAAAATCTGAGCGTATGTTAGGGTGTCTGAGGATGGTTTGAAGACCTCAGTCTTTAACTCAAACCCGTTAACATGACCAAACCTAGCACAACATGCACGCGGTGTCGTATCTAGGGTGTGCCACCATACAGCGTCTGGAAATTCTTTGCTGGACAGCACATGTTCAAGCGAGAGTTTGAAACATGCAGTAATAGACACCTAGTAAGGTGCAGGTAAAAAGACAAACATGTAGAAGCAGGGAAATGTTTTCCCTAGGCAGAGAACTATTTAAATATGCTTTTTTTTTTAACCAGGAGGTCAAACATACCTAACGATGTTTCTATTTTCTTGGTTATTCCATGGGATGCAAAAGGCTGAAGCTGATGCTAATGAATAATTACAGGTGAGCCTGTTTTCAAGCCACCAACTAAGGACTCTGTATCCATTTTCTGCTCATGCCAATTTTTGTTTTGTCTGCTGGGGGTGATTACTGTAATTAATCTGAAATATGCTGTGTCAAGTAATATGCCAAACCATAAAACTCAAGTTAGGTATTTGCATTCCTTATGACTGTGCACTGCAGTGTTTCACAAAGAAGTGAAATGGAGAAATGGAAGTACATTGCTTGCAAGATCCAGCAATTGCCCTTGATTCAGTTAAAAAGGGGCTAGGACCAAATGGCATTTACTCTGGGGTTTTTTGTTTGGTTGGAGTTTGGGGGAGTTGATGTTTTTCAGAAGCTATAGATGTAAGAAGGGCTTATATTAGAGTCTACTCTCCCAGAAAGATTAGGAGATTTCTGCTAAAAGGAGATTTTTATCAGAGGTACTCCAGAGCTCCCAGTACAATTGTATTTAACAAAAAGGACTGTTTCAAACAGTGGAATTTCTCATTCATTCAGAGGCTTTTCTATCTGTATATATTCTATACATAGATAGCATCCACAGGATATATTCATTCTAAAATATAATGGAAAGTCAGTGGTGCTTTTCATCAGCCAGATCTTGGAAGCAGATGAATTGTTCATCGCGCTTAATAGTGCAGGCTGGATGTCAAGGGACAGCGGAATTAGTTGGCCTCATTGTGGAGCTGATAAATGAATATTTTTAGATCAGGTCCTGTGGAAACAGGGTTGTGGGATAATATATGTGTAGGCATTCATAAGTATGCATATCCACTCAGCAGAACATTTGGCTGGATGGGGTAAATCTCTACAGTAGAGTCAGGAGGGAGCTTTTGTGCTGGATTTTCCTGATTGTCATTGCATACCACACGTAGGCTCTTACAGTGGGGTGGTCCTGGAGCTGAGTTCAGATGAAACTGCCCTGGAAGATGTGCTCCAAAAGTGTACATAAAACACACCAAGTGCCCATGGGTGTTCAGTCTAGGGGACCCAGGTAAAGCTAACCCCCCCACCAAAATATTTACACCTTGGACATGGGAACCTTAGTACAAACTCTTGCTCTTCAGATCCTCTCCTTTAACATTCCTTTATTTTCTAGTGTAGACCTATGTGAAATTCCTACATTTCATGTGAACAGACATCAAGGAAGGTGAAAGAGAGCCCTGCTCGAGGGAAATCCTGTGGGACAGGCTTACCCTCACTACACAGGTGAGCCCTTTTAAATGATCTAAACAAGGGAAGACTTTCGTTGGGAGCCCCTTCTTTTTAGAGACCGAAGTCAACAACCCACATGACATAACCAATATGGAATGGTTGATTGTTAAATGGATGAGGTTTCTCTGTTTACCAAGTCAAAAGCTCATTAAAAAAAGGCAATGAAAACAAAACAGTGTGTTCTTACAACAAACTTTAGTGATTAATCATTTCTAGGGTTGGTTTTAAAGATGCATGGGGAGATATGCTAGAAATCTTCTGATTCCTTAGCAGGCATAAGGGCTCGATGACCCATGTTACTTCACCAGCCTGGGATGCACTGGCAGACCTTTCCAAGAATTTGTTTTTAGAAGTTCAAAAAGATAATAGAAAATGGTAATTCGTATGTGAGAGTGTTTAAAAGCTTAACCCTGAGTCCTCAGCTGCTGTTCAAAGGTTATTTCGTTAGATGCTCATTAAGGATTTGTTTCATAGGAGCTGATTGTTCTTTCCCCCACAACAGGCAGAACACCTCTGATCTTCCCCAGAGTTTTTCCACAGACTTCTGTTGACGTCAGTAACAGCTGGATCATCAGCCATGCACAAGCTGTATCTATGCAGCCATCAGCAGGGTTAACTGCTCCTGAGTCAGATCAGGTACCAAAAACTATGCCACGTTAGACTATGGCACACGAGAAATTGGAAGAAAAAGGGAAGGGGGGGGGGGTGGGAATCAAACAGTGTGTATGCAGAGGGTATGCAGGGATGTATATTGAGTTTGTACAGAAAAGATGGCATTTTTGTAAAGAGTTTACTCTTGGGTCTCTGGCTTTCTGTGAGTCAGTCGTGTCAGACACATCAGCTTGAAGCTGATCCTCAGCGCTTGGGTCTGTCAGAGCTCACAGTGCACAGGGCTGAGAACAGGAGTCAAAAGAAAGAATATGATTAAGTTATATTGTTAAAATTCCTGGAGTGCAGGTGGATATGTTCTTTATGTTCTGCTTACCCCATTACAAAGGCTGTAGGAAAATCTCTGCTAAACTGGGTTGGTGTAGCACTTTATCATTTTCTGGACAGTGCCATAAATACGGGTGCCATAAATGACCTGTGGGTCTTTCCTTGCTTGCCACTGTGCCATCGTCAGAGAGACATGTAAATAGAGAGGAGAGTATGAGAGGAGAGTATTTTAAGGGAGAGGAGAATGCTGGCCACACTCACCTAGCACCCACTTCTGGGTTGGAGCATCCAGCTAAGACCTCAGTACTATCAAATGGTTAATTTAATGATTGTTGGGTTTTCTCAGTAGGGCACAAGAGAGATTAAGAACTCTATTTTGCAGGCTAGACAGGAGTCTTATCTTTTACTCTCTTTCACACCAAAACAAAAATTGGAAAAAATACCTTAG
Organism: Podargus strigoides; assembly: GCA_028020825.1. Classification (NCBI taxonomy): domain Eukaryota; kingdom Metazoa; phylum Chordata; class Aves; order Caprimulgiformes; family Podargidae; genus Podargus; species Podargus strigoides. Next base: position 3,505,075 of record CM051652.1, read on the forward strand.
AGGAAGAAAGAAATAGCCTGTAAAGCAGTAATGCTGCTGAAAACTTACTTGTCAAATTCTGTATCACCAGTCAACTCTTTCTCTTGCTGAAGAGTATTTATTTCACTGTTTATAGAAAAGCTTAGACTCAGAAAAGCTGTGTAGGCAAGTAGTGAAGGTTCCTTAGAGATGTGTAGCTTGAATCAGGATTGAATATAGTATTGATGAACACTCTCATCTCTCAGTGTTCCTGATTTGTCTCTCTCTTTCTCCTCTTTCCCTTATTTCCAAAATCCTCTCCTACACTTGAATCGAGCATATTTTTATGAGAAAAAAATATCATTTTGATAAATCAATGTTCTTTTCACCTGAAAAGTTCAATCAAGAAATTTCCTCTGAGTTTTCTCCATGATGACCTCTTGTGATAAGTTTTTTTATGAAACAAGATACCCACATCTGCGTAGTACCTACCTTGACACCAGATCCTACAGAACAGCTGAGCATGTTAAAAACCCCAGAAGCTCTGGCCATCTCCATGTGCAGTGATAGCACACCCCACTTACCTGTCAACAGCTATAGCCAGGAGAGCATTGGTAGAAACATAGAGGGAGACTGTCCGTAGGTAGTTGACTGAGGCACAGAGGATGTGGCCGTGCTCCCAGGACAGCTGCCGCACCACGTAGTAGTCCATCTCGAAGGGGCAGCACACGATGGCCACAATGAAGTCTGAGATGGCCAGGTTGGCAATCAGCAGGTTGGTGAGATTTCGCAGCTTCTTGTAGCGGGCGAGAGCAGCAATGAAGATGAAGTTGCCAATGCCACAGACCAGCATGATGCCAACCAGAGCCACCCCGATCACAATCTTGGCTGCGAAGAAGGTGCGGGTTTTGGTCATGTCATCTTCACTGTCCAGTGGCAGGTCGTAATCGCTGTAACTGAAATTGAAAGGGAAGGAGAAGTTTCGCAAGGACGTTAAGTCCCCATCGTGGAGATTGTAGATTGCAGCAAAGTTGAAGTTGACAGTAGCATTTGGGTTATGTTCAGCTTGCTCCATGGCCCTGTCTGTCTTTTGACACATGTGGCTTGGCTGGCCCTTGGTTTCGTGTTAAAATTACGCAGAGTGGCAGGGCACGATGGTGGCAGGCAAGAAGAGACTTATCCGGAGCTTACTTCTGAGCAGTGAGTCACCTTGTCTTTGTCCGTGTAAGGTTATAGAGCAATGGCTTCATTTATCTCCTTCTGTGGGAACAAAAAGAGGAAAACATTCCCTGAGAGGAAATTACAGCAAAAATACTGTGCTTGAGGGAAAGCAATAGCTGCCTTATTGCCCCACAGTGCTATTGCTGGCTGTGCACAGTGGGAAGAAATACCCTGTGAAAGGATGTTTCTTTTATCATAAAATCCGTTGAGTTGCATAATACACTGGTTGTTACACCCAGCAGTTTTATTTACCAATGATGAAATTTTGTTTTCAGCACACAGTGATATGACAGTATAGGAGGAGTGTAAAATCCAGTTTAAACCTCTGCCAGCCTTCAAGCCCACAGTGCTGTCATCCCTATGCAAGGTGAAAAAGACTAAAATAAGATGAAAAGTATGTGCCTTTTGGACAAAGTTTTTGTCAGAGCGATCTGGTAGGTGAGAATGGAAAGAGAACTGATGTCCTGGCTTCTAAGTACATTTCTTAATTAAGTAAGAGTTGCCAAAATCTAAGAAAATAGCATAAGCACTTTCCTTTTTGGCAGCCATTAATTGAGTAGGGGGACCAAATTTTCAGCCAGCACAATCCATTATTGCTTCTCTCAAACCGGTGGAGCTCTGCCAATTTGCCTAGACAGGATTTTGTCCCATGAAACAGCTTGTAGGGCTGTGCTGTGAGGACAAACCTGCCATTCACAGGGAGGGTGCTTCCACAAACAAGCTCTTGAGGTGAAAGGGAAAAACTTCCTTAAGCAAGACAAGTGCATTGAATTTTTTAAGACAGGGAGGAGCAGTCTTCTCTCTTACTGCCATTTGTACCAAATGTTAAAAATGGGTTTATTTTTCACACCAAGGAAAATAGTCTTATTGACTCTAATTTTACTTCTACTTGGTATCAAAATGCTGAGAGGGCTGTCTTCTTGCATCTTCCCATGCCACATCTGGGAATCCTCACGCCAGACTCCCAGCTGTCCAGACAGTCCTACCTCTATCCCAGGAGAGAATCAGGGGGCATTAGTGCTTTTCCTGCTTTGAGACAGTAGATCTTCAGGGTGTCAAATTCTATCGAACAATGTCCATCATGGCTACAAAGGACAATCTGCATAGTGGAGCTGTTGCCCCCTTCTTTTCCTGAAACCACTCTCAGCCTCTGATGTACCAACACTTAATACATTTCTGAGAGAAACTCTCGTACAACTTCTGTCTCCACATTGCTTTTTAAACCGAGAGTTGCAGAACAGCAGAATAACAGAAAGCCAAAGCCTGAAACTAAATAACACTTCAAACAATTGACTGCTTTACAAGGCATCCTCACAGCTGCCTGGAAATGTGAACATTCATTTAAGAGAAGTACTAAATAAATACTTGGATGCAGAATCTGTATGTTGGTCAAAGCAAGGTGCAGTATTTGTTTCCCACAGGTTTCCCTGCAAAATACCGAGAGCGCTTTAAAATAAAACAGACAGCCCAACCATCCACAACTGACATAACACCACCGGTTAACTGTACCTGCAGTTGCTCTCATCTTCTTGCAGGTCTCGGGCACCCTGGGGAGAGCCTCCAGGTTTCTCCCCTGGAAATGTGCTGCTGTCACTGGAGCAGAGAAGGGATCACTGAAAGCAGCCAGAGGACTTTGCTGAATGATCATTTCTCCCCAAGCAGGTTTGCCCTGCAGCTCAGGGGAGGATGGCTCCGCTGTCTCTCTGCATGCATCTAAAGCCTTTTCTCAGTGGGAGGCACCTTGAAGTTGTCCACGCATTTCTGATTTTAAAGAGGCAGTGCAAGATGGAGACAATAGAGCACAGCTCTTCTTTTTTTTCCCTGCTTTAAACCCCCCCGAATGCATCAAGTCAGCAGAGCAGCTTTGTTACCAAGTCTGAGCATGGAAGGTGTAAAACCCTGGTGTTCACTTGCTCTTGGAGTGTCGTGTGTGCTGGGCAGCAGCTGCCCACACCTGATGTGACACAGAAGCGGAATACAAACCTTGCAGTGGAGAGGAGGAGGAGGAAGGCGGGTGAACTGCTTTCCCAGGGACCTTCCCCGTCCATCTCTCCCCGGCTATTGTCTTTAGGACAGCTGCTGTGGCAGCTCCTGCAGAAGGAGGGTCAAATGTTGAATAGCTGTAAATCAGGGGACCCCTGGCAGCTTTCCTTGCCCTCTCAGGGAATTACTCACAGCGGAAAAATGGCAGCGAATCCTTAAGGACATGGTGTCCTTTGCTAATGTTGTCCCTTTGTTGCTCTGAGGAACTCGCACCCCAGGGAGCAGTTCTCTTCCTTTCCCATTCTCCAGAAAGAAAGGAAATACACAGCAGATACTCTGTCCTCTTCTGTACCTCCAGTCTTACATTGACATTTTCCAAGATGTGTAGTTGGGACACACACCCCAGCGGATGAGACTGTAGGAGGCTGTAGAAGGTAACAAAGATTTGCAGAAAACCTAAAATATGTGGCCTACAATGCATAATCCCTAGACTCAGCTGTCATGAGCTGGTGGGCACTTTGGACGAAGGAGATAAGGAAAGAAATCTGTTAATGTGAAATATGTCTGGGGTAAAAGAGCCACTAATGTGACATTTCTTCCAGGAAAATCTGTGGAAGGCCAGAGAGTCCCCGCTCTCCGGAGCCAGCAGACAGCATTAAGAATTTCACAGCAAATGCTTTGCTTGGCTTTAACAGTCAATGTAATACTTGAAAAGCCATTAAGGGGTTTTTAATATCCTGAAAGGGTGCAACCAAATGAACAACGAGGAAATCGAGTACTATCCACTTACTGAATTCTGTCGCATACATGTAAATATATAGTAAGTATAGGGAGAGGCAAAGTGAACTTACAGTGTACATCAGAATCACATCTAAAAGATCCCTGAAATGGGTCACATGCACCTGAAGTGTCCCTTAAGAAAAGCTCGTACACTAAAGGGAGCTCTTGCAAGCTTTAGATGAGGAACATGTGTGATCTCTTTAAGACTTTGTTCAGCTGTCTCGCATTAAGTTATCTAGTGACTTAATCAAGCAACATGATATCTAAATATTTATATTCCTTTAGGCCAAAACCTCAGCTGCTGCAGAGCAGTCTATCCCCATTGACTCAAGGCAAGTTAGCATTGGAGCCCTGATAACTACAGCCCCTCCTGATCTGCAGTTCACACTCGGAACATAGCTTCTGTACAGCAGTTGTCCACCCACCGTGCTCCAAGTAATTGTGCTATATGTGTCAAGCTGTTCCTCAGAAAATACTAGTAATACTGTGAAATGATGTGATCTGCATGTGCTGTGCAAGGCAGTGCTTTGTAGCTGTTGAATAGAAATTGTTGAATAGACAGTGAAACCGCTGGTCCTGAGAGCTGCCCTCACAGCCACATGGGCAGAGTGAAAGTTAAAAGGTGGGTCTGGAGCCAAATGGGCTGCAGCAATAGTCCAAGGACTCTGAAGCCGTGGGGTATATGCAGGAGGATTTCCCAGCTGCAGATGCTGTGTAAGAAGTCCCAAAGGCTGCCTCCAAAAGCTGTCGTTTCTTGTAACTTCTGGTGTAAATGTGCTGAAAGAGGAGCTCCTTGGGACAGCCAGGCTGCCCTATGGCACAGGCAGCTCTCTCTGCATAGCCAGGACTTCTGTTGTCCCAGTCCCACCCAGTCCAGGGGCTTTGCACCATACAGGTCTCTTCCTGGGAACAGGGTTCTGGGAGGCTTGCAGAGCCAAAGCCCCCATTAGTTTTTATAGAGCATATGATTCTGGTGTTGGGTTTCTGCTTAAGGTTTCTCCTTGATAGCTTTTATTAGTGGTTCTAGTGACTTCCCCAGTGGTGTCACAACATTTTGTGCAGTGTCACAGTGCATTTCCTGAGACCAGTGTTACCAGTCTGAGATGTTCAGGATGAGAAAAAGAAAGGTCCATTCTGAAAACTATGGTGTAAACAATTTACGTTCCTATTAGTTTGTTTGTTCATTAGCACGCTCACAGTTTGAACAGGGAAGTTATGTGGAGGCTAAATGATGCAAAAAAAGATTGCAATGTAAAGTACTTGTTTAGAGACTTCCAAATAATGAATTTCTAAAACTAGCATTTAGCCTGAGAACAGACTTAAGGACTCTGGCCTTTCATTTCAAAACAGCAAACATCAGCTACTGTCTAATTTTTACTAATTGCTAAATAAATTGGACTCTGAGTGAGGTAATTAATCCTAGGGGATTTACATAAGCTTTGCATAAAGTGTAGCTGGAGTTTTACAAAGGTTGCTAATACAAAGCAGTTGGTGAAATGTGACAAAGGCATCAGACGTCCTGTGATTTTCTGGAAAAACAAACAAAAGGTAGCAGCACACATGGGTTACAACCATGTGTATTTCTGCTCAGTATTCCAACTGGACATTCAGCTTAGGGGCTTTACTAAATCTAGGAGTGTGTGACTGACATTCATGTTCAAGAGGACACTAGGCTGGCTTACATAAAGAGTTAGGTATATTTTTCTACTACATGAAAACATGCTTGTTGGTACTAGAGGAAAGTGACTTTTTGATGGAGTTGGGCAAAAATGAGCGCATGGCAGTAATCCCACCATACTCTGATGTCCCAGTGGTGACTTGGGCCGTGGAAAAGCCCTGGGAAGGAGAGAGCAGAGAGGTGTTTGACTTTATTAATGGATTATGTCATCATGTTACTTTCTTCTTACGACCTTTTTCTGCTTCCTTACTGAGTGTATCACTTCTTGGCCTAGGAAAAGGGACAAAGCATCTGAAGGAGCAGCAGAGCAGGCTGTCAACAACCATAGTGACACTCTGCAGAGGCAGCTGTCAGCTCTGTTAGAAGAACAGAGTTGGCACTTTGATCCAAAAGGTCTCTTCCTTTCAGAGCTGCACAGGTTTCTGTGGACAGTGGCATTCCGGCAGATCTCACAGCTGATGGATGCGAGGTTTAGCAGAGCTGCGCAGAGCTCGCGTAAGGTGCACGGTGGCCCAGGGGCAACCAGCGACTTTCTTCCAAGTAGAAGCTCCTTTCTTTTTTACTTGTCTCTTTTCTAAAAAACTTTTAAATTCTCTTCTGTTGTGTATTTCCTGTTGTTTTTCCTGAGGGAACTGGGGGTGTTCAGTCTGGAGGAGACTGAGGCAAGACCTCATTGATGTCTACAGCTACCTGAAAGGAGGGGGTAGAGAGGCGGGGATGAGTCTCTTTAACCAAGTAACAAGTGATAAGACAAGGGGTAATGGCCTCAAGTTTTGCCAGGGGAGCTTTAGACTGGATATCAGGAAGGATTTCTTCACAGAACGGGTTGTCAGACATTGGAACAGGCTGCCCCCGGCAGTGGTGGGGTCCCCATCCCTGGAGGTGTTTAACAGTTGGGTTGACACAGCACTCAGGGATATGGTGTAGTTGAGGACTGTCAGTGTTAGGTTGGTGTTTGGACCGATGATCTTCAAGGTCTTTTCCAACTTCGATGATTCGGTGATTTCTGAGCATTGTTCTAAGAGAATTAAGATGAAATAATGTATAGCTTGTATAGAATAACATTTTGGAAAGAGATCTCAGGATTATCATCTAATCTATACTGCTGTTCCCCGGCTGTGTTACACATACCCAAATAATTTATGACAAATGCTTTCCAGGCCTGTTGGTGAAGAAATTTTGCAATGTAGAGCTCATGTCTGCTGTATGAGACTGTTAAGTGTTTCTTAGCTGCACCAGATAAAGCTTTAATGGTTCTGTTTTAATTCCTCATTTTAATATCTCTGATTCAGATCTGAAGTCTGCATTTGGCCTCTTCCTTGAGAACTGGTTTATTCATACCCCATATTCAAAAGCCTTTGAATTTAGAAACATCTAAAATAGAGATTAATATGTCCTATATCTTAGTCAGGCTTGTTGCTCCTTTGGATTTTCAGAAACAATCTTGTTTATTTTGGATCTTACTCAAAGGTACACTTAGTTCATCTTCTCTTTCAGTGGGTGCTATGAGCTGCAGAATACATTTTTAACTGAAGTGTCTCAGTAGGAGATGTATCCTTCCAAAAACCTCTCGACTTCTTTGGAGGTCTAAGTAGGAGAAGTTGGATGCTGCATTTCTTAAAATATTTAACCATCATCCATTACAGCTGCAGTCTCAAATTTAAGCTAAATTGTCAGCACTTTCCTTTGCCATTATTATTCTCTGTTGACAGAGCTCTTTGATTTGTATTATCATCACTTCAGCATCTTCTTTTTTCTGCTCTTTTTAGTAAAGAGATGAAGTCAGGAGGTCTAACATCAGTCAGATGGAGGTGTGCCTGTCTGCTCCTGTGAATGGAAACTCCTCCTCAGCCATAGGGAAGTCTGTAGATATAGCTGACAAGTCAAGCAGTAGATACACAAGAAAATATCAAGAACCCTCAGCTATACCAATAACATCTCCTAAAGCCAGTGCCACTTCTTATACACTGGGACTGTTCAGAACAAAACCACCCTAAGATAATTTTGGTCATTTTAAGGGTTGTTGCAGCATTGCTTTAGAGTTCCTTCCTCTGCTTGCATTGCTCCAGAATTGTTTTTTTCCTGAAACATTACTCATGTGAAGAGAAATACCGGACTGCTGCTGAACTCCTGTACACAGGTTCTCTTGCCTGAGGCAGCCATTCTGCTGTTTTTTTAAAGAAAGTCTCCTGATGCTGGTGGGGTGGACTAAGGCTTGAGCCTTGATGCTGACAGGCAAGAGTCTTCAAATTCTGCAGTTAAAATGGCAGGCAGCACAAATTGCTGGTCATGAAAAACAACGCTTTTCTGCTTCATAAAGGTGAACTGTTGAAAAAGATCTAATCTGGAAAAGATTAAAAGTTAATCAAATTAATTGGATTGCCTGGGGTTGCTCAGAGATGATAAACCTCTCCAGAAGTCACCCAGGCAGACAAACAAGTTACTGCTGAGCTGTGTGGGGGTAGAGGGAGGTGGGAAGGGGCTGTTCTGTTAAAATGCTCCATGGATGCTCTGGCACCATGGTAAATCTGCTGTAGTTAACTTTACATTATGAAATTATATATTTAAAACTGCATTGAAGCCCTCACTGCCTGTCAATGCCTGCTTCATTCCTCTGCCAAAGCAAGTGACAAGATCTATCTTTAAAAAATTGATGTGATTTAAAATTTAAAGAAAAATTGTTTGAACTCTTGCCCAGTAAACATCACACAATGGATTTCAGGAATGACTCAGATGTTCTTCATGAGTTTATGTGACCTCATGCATAAAAGGAAAAAAACTCAAAACCCTTGAATTTCCTGTAAGTTTCTGCAAGTTGTCAATACCGGATCAAACATTTCTATTTTATTCCTGAAAGGTCAAATTTTACTTTTAATGTGATGATTGCTCCTAGTTCCTGACAGATCATTTCCATGAAGCAGATGGAATTGGGGTTAATAGAGACTATGGAAGTGTGTACAAACGGATGAAAAATTCCACCTCTCCACCCTGCAGCATACATCAAGTACGAATTTCCCACAGTACCAAATTCAGTATTCAGGTATGCATAACTTTTAAAGGTTATCTTATTTTTTTTCTCATTCATTTGGTGGATATAAATAATGAATGATGGAACAAAACTTATATTTCTCATTGCTCTCTTTGTTAGGGTAAACTACTAGGCTAGAATTTTTCAGAGCAGATGATGATGTTCATCACTTTGAGCTTCCATGCAGACAAAAAAATCATACTTTGTAGGGTCCTCCCACTTACTGGTGTTGCAGGAGTCAGTTGGATTGTGCTCACTCTTGTTTCACAGGTGTGTTGAATGTAGTTCTCCAGGTGTCTTAGGATGCACAGGTGTCTGCAACTTTGGAAGCTGCTGCAGTAAAGTTGTGGTTAAAGGAATATAGCCCAGTAATGTCCCCTGCAGTACAAGCATCCCTTTGTGATTTTCAGAAATAGGCAGGAGTAGCCTCTTGCTACAGACTTCAGGGGTGATGGTCACATTTCTTTATGGGGAATTGCTAATTGGAGTATAGAACAGATATTTCCAAGTGTCCAGTGTGGACACATGGTGGTGTTGTTCTTATTGCTTAGTGGAATATTTAATAAGTAATTTTTCTTATTTATTAAAAGTTAGTGTGAAAACTGCAAAATGAAAGTCCTGAATCTTTTATGTGGTACGTTGACATAATCTTATACTTGAGTAGGTATTTCCTCAAGCATATCATAAAATCATAGAATGTATTGGGTTGGAAGGGACCCTCAAGGATTATCTAGTCCAACCCCCCTGCAGTGAGCAGGGACATCTTTACTAGATGGGGTTGTTCAGAGCCCCATCAAGCCTGACCTTGAATGCCTCGAGGGATGGGGCCTCCACTACCTCCCTGGGCAACCTGTTCCAGTGATCCACCACGCTCCTATTGAAAAATTTTCACGTATACATATATATGTGTGTGTATGCAGGTATATACTCATATATACTTACTGTGGTGGTAAAGTTATTAATATTTAAGATTGAGAGGTCTGGCTAAGACGCTCTCTTTACTAAAAGAACATTCCTTTCTAATTGTCTGTGATGGTTTCCAAGTCCCTGCTTCTGAGCTAAGATAATACTGAGTGTGCTGCTCCTGTGGGCTCCACAGCTGCTCGTGAGTGTGTATGTAATTCCTGTGAATAAGAGGACACAAGGTCTAGCATGGTTGGGTTATATTTCTAGTCTGTTACTGCTTTACTCCTATGAAGTCTATGTAATACATTTGCATTTCTCTTTGAGGAAGAGGCACTTGTTTTTCATTGTTTGCAAGTGTAGGGCGTAGAGCATAACCGAGCCTGACCAGTTTGCCTTTGGAAGGCAGTAGTAGCAACAATAATGTGCAGCCTTATATAGTTGTATTACAGTGAGGGATTTGTCTATGGCTGGAGGAGGAAAATAAGGGACATCTTATCAATTCTTGGTCTTGTGTGAGTGCAACTGCTAAGCAATTGACCTGTGTTATCCACCGGAAAGAGCAGTTGGCCTACAAAGCAATGACTTATGTGAAATGGGGTCATATTTGGCAATGCCTAGAAGTGGGTGGCATTGAAAACAGTTTCTTGGATTGCTGGAGTATCAGAAAGGGAAGTATTGATTGTTGGAGGATATGCTGAATCAGACCAACGTTGACCAACACATGAATCTGTCTGTAAAGTGTTAGCTCAGCAAATGCTGGATCGTACTAGGAGGTAGCATTTAAATTGATTTAACATTTATTTTCTGATAGTTTGGCACCACAGCAGCCAGAAATGTCTCAGCACTTGTTCTTCTAAAATTATTTTGCCTGGGATAATAACACACATTTTTCTCTCCTTGAGATTGAATTCAGTTCTCACAATATGCAGAATTAATTGCTTTTTCTTTTGAAAGACTGTGGAAGGAAATTTGCAGAAGCTGTTTTCTTTAAGTTCTTCATGGTCCTTCAAAGCTTTGAATTATGTTTTTCTATTGAAATATCCCTTTAAAGAGATTTGTTTGTGGATGTGATGACTGGCCTCTAGAATCGGTGTGGATACATCAGGAAACAATGACAAGATGTTTAGAGTTGTAACATTGTTCAGCCTCTGGCAGCAGTAATGCTGAAATGCTCTGATGTAAATGCCAAGGAGGATTTGATAACATATTTCTTGAACAAAGATAGTGAAGAAGACAATAAATATGTGAATTAAAAAAAGCAGGAATGAAGATGCAGCAGAAGGATGTACTAATCTAGCAGAACATTGTTCAACTGTGTTGTCCATACATAATAGAAGACAGTCTTCCTTGTGCACACACCCCCCCCCCCCCCCCCCAATTAATCTTTGGGAAAATAGTATTCACCTAGTTTTTTAAAAATATTATAAGAATTAAATGACTTGATTGTCTGCAAAAGAGCTTTAAGAATTTGACTGACAGAACAGGAGAAGTAAAGTCAGCATCAGGAGAAAACTAAAAAACTGGAGCTAGTGACTGGGGACAGATTCTGTTCTGAATTTTTACACTTAATATTATTTTGCTTCACCATCAGAAACTGCCTTTCCAAAATGTCTTACTGAGCTTTCATGTTTCTGACCTTAATTCACTCTTGGGCTCTCTTTTCCAATGGGGAAAGAGTATTCACAGAGAACTATTTATGCTGGGGGGGAGGGAAAGCAAGCACCTTAAGGTTACGTCTTCTGCTCACAGAGCCCCATTCTTACCTTGAAAAGAACTTAAGCTAAAAACATTTTCAGACAGTCATTCAGTAGCGAGAAAATGATTTAAACATCACTAATATCAAAGGGTGGCTTGTCAGCAGATGAGCTGCCGAGGAGATACACGTGAATGATTGAAACTTCTCTGTAGTGGGGAAATGGGGACAGGCTACAGGTCAGGCTGCAAAGGCAGGACCCCACTGAGGCAGATGATCTGCAACAGGCGCTTTCTTTGATTAAAGCTCCTGGTGTGCTACGAAGGTGACCTTGAAAATTGCATGAGAAGAGATATTTTGCTCCTAAGGGGCCGATAGCTCTATTATAAGGGATAGTGTCTGATGGAACCAAATGTCATATCAATTCTGCTTATGGCTGGATGGCCCAATGCCAAGCTGCTGATCATAGCTTTTGGTCACGTGGATTTTTTTCCCCAAGCACCAATATGTCAGACAGACCACTTGGGGTACCTAACAGCATTTGCCTTTTCTCCATGAGTTATTCCAAGATTTAGAAATATTCAGAACCAAGAACATTAGAGTATATGGACCTGCTGTTCCACTTGCAGTGCCCTCTCCAGTGGGTTTGTAGGGGTGTGGTGAGAGTCAGATCCCTGGTGTCCTGCCACTTGCAGTGCATTTATTCCTGTTCCCAATGATGGTGAACACAACCCTGGCAGAGTGGCAGCATTCTGTCCTCAGCTGCTGCTGCTTTTCCTTGAGGATAATTAAAAGGAGTGGAGGCATAGGCAGAATCGGCCTCTAGAGCCATATTTGCAGCTCTGAATTAATTTGCCAGATAAATCAGGACATTTATAGAATCATTCCAGCGCTTTTGTGGAAAGATTAAGAAAATCCATAATGCTGTAATGTTAAAGCAAGTTCCAGTCCTTCCCAAGGGCAAAGGGATTTTTACAATGCCTATGTATTTACCCTGTAAAATTAAGATAGTGTTGATAGATAATGGTGTTTAAGTCTTTTGAATTACTTCGCTTATCTCCAATCTGTATTACCTTCAGTACTGCAGATGCTGGGGTTAACACATTGTGGTCCTGAACATTCAGTAGTGATGAGGAATGCGGTAGGTACATGTTGTTGATTGGAAGAATTGGTGTAGAGCTGTGGGAATTAGGGGAGTATTCAGTATGCTGTCCCCTTAGCTCCCTTTACCTGCTTCAGAAAGGAAGGTTAAAATTATCTTAGTTCTTAAAAGAGCTTAGGGTGTGCATAAATGCCAACTCAGAAGGCTTCATGCAGGTTAAAGAAAATGAGGATAAACAGCAAATATGGTTTGGCCTCTTTTGATAGCATGTTTTGTTTTATGAAGTGTTTTCCATGCACTCCTGTGTGCTCTGTCCCAGGTGCAGCACTCACCCTCCCTCAGCTCTTCTGAGGGTCCCTGTGTTCGCCAGATCCCCGTGAGGAAAGCTCCAGGTCCTTTGGCTGCATGAGATGAGGCGCCACGTGGGATGCTTAAATATGCTGTTGTTTCTCTATTTGAATTGAAGAAGCTTAACCTTCATCCCATTTAAAGTGCGTGGTGCCTACGCAGGTCTTCATAAAAAGCCTGTCACCTTCCTTAGCAAAAACGTGTGACTTACTGCCATGTAATTGTACCTTTTGTAATACACTGAGGTTGGCACTGCTTTAATCTGTGAAAACGCCACTTTGGAAACCTTATGTCAATGGGTGAACTCATTGCACTTCTAATTCACTGAAATCTCTTTTGTAGCCTATTTTAAACCTGGTTTACTGGATTCTTTGTGAATGGCAGTTTCAATTTCTGATTGCGTGGTGCTGTGGATCCATTCCTTGTCTGTTCATTCTGCATCCACATGAGTGCTTCTATAGAGTGATGCAATCACTACAGCCATTTCATGCAGGATGGATCTGGGAGGATCTTGTGGATTCTGTTAAATGTAAGATAAACTACTCAGTCTCCAGCTCTGGCTTTCCATTCAGTAACGTAGTGTGTATGCTAAACGTGCCACTGCTGTGAGTTTAATCTTGGGTACCAAAAATACCTCTGGTAACATTAAGGTAGGATAATTAGTCTAAAATTTACATTGTTTGCTCCTGCTGCAAAAAAAAGAATAATGTCAGTGCTTCCTCTCTCTGTCAGTCTGATCTGTGTATTTGCTGCTTCTCCAATTAACGTTTTTCAAAAGTTAATGAGAGGAAACATTTTTGCTTTCTGTATCCTTTTAAAGATAAATCTGTTCTGTGTCTTAGAGCTGCCCTCGTAGATTGCTGGATAGTTAATCAAAGCTGAGGCTTAACATTTCAAATCCAGCTGTTTTTGGCAGCAAATGCTAGCGGGTCACTGAATGCACTTAGCCTAGATGTAATATGCCTCAAAGCAATTCTCTTTGACTGTGAAGGAAGCAGTTTTCAAATTAGCATTTATCTTCTTGTTTATCGTTGCCTTTCCTTAGACTTTTGAACCAGCACAGATTTACTGTGCTCTCACAAACTGCCCGGCCTACGTGCAACAAACGGTATATTCCAATACAGCGTGCTAGAGGAAGAGGGATGATGTTATTTCTGGAAACTCGATGTTTTCATGGTTTTATAGCTTTGCTTTGTGATGCGTTGCTAACCTAGATCCTACTGATCTTATTGCTTTACAGCTAAAAACATAGCATGAAAGCCAGAGGTAACGGTACAGATCCTTACTTGCTCTTCCACACCTACAATATGAAATGTCGTGCTGCTCCCTGTTCCACTGGTAATGCTTATTGGAGTGAGAAGCTGTAAAATAGATCCTGGATAATGCATGTCTGTGAACATAATGGTTATGAGTAGGTTAACCTTGATCCAAGAGGGGTGACAGCCTTGTCTTGATTTATAACAAGTAGTCATGTTACCAAAGAGATTTAATTGGCTTTGGACGTTCTTTGTGTATGTGTGGTATTGCATTAGCTGCTGTAATCTTCAGAGGAAAAATTGTCAGGGTTTCTCTGAGTAAACATGAAGTGACCTCCAAAACAGGTAGTTGGTTCTATCAAAGTCTCAGCATTTACCTCACATTGGAACACCTGATACAGATGTTTGACAACTGCTCGCTGTTTATTTAAATAAAAGCAAGCTGTATAAATTTATAAGGCAGTTATATATTTTCTGAGTAACTAAGTTTTGTTAGCATGGTTCAGACCTACCTCTGAAGAAATATCACTTTTCAGAAATTCTAGCATCTCTGTTACCCACAGTGCTGTAGATAGCTTTACACTGCTTATGCTAGAGGGATTATATTCCTTAGTAATAAATAAATCTTGATGAAAGAGCACTGAAACAAGACATTAGTACTATGACAGCGTATCTGTTAACATTGAGTTTTACAAGCATCGGAAGGTGCCTGACTGTACTACGTTGCTTGGCAGCCTGAATGCTCAGTGATCTCTAGTTTTAAGTGGATTTACAATTTTAAAAGCCAAAATAATTTCACTGCATGAAATAGGCTATGCTTTGATGCAAAATGTTATTGCCTATCTTGCTGTATCTTCACAACCTAAAACTGCTTATGGCTTTTATGTTCTCATGCCCTTTTCTTTAATTCTGCATGAAGAGTATGTTGAGAGGAATAACAATAACTGGAGAATATCTTGGGCTCCTGGGATAAGAGGTGAGAAGCTGTTATTAATCTCTCTTAATAGCTGTATTTTCAAAGATCTCATTTGTTGAAGTTCAGTGAATGATGAATTGCTTTAAAATGGTAGAAAAGAATCAGGAATGCAGTCTATATTAAAATAAATAACCGGTGATAGATGATTTTATTGCTCTGTTCTTATGCTCCAAAGTTATGATCTTGATTTTACAGCCTTATTAAAATTGAAAGGACAAAGTAGCATGTTTAGATTTGAGTACTGTTCCATGTTACCTGAAAAATAAAATCAAAGATCAAGCCCATAATGGGTATATTTCATTTCATTTGCAGCAATGTGAGTTACTGGCTGCACTTCAGACAAGCTCACATTGCAATTTCCATCCCTTCTGAGCAGCAGTTTACTTGGCAAGAGGAATTTGAAATTGCTGATTAGGTTTTTAACTTGGCTTTCCACCACCAGACAGATTTAGTAGGCCTGAAAATCTGTGCCTGCTGTCTTCTGTGGGATGCAGGGAAGGAATATCTGGGAAGGTACTAGAGGATTGTGGTTTTGTGGGGAGGTCTAAGATGCTCCCAGATTTCCTAAATGCTTGTAAGAATCAGCATGTCAGAGGCTTGTATTTGTGCCTCTGTTGATGGAAGATGATTAAGGACAAGTGCAGCCTCAATTTCCTGTGTAACCACAGAAGACCCCCAGTAATACTTGCTTCTAACTCAGAAGTTTTCTAAGCCAGAGCACATCTGGCAGAAAGGCAAAGGGTTTCTGGTACACCAGAGTCATTTCGAACACTGTAGAAGTGTACTGAAAACATAGCTGACCTGCTTTTTGACTCTGAAATAAACAGATGTCTTCGTATTAAGTTTTCCTTATCCGTTCTCTGACACAGCTTCCCAAGGTTGACTGGCCAGTATTCGTATTTGAATAGTTTAACGTTTAACATCTCTGCTTTCTATCATATGTTTGCTCAATTTCCCTCTTAATTGACACATACTTTCTCTTTAGTGTGGACATATTGATGTGTTTATTTCTTCCTGAGGTCTTCTTCCATATTTTTATGTATCTTCAACCCTATTGCTCTTCCCTATTTGTCTCACAGATGGCACCATCGGTATCACACTGCGCAGAAGATGGCTCTCTGAGACAGACTTGGCTGCTGGAGAGATGCAGTGCAGAAAACCGTATTAGCTTCCACACTGCTTTTTTGCAGCCTTGCGGCAGGGGACGGTGCCTTACAGGGATTTTAGTCAGCACAGAGACACCGAGTGACAGCATGGGGTATTGCAGTTGTTGAAAGATTTAAAGATAAAAAAGATTTATCTGTGATGTAAAGAGAATATTGGAAGTTATCTAGATCTTTAGAGACAAACAGCACAAATCTTCTTTATTCTGCAGTTATTTGCGAGATGATGAAGGGAGTGGAACGTCTCCCTTCTGAGGAAAGGCTGGGTCTCTTTAGCTTGGAGAAGAGGAGACTGAGGGGTGACCTTATTAATGTCTATAAATATGTAAAGGGTGAGTGTCATGAGGATGGAGCCAGGCTCTTCTCAGTGACATCCAGTGACAGGACAAGGAGCACTGGATGATCTTTTGAGGTCCCTTCCAATCCCTAACATTCTGTGATACTTACAGAGTCAACACGCAAACTCCTGTTTTCTGCAGAATAATATCAGGGCCACGTGACTCCTTAGCAGCACCGTGACAGGTGATGGTTGCTCTTGACTCTTGCTGGAAACTTAAGGGACCAAAGCTCTTCCCAAGGAGTGCTCAGCTCTGTAAAGCGTCACATTTCTCCATGTGAAATATTTCCATGTTCCCCAGAGGCTCGTTGCATATCTGCTGTGTTATTTACCTATCTCTGTTTAAATAATAAATCTCTTGGGGCAGGAGCTGCCTCTCACGGCGTGTTAGCAGAGAACTTCGCTTTTAATCTCAGTTGAGGCTTTTAGCTGCTACTGTAAGACAAACGATAACAGAAGACTACAATATAGACACTTTGTGGTCTCAGGAGTGATCACCTGTCTACAAGGTAAGTGTTTCATATGCCTCAGCTAAAGTTTATTTGTTTCTTGTTTATTTGTGAGTTAAAAATACCCCAGCCCAAAGAGGAGCAATCGATAATGATTAGTTTTCCTTTGGAGGAACGGACATCTAAGACCCATCTTAACCCAAGCTTTTGTTGTTGGCTGTAGTTCACAAAACCTTGCACAGAGGCACAGTTTTTTGGTTTGTTCAAGTAATAGATAATTAAACATAGTACCAGGCAAGCCTGGGGAATTGGGAAAATGTATAGAGAATTCCTCCAAATCACTTCTGCTGAAAGTCAGGCAGAAAACACCTTTCACTTGTTCTCTCTGAGTAATTTAAAAGGTAGCCAAAGCCAGCATTTGTGGGTAGAGATAGGCAGTGTACTTGATGCTACAAAGAGCAAAGGTGGTAAATTCATTGTAGGACCACAAAAAGCATCCTTCGTTTCTCTTTAATGATTTCTACCCAAGAAGCTTTTCTCACAAAATGCACTTTAAAAAGTCTTTCCGTGAATTCAGGGCTCACAAACAGCACAGGATTATCAGCCCTGAGACATGAGATGCACAAAACACATACTGGAAAAGCAGAAACCTGAGAAAACCTCAGGGTGCCTATTTCTCAGCAGCTCCTCCCCTCCCATCCCCTTCAGAAAACATTAACCTCAAGGCTCACTCAGCCTTTCCTTTCTCAAACTGTGAGCAAAGGGGAAGCCCCAGAGTTTGGGTAACCAACAAGCAGGATCTGAAGAAGCAGCACTGAGACCCAATGGGAGGTCCTGTTCCCCATTAGCATTCCTCCAAAACAGAGGCACCCTCAGGGACAGCCCGTGGTCCATAAAGTGCTCCCTGGGGAGGCAGTCCTCAGTCCTGCTCAGCCATATGGCAAAATCTGACATCATGTCAAGGCAAAATGCTGACACTGTGCTTTTAAAACATGATCTTAGACTATTTTATTAAAGCTCCCTTATCCCATCGTTACTGGATACTTTACTTTATTCTTCTCACTAAACATCTATAGACTCCAGACAAGAGACAAGCTGTTAGTGTCCTTCACTGAGAATACAGGGAAAGTCCAAGCAGCAGTTGTGACTCTGAGTCCCCATTTTGCTCCAGAGTACACAAAAGATCATGCAGCAATAGTGGTCCTTGGCAAAAAGCAGCAATCCAGAAGTAATCAAGCATTAGTTACGCTTAAGCTCAAATCATATCCCTTTGTCACCTGACTTCCAGGAGCCAGAAGCCTGACTCTCTGATGGCATCTTTGACAATCTCCCCCAAGCAATTTCTCAGAAGTCTGCAGTTACTCAGCACCAGTGCCCCCCTTGGTAATGTTAAGACAGTGAAGTGCATTATTTATGGATTCAAATGGCACATTCTTCTTCCAAAATAATAATTGTATAATTGGGATAATGTCCTTGGTTGTGTACTATGGCCTAAGTAACACTTGAGTAGTAAATAACACTTGGCTTTCAGCCATTTGATCAATAGTCAGAGCTGACTGAAGACTTACCATCAAGGCATTCAAGAATATTTAAAGTTTTCAAATAAACGGAAAATTTCACAATAATACTCATCTTCCTTAAAATATAGCATTTTTTTAAGGTCAAAAGAATTAAAAAATTTCCCCTTTTTAAAACTTTTGCAACAATGTACAATGCAGTTATGAAAATCCTTTCCACCTTTTCTCCTCGTTAACCTCTTCCCATCATTAATCCCCTTGTGTAAGTAGATGACTGTCAAATTGCAATAGGGAGTTCTTACCTCTGTGTAGGGAATAGCTCTAGTGTTCATGCTGCTGCAGCCTTGGGAAAGTTTCTGAAGTAAGTTACAATATGGCCTCCAAAAAAAAAATAAAAGCAAAGAATTACCCAATGAAATTTAAAAGGAAAGTAAATGTTAGAAATGAGAGAGAATTAAAGCAAAGTGTTTAAAACCTAGTCAGATTATTTTCAGCTTTCAATTTAAGAAAACACTCAGCACTGACTTTTCACCTCAACTTAAACAGCCTAAAAACAAGAGAAAAGTTTCTGTCTACTCTATTAAAAATGTGCACAAGTCTTGTGTTAAATATGAATCTAAGAATGTGGTCTTCAAAGAAATACATATCTGTCTTTTGATTGGTGCAAAAAATAAAGAATAATAAAAAAAAAAGTGGTGAAAGCATTTAATGAAAAACATCCACTTGAAATGGAAGAGAAAGGATTTATTTAAAAGACTGCCTAAAAACCTCAGATATCTGCTACAAAGTGACAGTTTTGAAACCAGGTATTATATTAGCTAGGAGTAAATCCCATTTTTCAAAAAGCTGGTTTTAGAATGATTAGCTCAGCTACATCCACAGAGATTAGAGCAGCTGCCTGTGGCACGCCGTAAGTCTGTGAATGATTTATTACCTTTCAGTGATTCTCCGAGAAACACAATTTGCAACTGTAAAACAGACTTTTTCCACTGCTCTGGATGCAAAGGCTACTTATATTCCTCTCTTCCCCCCTTCCCCAGCTCGGAATGGGATAAATCCTTGCCTCTCTCACACAAGCACTTTCTGTACACAGCAGCTGAAGCACAGAGAAATTCCCCTTAGCTGGTTCTGACAGAGATTCTTTGTAGACAACTGACCCCCTCAGTCACTAATGATGGATTCCTTTGGTGCTGTTTGGACAAACCCTTGAAGATCAAGAAACTCAGGTATCCCTGTCAAAAACAGCAGCACACTGAATCCCACTGACTGATGTGTCCTGGGGCTTTTAAGTGGCTGTGTTGTTTTTCATCAGTGGCATTAAGTGCCTGAGGAACCTATGTGCTTTGGGGAAAAAAAAAAAGAAAGGACTTACACTAGAACCATACACAGATGCCCAGGCATTGTCAAAGGCATTTCAAAGATGACTGCAAATGAAGCCAAGCAGTTCGGAAGGACTGTCCCCACTGTTTTAACACCCTCAGGGACAGACAGGTAAGTGTACTGTGCTACTTTTAGTTTTTAAGCCTGCCTGTGACCATGCAGCCATGTTAGCAGAAGGGAAAGATGCACTCCAAGGCAGGCAGAGAGATGCATGTTTGCTCTGCTGAGTAGAAAGCAAAGTTAAGGAAGGTGC
Organism: Podargus strigoides; assembly: GCA_028020825.1. NCBI lineage: Eukaryota > Metazoa > Chordata > Aves > Caprimulgiformes > Podargidae > Podargus > Podargus strigoides. Next base: position 3,525,103 of record CM051652.1, read on the forward strand.
ATCTCACCAGAAAACAGTAGTTATTGATTTTGCCTCCAGCCTCAGTGACAGTGCTTACAAGCTCTCCTGGTCTGCCAGAGTAGAGGTTGCAATTTTAAAAAATATCATTCTAATGCTCAGTCTTAAAGCAGCACTGTATTCTGCAGCCAAATGACAGAAGAGCCTCTGGGTATTAAACAGATCAAGAGGTTTTAAAGGTGGCATTTTTTAATGGCCTGCATGTCACACTTTCTGCCTTTGGTATTTGAGTGGCACCTAGGAGTAGACTGAAGATGAAAATACTTTTACTTTTAAAATAGCCTAATTCAGCCTTTACCGTGCCCTAGGAGAAGCATCATCCTCCTTAGAAATAAAAGAAAGAAATACCATACATGTATTTCTGAGGGAAAAAATGTACCTTGTGCTTGGTAAACACTAAATACAGTGTTTAAGCCTCCAGCAGACCTATTTCATACAGACCTTAGTATCAGTTTGCAATCACTTAAAACTACACAGAGAAAAAGAGTTGAGAAGATTTACCAGGGAGGTATCTTGACATTTGCTGCTCAATTGCTCTGCAGCAGAAAACAGCTGAGAATGGACTTTTGCACAAAGGAAGCAAACTGCTTCTATCTAGGGGATGAGACGTAGTTTTGGCTGCAGCATCCAGCCTAGGACAACCTGCTTAGGGTTGGGCATCTAATCGACAGATGTGTAAGGTTAGGGGAAACCACTGTCACCCATGAGAGATGTGACAAAAGGAGAACAGACCAGGCCTGAGCAGCAGCACCCAAGGGACCAGTAGGATGGGTGTCCTGCTGGCAGGGCCTCCAGGGCATTGCTGGGACAAGAGCAGGACACTTGAAGGCACCTCCTGTGGGATGCAGGGGGCACTTGGCACGCATTGGTCCCAGCAAGTCAGTGTTTGGGGGAAAACTATTAGAACAAAGTAAACTCAGTCTTCTGGTTACATCATAAAACCCTTCCCAGAAGTACTGAAGCTTTAATTGAATTGCTGTTTTCAGTCATTCGATTTTAAAGACCAATGTCTTTTCTGGGAATACTGTTTTTTTAACAGCCCTAGTATATCAGAGCAGCATACTTTATATAATTAAACCAATCTTGCAGCAATTTCCAGACTGACTGCACAGTCCCTGGGTAGTCCACACCTTACTTGATATCTGCTCTTCGGTTAGACTGCACTTGGTGATGGTGGGAGGAATGCTTTGACTCGGAGGAGAGAGAGAAAAAAGGTGAAATGCATTCTTTCCTGACTGCCTGGTCCCTCTCCCTTCCCAGCCATGCAGCCTCACATCCAAAGGCTACATGGCAAATCTCATTCTCTTACTTAAGATTCCCTCACTTGTACACACTAAGAAGGTACCTGGTCCCTCTGACTTAAACCAATTTCAGTTTATTTCCCTTGCTTCTCGAATTCAGAGAGTGACCGTTTAAACCAAATACTAAACTTGAAATTATGTCCCTTCTTGAAACTAAAAACAAATCCCTAGCTGTTCTTTGCTTTCCAGTTCCTTTGCAGATACTGCAGTCCTCATTATTCAAGCATAATCACAAGAGGAAAAAACAAGCGTTCTTCATATAATTATATTTCAAATGCTTTACTTCCAGTTCATTAAATCTCTGGTATCTTCCTCCCGCTCTTCACACACCCTCTTATTTTGTCACTCTTCAATGGCTGCTGCCTATGGGGCAAGACTTTCCAGTGAGAGAGCCACTAATACTGTAAATGTCATCATACTGCCATTAATGTAACACCCAGCAAGATGCCCCAGTAGCTGAGATTATTTCTTCCAAATTATTTTCTCTTGAACTTATTGACCATGAACTTGAAATGACACTTGCTAGTGCGTTGCTTGCTCATTTCTCCCAAGAAAGGCTATCACAATATTTTTAAACCTTTTTTTCCCCCCTATAAAGTGTTGTCAGAGGCTTTTTCTCTTCTCTTTCACTATACTTCACTCCCTGTATCTGCTACATTGAGTGTTGAATGTTTATTTCAGTAAGTTCAAGACAAAAAGATAAATTCAACTCCTTTACAAGTATCTTAGTCAAACATGCTTTACTCTGTCAGAGCAGGTACGTGGGATATTACAGACCCACTGTTGCCGAGGTGTGGGTTTCTGGGAAGGTGATCAGTGGTTAACATTCTGCATTCTTTTCCAGTTAAATTTATCTTGGTACACATTAAAAAAAGCTGAAATGACGTAATAGGTATTCCCACCTGTAAAATATGTTGTTTCAGTGCTCCCCACAACTGTTTGTTGAGTGACTGCTTGGCATTTGATGTTTGCTATGGACCTGCCTCCAGCTGTGTTGCTCTTTCCAGCATTTCTCTCACTTCACATGCACACAGTAAGAACTCCCCAATGCAGATTTTAAAATTATAGGTTGTCTTTTCCAGCAGTTTTTCTGTATAGACACAAGAGAAACATCAAACTGGTGAGTTGTAGCTCTGTCACTTAGACAGTGGAGGTGTTGCTGAGAAATACTATGCCAACAATTAACATGTACAGTGGAAAAATGCATGTCAAACTGACTTGTAAATGTCCACTGCAGTATTACTACTAATTGGCATCTCACTGTATGTAATTACATGATCATGCAGCATACTTCAGTGATAATGCAAAACCAGATAATTTATGGAAGGAAAAAAAAAATACTAGACTGGGTAATTGGGACTGTGCAACACAGTTGGCCTGCACTGAAGTCTGCCATTTCTCATTCATTTGTAGCCTACCATCTTTTTAAAAGGTTTCTGAAACATGTAATGGTTATTTAAAATTGGCTCCTGCACTTCACAAGCAGGAGTTTAGAAGCAGCAATATTATTTTACTGGAGCAACTGGTACATCCTGCCCTGAGGGGCCTTTTCACATTGTCGCAGCTATTTAATAAAAAACCCAACACACCACACCAAATAAAACCTCGAGCTCACACAGCCTGCCTCTGCCAGAAACAAGGTTAGCCCTTCTTCAGCACAGCCTTCGAAATGATCAAGGCTGATCTTTCACAAAGTGGCTATAATGGCAGCTGAAGAGTTCAAGAGCAGGTTTTGCCCATGTCTTTTCTGTCCAGAGTTTATCAGGTTTGCTTTTTATCACATATGGATGGCACAAAGATTTTACCAAAAGAGTAGGATTCCCTGGCCACACTTTAGAGTAACAGGTTTGTCGAGTTATAACTCGGACTGCTCCTCTGCAAAGAGCTCCAGGCTGTCAAAAACCCTGCAGTGCTCTTACAAATGTCTAGAGGAGTGAAACTCCTTTTAACCTGCACTTTATTTCCTGGGTTCCAGCTTTCTCTCTGCTTTCCCCTGTATCTATCATCCAGCTTGTGTCTACAAAAATAATGGCTGAGCAGAGGGCATGAGCTGTCTTTGTCTAAGTGCAGGAGGCAACTGCTCCTGCAGTTCACGTGTTTCACAGCCATGAACTGCAGAGAAGACAAGAACTTCAATAAAATAAGCTTAAATCTTCTCAGAATCATTCTGTCGTAACTCTTAATCATGATGATAAAAAGCCATTAACTGCACAGTCAAAGAAACTTCATTATACCATTCATAATAAAAGGACATCATGACTGAAAAACCTTGGAAACAGCATGACAGCCACAGTGAAGCACATGCATCATTCTAACCTTAATCATTCCACACGGTAAGAGTTTCAGATCAGGGTGTTTCAGTGTGACACATGCAAGCACCCTGTCAATCCAGATGAAAGCTTGGGATGCACATCTTCCAATCTATCCTCATTAGTGACAACACAAGACAGTGACTGAAGAGAAAAACAACTGTGGGAATTAAAAAAAAAAGTATTTTTGAAACCCAAAATTCTGTTAATGATTAGGAAGTCACCAGCAGTTATGTTGTGCCACTGTATTTTCCTAGCACAGGAAAGGCACTTTCCTCAGAGCTGAGACTTCTTTAAGTACTCTCATTCTACCCAAGGAAAATAAAAATAATTGGTTTTAAGGCCAAATGTGCAGCATGGCAGCCCGTGCCATTTGGAAAATCCTCATGTCTGAACTTCTGATAGGCAAGAGCTGAAATACCTTGTCTGTCAGACAAAGTCAAGGTGGATGGAGGGTGTTCTGTGCTTTGCTGGAGAAGCTCACCAGCATACAGGATTTGACTGGCAACAATCTGTGGGCTACAGTGACATCCCAGTATCTTGGAGCATTTCAGCAGGTGTATTTCTAGGATTTATTCAGGGAAAACTACCCATATGACCACTGCAACAGTCATGGAAGAACTCTAAATACAATTATGAAAGCTCAAGATTTCACTTGTTTAAATTAAAATGGGCGAGGGAAAAGAGTAAAGGTTATATTTGAAAGGCTGATTTTTCTCCCTCCTACTAGAAAAAGCAAACCCACAGGAAAATGAGCAATTCCTCCTTGTCTCCCTCATTAAATCTAGCTCTTCCTCCAAGTGCTTGCATACAAATTACATAGAAATCTCAAAAACACAAATCCCAATTAGTATGGCACAGACATAACTCTAAAGCTATCTGCTTCTGATTATGTGAAAATTTAAGCTGCTCCTCTGCCCTCACAGATAAACAGATTCTCTTTTCCTAATGACAAAACGCACAGGTTAGTTATTCATATTCATGCCCTCCATGGCAATCACCAGTAATCAACAGCAGTCAAATCATTACTAAAGAGCAGGCTGGGCAGACACAAAGTGCTGAAATTCAGCCTCCCTGGGAGAACAAAGTCTATTACCATGTGCATAAGAAATGTTAATTGGTGATTGTCTGACAGTTGGGGATATTTCTAAAGACTTTTCTCAGTTTTACATCCTCTGTGCCCTTAGCCCCTCTCCCTGAATCCAGTTCTCAGCCTACATACGTGGTACCAGCCCTCATGGCTCAGGCCCAGCATCAACAGGAACACACTAGAAATCCCACCTCGTTTCCCATTACCTTTTCAGCAAGGAAGAATGTCATAAACCCATGCTTGCCAAGGCTGCAATGACTGCCATGAGCTGGGCACATGCAGAGGGCATATCACCATTCAGGATCAATTCACCCTGTGGGCCACTTCTTCTGAGCATGTTTGGAGGGGGCTTGTCAGCCCTGATGAAACCTGTGCCAAAGCATGATCTGTTCAGGTCTGTCAGAGAGTAAAAGCATTGTGTATCATCCCTTGGTCCATGTACACTCTCGATGAGCTCAGATAATGCACTTGGAAAGTTACCGTACAGAGCAGGAGTAGATCAGTAAGCAGCCAGGTGATGACCATGAGAAATGTATCTCAGTCACTGCTTTATGATGAACATGAATTAGTGGGATGATCCATTCATTTTGAATGTTTTCTGTATGAAAACAAATTATCCACCCCCAATATGCATCTACATTAATTAAAGAGGAGCAAACTGGATACTAGCTTATCTCTTCATCACAGTTCTTTGGAGACAAGGTGGGTAGCAAATAAACTCTCAGAGAATCTACTAAATAATGCATCTTTGTCTAATTAAGTATATTATACTCAGAAGCTTTCAGCTTTTAGACTATTTAGACAATTTTCAGAATAATTATCTGAGAAGCCCAGTTTGGATATTGCAGACAGCATGGATTTTATTTTGTGGGGTTTTTTTAAACTTATGGCTGAATAAATGAACTTCTATTATCTGGTAAGAGCAAAATGATTTCTGAAAGTTAAGAGTACTAAACTATCATGGTTTCCACTGTTGTACATATTTTCCTCACTGATTAAAACCTCACATTCCTACAGCCACAGGATAATTTATTTTACCAGGAAACTAACACCAGCAATTCACTTTTCACAAGTTTTGCAAAGCATATGCATGACAGCAGTTGGGAATCACATCAAGGTAAAAATGCCAAAACAGAGGGCAATGCCTGGGAGCTTTGACAGGAAGAGATTATAAAGCAGAACAAAGTGAAGGGTGACAATATAACTTGCAATCAGACAAATACATAGCAGGTAAGAGAACAAAGCAAGTCTTCCTATTTCAATGAATTCTGTCACAAAACTAGTGTTTTTGAGCATGAGATGTTTGCATGCTCTGGTCAGCCAAGCAGAAAAGGCTTAGGAGAGGCTCACAGCCTCCCATACAGGAGGCTGTGCAGATGCATCACATCACAAGCACCCATGTCCTTCCCTGGCCAGGACACTAGACTCCCTGGGTCCTACCGTAGGGCACATCAGCCAGGCAGCATCACAGCCTGCAGGAGACACTGTGACCACAGCTGTGCCCTGCCCTAGGACACAGGAACTGTTCTGCAGACTGCACAATGGCCAGGAATGTTAACATAGTGTGCCATGCTACATCCAGCTGTGAAAGGTCCCATCTGCACATCCTTTAAAATTTTCCACATCAGAAGAAAGGCAGATTTTAAAGTACTATCAAGGATGTTCATGTAAATAACTCTTCTATAGACAGAAAACAGACTGCCTGCAGTTTTATTTCACCTGTAGCTTAAGCATCACCATAGTCACATAGCCACTTTTCTGTGGTTCTGGTGTACGATGGAGTTATTGGCAACACAAGTGCTATTGAAAAGTAATCTTCTGTAACTCGCCTGCATTACCAATAAATCACAGAATGTCAGGGATTGGAAGGGACCTCAGAAGATCATCCAGTCCAGTCCCCCTGCCAGAGCAGGAACACCTAGGTCAGGTCACACAGGAACACATCCAGGTGGGTTTGAATGTCTCCAGAGAAGGAGACTCCACACCTCTCTGGGCAGCCTGTGCCAGTGCTCTGTCACCCTCACTGGGAAGAAGTTCTTCCTCATATTTATGTGAAACCTCCTGTGTTCTAGCTTGCACCCATTGCCCCTTGTCCTATCATTGGATGTCACTGAGCAGAGCCTGGCTCCATCCTCATGACACTCACCCTTTACATATTTATAGACATTAACGAGGTCACCCCTCAGTCTCCTCTTCTCCAAGCTAAAGAGACCCAGCTCCCTCAGCCTTTCCTCATAAGTACCTCCCTCCTCTAAAAGCAGAAACTGCAGCCTGCTGCTATCACTTTATAATTTTTTTTCCTTGTAGTCCTAGTGATGTAAAACCTATATAAAGTTTCTTTTCTGCTCAGGGACTCTAATTAGTGCTAACACTTGAAAGATGACTGTCATGTTTTTCAGATTCACAGGGGATATCAGCTGGGTTCTCTGTCACAGAGCTTCTGGGAACATGTTACAATTTAGGAGCAGGAGATATTAATTTTGGTTTTTATCATATCAGAAAAATGCAAGATTTATCTAACTGGGAGTGAGTGAGAGAAGCATCAGTGATTAATAGTGACTGAGAAAGGTCCAGCATTTGAATCTTGTTTTCAGCCTATAAATGCTCATTTGCTTTTACCCTGTGCGTGTGGGCTACTTAAAGGTTATAGTTCAAGCAAGAAAAAATAGATTGTCCTTGTGCTGGAAATACCCTCCAGAAAGCTGTGAGCAAGAGGATGGACTTAGAGTGCATGTGAAGTAAAACTCACTTTACTCATCTTTGAGTAGAAGGTGACCTGTTTCACAAAGGGTGCAATTCAAAGGGTACAAGAGTGTTTTCAACCAAAATTCTAACACTGAGTCAGCTGTTGTAGATGAGTCTTGAAAGTACCCATGCTGTGATAAGCTCAGAGGTGAGAGTGGCTTTTTATAGCTGGAGGGACAGACGTATGAACTGCGCAGTTACTGCACCTCCCTCATCCGTCACCATTCAGCAGCTTGCACAGTGTAAATAAGCATTCGTAGCCCATTTCAATGTAATCCAGAACAGTACAGCATCATTTATCACTTCTTACCCCAAAGTGGATTATAAACTGTCATACTGTCAATGCAGCTCAGTAGCTTCTTAACTGCCCAAAGATCTGATTTTGTAGAAAGGCTTATTCTGCTTGTAAATCCCAGGCTAACCTCTCCAGATGTGCCTGTAGCATCGCAGATGTGATTTTCAGGAGGATCTAAAAATAACATGTTTAGGAAAGGCAGGGAGTCAAGGCATGTGCTACCTATGTTGGAGTGTGTGCTGGAGTCAGCTGTAGCCACCCAGGGACTCTTTTTTTCTGGTCCTGGCCTCCAAGCATGACTTGTGATCCTGTGCTGGGTTGCTGGGTAGGGGAGACATTACACAAAGCTGATGGTTTGAAACCATTGCAGCTCCATGGTCAGTGATATCCTATTGGAAGCTGAGGACCTTGTGAGGGTATATGCACTATATGCCTTTACATTCCTATTTGTCTTGGTATTACTGAACTGTCTTTTGCTACATATTGTTCTACAGAGAGCTTGGTCCCTGCTAACCAACACATCCCATTTTAAAAGGTCCTGCCTACACATGACAAACTTCTGAACCTTGTGGATCACCCCTTGACTAGCAGGAACAAAAGGTCCACTTGTGTGTCTTCAAATTCACATATACCAAAATGTCTAGATGCAGAGAGCATAACCCATTATATTAATGACTCTATTGATGGAGAGAAAACGTTCACCTTCTTAGCATCATGACAGCATGATGATTTCCTGATCTGGCTCTTTGCACAGTTCCAGGAAGCCCTGTTTTATCTGCAAGGATATAAACTGTCACCAGGGTTCGGGTTCACAGCTCTTGAGTTTGTCTCTCAACCTCATTTTGTTCCCTTTCCTTCAGCAGAATCCAAATAAGTTAATTGATTATCTGGCTTGTTTCTTAGAGGAAAAACTGCTTGCCCGCGTGAAGCAATCTATGATTATGTTACCCTGTGGTGATCTGACAAGAGGATTAGAACCAGACATTTCTCATCCATCTATATTTAATTAAAATAGCCATTAGCAAGTTTGGGACTTTCAATAATTGTGTATTTCCTGCTTGCATTTATTTTTCCTTATCATGGCTTTCCTCTAAGTCTTACATTAACCAGTAATGATGCACTAATTGATTGTGAGGTTGTAAATAGGTGGTCAGAACTGGTGAGTGCTTTTGATTCAATACAGGAACAGCAAGGCTTCTGAAAACTGAGAAACACTGCATAATATCAAATTTTAGTATGTTTACACATACTGAATTACACACTTTTGTTTAGGTACTTCAAATGGCCTTGATGGACCTTAATAACTATCTTGGAATAAATTATGTCTCCTGAATGCCAGTTAGAGTGTCAGAATCCCAGCCTAAGCAGTTTACCCAAGACGTTTGCACTTTCTGAAAAGTTCATTAAAACATTGAAATCGATTCTCATAAATTTTAGAAGGGCTCATTTTTATTTCAGTAAATGCTAAGCACCACAAAGAGGTAAATTGCTGCTAGCAGTTACTCTAAATCAGATTCACTTAGATACACTTCAAAAAACAATTTGCACTCATTTTAAAATAGTGTGATAATGAATTGCATTAATTGTTAATGTTCACTTTCAATGTCATTACAGAACACATACTAAATCCTTCCCTGCAGGACAACCAATTGGCAGTATGTGCTGAGAAGAGAAATGCAGGAAGCCTGAGTATAATTATTTGTTTGTAATGGCTCAAGCTCCATTACTTAGGAGAGTGATTTTGCTCATGTGCTCAAACTTTTGCAGCTCAGTGACTGAGGTACCTGGTAGGTTTATGTGAGCCATTCACTTTGCATCAGCAGTATTGACTTCTGCAGGATTTGTACGGACCAAGGAGCAGGACCAAAATGAATTAAGAAGTATCAGCTATCGTGTTCTGACACCATTCAGATAACCTATTTGCCTTTTTTAAAACTGCATAAAGTATTTATTAAAAGGTTATGACCTGAAGCAAAGCAACAATTAAAATATACACCTCAAAAGCAAGGGAAGTTGAAGTAGTGAAACACAGGAGCTGAAGGAAAATAAAGGGTGAAAAGTTTGTTTCCAAGGGAAAACTGAGGAGTGAGTGCTGCAGTAATACAGAGCTCTTGTATAGCCACAGCTCTTGTATACCTCTAAGGCAAGGATTTCAGTCGCTTTGATTAGATGGCAGGGGAGAGCCATACAAAGTAAGTTATTAAGGAGGGAAGCATGCAGAAAGTATTGTAAGGTCTCTTCCTTATGGAGGAAACAGAAGGCAAATTCACCTGCTGGCTGGTGCCAGCTGCCCTGATAGGGGAGGACAGGCAAAGTCAGAAATCTGCCATAACACGTGAGGGCCACAGGTTGCTCTGGAGGGTTGGCCACCACATACTCTCCTATTGAAGATGGTCTGTTTTCCAGAATGGAATTAAATATTTGCAAGGCAGGACAGTATAATCTTTCTTTCATATGGTTGTATCTTATAATTTGTTGGCTTCTATTAACACACATAAAACCTCTCTTCCCCTGCCTGCAGAGCAAACACCCTGAAACTGTAGCAGTCAGTGACACAGCAAGACAGGCATGTCTCACTGCTGATTGTTAACAGAGTCATGCTGGTGCCTAATTGCTTGTGATGGTTTGTATGCTCGTTTGCAGACTGCCTGAGGAATCACAGACACCAGCTACCAGATCCTTGGAGTGTTAAAGTCTTGCTGCACATCGTGACAGCAGATGCTGGCATAGGTTGCACCCTATTAAGGCAGTCTCATCAAAGCAGTCGTGCTGGAGAGAGGATATCTATTCCAAACAGCAGCAGTTCATAGGTAGGTGCCTTTCAAAATCCCTTCAGTCTTTTGCACCTGCTTTACACCACACATTCTTGATCTGTATAATTACCTGTACTCATTAGGTTAAATTTAGAGAAGGGTATGAATTACCTGAAAGAAAGGGGGCACATTAATAGCTGATGCAGTGGAACACTGTCAAGCTTGTGAGTGCCCTGGAGTGGGTCACACGTGTCACTCAAAGGCATTCCTGTTACGCTTTGCAAAAGATGACTAAAGACCAAAGAGGCAGACTCAGCAATGCATGGTGAACTGCTCTGGTGTGTACCATGAACAGATTTCAGGTAGGCTGCAACTGACCAGATAACATAAAGGCTTTTAGCAAAGCTCTGAGTAATAAGGAAGCTCTGTGCCATCAGCAGCACAGTTACATTAGCAAAGGGAAGGTCAATAAGAGCTGCAGGTGTTCAGCATCTCTTGGGGTCTGGCTCAGGTGCAGCTTTGAAACAAATGGTCCAAATTCACAGAATCATCTAGGTTGGAAAAGACCTTGAAGATCATCAAGTCCAACCATCAACCTAACACTGACAGTCCTCAACTACACCATATCCCTGAGCACTATGTCAACCCAACTGTTAAACACCTCCAGATATGGGGATTCCACCACTGCCCTGGGCAGCCTGTTCCAATGTCTGACAATTTAAGAGATGTGTAGATGAGGTGCTGAGGGACGTGGTTTAGTGGGGAATTGGCAGTGTTAGGTTAGTGGTTGGACTTGATGATCTTAGAGGTCTCTTCCAACCAAGGCTATTCTGTGATTCCGTGAACCCATTCTGTGAAGAAATACTTCCTAATATCCAGTCTAAACCTCCCCTGGCACAACTTGAGGCCATCACCCCTCGTCCTATCACTGTTACCCAGGAGAAGAGACCGACCCCCACCTTGCTACCCCCTCCTTTCAGGTAGCTGTAGAGAGCAATGAGGTCTCCCCTCAGCCTTCTCTTCTCCAGACTGAACCCCCCAGTTCCCTCAGCTGCTCCTCACCACACTTGTGCTCCAGACCCTTCTCCAGCTCCAGTGCCCTTCTTTGGACACACTCAAGTATTTCAATGTCCTTTTTGTAGTGAGGGGCCCAAAACTGAACACAGTACTCGAGGTGCAGCCTCACCAGTGCCAAGGACAGGGGTATGATCACTTCCCTGCCTCTGCCGGCCATGCTGTTTCTGATACAGGCCAGGATTCTGTTGACATGGGAGAAATGCAGGCTTTATAAATCTGATGTGTCCCACAGGATGACCCAGGTGCCCCTGTCTCAGGGTTTGTTCTCCAAAAGGATCTGTGGGAGAGATCCAGTTTGTCTGCCGGGTCCTAATGGCATTAAGCCTGCAGCCTCACAATTCATGGTAAGGAATTCACTTGGAAATAAGAAATTGCAAATTCATTTCCTTCCTCATTATGAAAAATTGAATTTCAATTGGCTTTCCTCCCTCTCTCTCCTTGGCTGGCTGCAGTGAATGAAAATGTTCTGCCTTAGAAATAACATTGTCCAGCAGATCAGACAATACTGCCAAGCAATTATCAAAAAAGAGCCCTTGGCATAGATAAGAGAGCTTAACTGCACCACTAACGACTTCTTGCCATGTCTTTTGATCACGGCTCAGCCAATGCAGCTATGAATTTACAGCTGAAACAGCACTCAGTGCATCTGGCACCAGCAGGTTGATCTGAGTGTTCAGTTCACAGAAAGGGAAATGAAAGTGTAGGGTTGCTCAGAAAGATATAGGTGATACAGCAAAGTACAGGATGATACAAAGCTGGGAGGAGTGGCTGACACACCAGAGGGCTGTGCTGCCATCCAGTGTGACCTGGACAGGCTGGAGAGCTGGGCAGGGAGGAACTCAATGAAATTCATCAAGAGCAAGTGTAGAGTCCTGCATCTGGGGAAGAACAACCCCATGGATCAGCAATGTGAGGAGTGTGGTCAGCAGGTCAAGGGAGGTTCTCCTCCCCCTCTACTCTGCCCTGCTGAGCCCTCATCTGGAGTTATGCTTTGATGGAAGGCTACTCAGGTCATTTCACAAAGGTCTGCTGAGCAGGGAGCAGTGCACCAGTTCCGTATTTCCAGAGGCAGGCAGCTGCTTCACATCTGGATGCTGCAACTGTGCAGCACAGCCAACTGCCAAGAGCTTCAGAAGATGCTAAAGAAAAATCCAGAGTTCCCACAGGAATTCAGGAGAAGGTGAACTTTTATTTTAAATAATGATGCATTTTCTTGGCCCTGTCTTTGAGCAGGTTGCTTTGACACACTGAACCAAAACAAATTAATGTTTTGGGCTCAAATGTAGAAGGTATTTGAAGTCCATTTCTGCAATAAGGTATTGAGAAGGTTCCTAAATAGCTTACAGGAGATGATGTATGATGAAGGGAGTGAAGACAGTGATTTTTGCACTTTATTACAAGGGTTTTCTTGCTTTATCCTCCCCCTCAGCCTTAGGGATCAATTTTAAAAGCTCAGGGATGCTGCTGTGAATTATGCAAGTTTCTTTCATCTGTCTCCAGGCATCTGTCAGCTTTGGAAATCTACTTGTAATAGACCTGTTGGTACAGCACACAAATCCTTCTAAACTTGATGAATTCTGTGTTGAAATCAATCAGCATTTTGTCTTAAAAAGCACTAACGGAGCCTGTCCTGATGGCTTCTCCTAATTTCCTCTCTCTACTCTGTGCTTCTGTACCCCCTATAAAAGCAAAACAGAACAGAAAATGACTCCTGTGTATTTCTCATTACCTGGTGTATCCACGGACATCTGATTTTTCTGCTGCCTTTTTACAACAGCAAATGCAATCTGTTCATGCTGTAGCTCTTTACAGAAGCCATTCCAGCGTAAGTTGCCATGCTTAGCCAAGAGTAGACATGAAAATACTCCAACAGCTACCACCTTCTAGAAACAACAGACCACAGATTCTGATCCTGTTCATTTGAAGTGGCTGAAAATTGATCCCAGTGTTCACTAAGATTTGGCCAATTCACAGGGTAAAAGAAAGCAAGAATATTACATTATCTTCTGTCTTTCAGATCCCCAGGCATACTTTATATCAAAGAAACCTCAGTCTGTACTATCATTTAGCACTTGCATTAGCAAAATGCTTAGTATCTGTGTCTACAGAATAGGACCTGTGGCACTGAATAAGATGACAGTCCTCCTCCAGAGAGCTTTACAGAGTATAGAAAAGGCCAGTGGCTACAGATCTCTAGGAAGTACTGGCATAATGAGTGAAAGAAGAGACATATAACAGGTTTCAGGATACCCAAAGCCAGGAATGTGGAGCTCCTTTTCCACTGCCTTGGAAATTAATTTCCCAAAGCTGTAATTTTAAGCCTTATGACTGCTTCATGCATCCTCTGCACCACACATTTTGATGTATCCCAATAAAATGGGAAGTTTTAATTCTTTCTTTTTGCACCTGCTCATTAAAATACGAAAGGCTGGTTCATGTAAGTGTTTCAAAAAACTACCAGTTTACCTCATTATGGGTGACTAAGCTCTATCCAGACTGAAGTGTCACCTTCCAATGGTATAAAAATTTCCTATGGGGCCCCTTTTGCAAGGGCAGCCATTTCAAGCATGACAGTCACTTTTGTCTGTGCAGGATGGATCTATATGAGGTGCATTACGTGTACTGAGCAGTGACAGTAATTTTGTCGACAATAGAGAAGTGAAAGCTTCAAAGAAAAACATTAGTGACAAATGTGCTAGAAATATAAAATACCAGCTGGCTGGTCCTGCCTGGAGGCAAACCTTTTTTTTTTTTTAATTTATAAAAAATTAAAAGGTCTTTCTCTTTAGGTGGTCTGTTTATCTGTCATAATTTGACAGTATATGAAAATGATATCTGAATTTATTTTTCAGAAGATAATTGCCCTGGCATTTAATCTCTGTGTCATTTTCTAAATCTTTCCAACACTTTAGTGTTCTTCTGTTCTCAGGCAGGTTCTGCATCTCCCAAATGAAGTGGTATTTTCCCTCGCACAGACAGTCACTTAGTGGCTGTCACCAAGAGGAAATAGCTGCTTGTAGCAGGAGGTAAGCATAGGAAGGAATAAATCCAGCAGAGAGGCAACGGGGCTTGCAAGGCACATTGGAAACTTTCTTCCCAGTACCTGGGGGCTCTCTCCAGCACACTTCCTACACTAAGTGAAATACCAGATTTCTGGGGAGGTGTTGCTGTGTAATGGGTGTCACAGAAACAGCCACAGAGGTTCCCCTGGGAACCCCTGGTGCCAGCCCTGGCCATCTCCTGGCCTCCAGTCTATTCATCTTCAGGTCCTCCCGTATTAACCTCACTGTAAGGGAGCAGAATGATTGCAGGCACAGCTCTGGGACACCCAGTAGTTTTGGGAGGGTGTCCATCACCCACCAGGGTCTTGATTGTGGCAGTTCCTCTGTAGTTCCCAATGATGATGTCTCTGATCAGGCACTGAAGGGGGGATTAACGTTGCCCCTAACCACCAAAAAATACAAAACTTGCAAAAGATGACGTTTGGCACCAGACACCAAAAAGGTTAATTGTCATGGCTTTAGGTGGTGAGCATAAAAAAAAATAAATCTCTGCTACAGCCCTCAGAGGACAAAGATAATTTGGTGGTGAATAGTGTCAGTAACTGAGGATCTAAGCACCCAGGGTAATGTGCTGTCATTGACCTGTGCAGGATTTGTCCCATGAGATGTTTCCTTGCACTTAATTACTTTGCCATTACTAAGTCAACACATTTCTCCTCTCACTGCCCCCTAAAATTTTACAACATAGAAATTTTGCTAAGATTGTTTTTGACCCTTTTGTAGTGAGTAGGAGTCTGGCTTTCAGGTTCAGTATATATTTTATTCAACCCTTAAATTCTCTCTGCAGAAGCCCTGGGTAGTATATTCAAGGACTTCCATTTCATTTGTTATCCTATATTGGATTCCATTTTGACAAATGTTTGGTGCTGGCAGTTGGGGTTTGACATTGAGAACTGCTCAGCTGTTGTGTAAGCTTTTTAGTAATGTACCAGAATTTACAATAGTGCTTAGTTTTGAGCATCTGCAAGTGTACTTGGGTTTGGTTTTTTTTTGTAGGAGCAATTGTGCTGCTCGGAGGCTCGACAATCTGGATCCTTTATGAAATGCCTCGGTTGGTAAAGCTGGATGATGAACCCCCAAAAGCTGGCCCAAAACATATTGTGATTTCAGTTTTGCTTTTTAAAGCAAGCAAAATTAGCAGGATTCCTCCAGAAAACACTTTTCTTTCAAAAATGTAGGTACACTATTATTATTTAGGAATATTTAGAAAAATTATTGATGTCTTTTTATACTCTTAGGTGCATAAATTCCCTTATAGTTCTGTAATGTCATAAACCCTGTCTATTCTCAGATGCTTAAATCATTTTGGAATCTAACAGAAATGTGCTTTTGAACCGTTACCCTGAAGTCTCATTAAAAGTTATTGGAATTTCTAACCCTAAACGATTTTAGAAAGATAGAAATCCTGAAAAATATGATTTCTGAAATTCTTTTAAATACCTTTACTTGTTACTAAGTGCACATTTCCTTCTGTATTGCCAAAGTCTTTCAATTGTTTATCAAGATGTTTAAATTGTTTTTTTTCTGTAGAAGAGATCCAGGGATACTGGATTCTGCATTTTGTTGAAGGCAGACAGAAAACAGCTGTACATACTGTTCACATCTGCTACGTCAGGATGGAGAGATCTTCAGGTCTTGGGACTATCTTGGTAGATTTATGTCCCAAAATTTTTTGTAGATAAGAGCATTATGAGCATTTATGTCTCTGCAAATGTATCCTGACTTCTCTTTGCCACTCTTAAAAATGACTGTTTTTACAGCTTCTGTGCAACAGGTTTAGCTTAGGGCAGTGCATAAGACGTGAAGACTTAGATGTGCAAGATGTTTATATTGTGATGCACAGAAGGGATCCAGGGGCTGCCACAGCTTGGGCAGCATCTGCTGACTTTCTCATGCCAGCAGAGACATGAGGATTGGAAAGGAAACAAACAAATGGGGGCATGGGGAGGAAATGGAGAAAATTAATTGGAAGCCCCATCTCTCTCTCTCTCCCCCCCTATTTCTACTGCAAAGAAATGCTTATGGGGAATACTTTGGTCCCATATGTGATGGAGGAGGTGTACACAGAGAGTACTTATTCTGCTCATAGTTGTTATCCCATTTCTTAGCAATTCTACCAGGAACTGCTTTGCATGCAAGCAGTGGGCTATCAATTTCCTGCTGTAAAACAAAAAGAGTATAAGAATAAATTTCACGTTGAGCAGCCAGTTACTCATCTGTTAGTGGATGACTAACTAGCCCTGACTAGCTTCACTGCAGCCTTTGGCCTCTCTGTGCTGGTTTTCTCCAGCTTTTTCCATAGCAGTAGGTAACTGCTCCTTGTCTGCAATGCTGTGGGGAGGCAAACCCCAGCCTCTGGCAGCAGGATGCTGTCCCTCGTCTCAGCCTCACCAAGGAGTTTCAGTCCTGAAACTGAAGTTTTTGTTTGCATCAAACTAAAGTTCATCCTTTCAGCCAGAGTGGGATGAGACTGTTGCCCTGGATTGCTGCAGTACCTCAGCGAGAAGCAGCTGGGCTGCAGTGGCTAAAATTTTCCAAAATGCACACTGCTCTCACTGCCTGGGAAGGTATGTGAACTCAGAAACTAATGGCCAGGCAGGTACACATGGGAGCTCAGCTCATTCCCACAATTTTTAAAGTTGCTCTGCTCCCTACAAAGAGCATCTCAGAAGCCACAAGGTTGAAAAGTTGAAGTTGACAGACCGATTCTCTTAAAATCAATGCCAAAACTTCCGCTGACTTCCCCTGCTCCAGCCAGGGTCTGCACTGAATATTTCGACTGAAGTCTGTTGCACACTGATAACATTCAATACAGCTTTCTACTGCTCAGCTTTGGTGTTCAGGAAATATGTGTCAGCTGACTGCAAAAGATTAACAGATTAAACTATTTAAGAAACTCCAAAAAGCCTAGGTTGCTTTTGGAGCCTTATTTTGATAACATTCCGTTATCTTACCCTACTTCTTTAAAAAATCTGAACTTTGGCTAATTTTCCTCAAAAATTCTAGTTTTCAGAAACACAGGTAGTTGATTGAAAATATTTGATGTTGCTTTCACTGAGAGTGTGGAACAAGAGAAACTTTGAAGGCAGAAAAATTAACAGTCAAGACAAATCGAGGTGGAGGTAGGGTGGCATGTTCAGAGTGCATGGCCACACGAGGTGAGAGCCCAGCCCACAGCTTTCTTCTCTTCCATTTGAAGGATTTTAGCCTACCAGCAAGATCCAACAGAGGTCCATCACAATATATTTCCACCCTAAAATGCTCTCCGAAATATCCATCCTCCAAAAGCAAAGGTCTTCATAACACAGACTGACCTCCATGGAGGCTGCTTGGAGAAAACAACCCGTAAAGCTTGTGATACTGCACACGATGGATCAGGTGGAATAAAAAAATCCTCAAGGCAGGGTAGTGCAAGGGTGGCTCATCTTCTGCAAACACCTGGTTGAACCCAGCAGCTGTGGTGTGGTGGCGCTTACTGATTGACAGTGGCTTTAATGGGAAGCCAGTTCAATTAACGCTGCTGCAACCAGGAAAATAGCAGACAGCTATTCTGCATGGGAGGGAAGGGGAGGAGTTGAATTAGACTCAGACGATGGTAATTAACAGATGTCTGGCAGAGATCCATTTTGTCTGCCCATCAGTTGAAAGCTCTTTATTACAGAAAACGTCTCGACGCAGCCCAGGCAGGGCAACCTGCCTCTGGAAATGTTGGAAGTGGGGAAGCAAGCTGCTCTTTTGCATTGATGAATGTGCTACAGTATGGGTAGGTAAACAGTATGTTCATCTTTCATTTTCACAAAATATATCCTTCAGGATGCAGTTATGAGATATTCACCTTGGAGCTATAACATGAGTTTATTAGGAAAACAATATCCTTAGTCCTGTATACAAAGTGTTTGATAACACCACTATAAATCAGGATGGCAGTGTTCGAGAAGTGACACATTTCTTGGAGTTTGAATATCCTATCACCCTGGGTGTGATTTATTAAGAGGAGCTCCTGGCTTCCTTGGTGCTACCCTACATCAGCTTTTCTCCCTGCCTGATATAAAGAAGGATCAAAAAAACCCCAAACCAACTCGGTGTCTTCAAGCCTCACCTCACTGCTGCCTTACTTTTATGCTTGGGAAATCCCATTATTTTCAGGATGGGTTCACATCCTTGAAGGGAGAATCAGGCTTTTAATCACCATGGCTTACAAAGTAAGTGGGTAAGGGTCCACAGAGAAGTCAAGGATGATGTTTTAATGGGCAGTCTCTACCTTACAGTTTTTTTGCTGTTGAAGGTATGCAGAGCTTAAGGCCAGGTACTCCAAATGGGGGGGGAAGATACAAGGCAGGGGGTGAGGAGATAAGGAAAGGAAGGGGTAGCTGAAATAAATAATATAAAGGTGTTTTTTCATTTCCTCCAAGGTAGTGGCACCAGCCTGACCTCAAACCAAAAATAGGCTGTACAGACACCACGAAGTCTGGTATGCTGATAAATTAGGCCTGCTATGAAGATGGATGATGTTGGAGACAGATCGTCCCGTCCCGAGGGGGCCTGGGGCTGAGCTGAGGACCACCACGGAGGTACCCGAGGCAGCACTGGTTAGCCTTGCCCGACTGCTTCTGACTGCAGGTAGGAAGGGAAGGGGACCCTGGGCTGCGTTTCCTGATGGGGGCAAACAGAGCAAAACCATGCTGGAGCCAAGTCCAGAGGAGAAGAAGGAAGGAAACAGCTGAGATTTGAGGAACGAGAACTGTAGGAGCTGGTTTGGCTTACCTGCAAGATCAATGCCTGCTGCATCCTCTTTCAGCAGTCTCAATTAGATGGAGGATGTTTGTGGGGGTCCCCTTGGCTCCAAAACCTCCCTGCCCACATCTCTCCATTGCCAGCCTTATCACAGCACTTGCAGACCCACAGATGACAGTCATTTCAATGGAAAAATCCTGTAATTTGACATAGTCTCATTTTAAATTACCATGTTTGCTTCTGCAAGGTCCCCTGCCACTTCCCTTACAAAAATTTAGCAGTTGTGGTTTCATCCCTGACTCACAAGTGAGGGAAATGCTGGTTGTGGTGCGAAGCCACCCACCTGAGAGTGCATGGAGAATATGAATAATCTTTTCCCCTTCAGCACTAACAGGAGGCACTGATTTCTCTTGAGGTCAGTGTTCCTTGTGCACTCAGCACAGTGCCTGGGGACCTCTGCTGAATTTATAACTTGAATGTGACAGGCATTGTACAAATGCAGAGCAGAAGATGGCTTATTTACTGGTTTTGTTAATGTAAACTTTATAAGGCAGAAGACATACAATTTTTTTAACTCATCGCAGTATTAAAGTGCTTTTTTGTAATGTTTTGGCATGCATACCAGAAATGAACACTGCTGGGCACTGCTTCCCCCTGCCAACACCAGCCAGGTCAGTGGCAGAGCAGGAGCTGCTGACCTGGGCAGAAGATGACCCCAATGGCTGTCTGTTCCTTTTACATTTGTTCTCTTAAAGCTGTTATGAGCAATTGCCGTGCAAAAAGGCAGCTTGAGTTATTCTGCCTGCAGGCCAGGGTCGGTTCCTATGTAAGACTCACTGTCATGGTGAGCACAGCATGTGTCACTTCTCAAGTGCTCAAGCACACAGTGCTCCAGGAAAAGTCACAAACATCACGTGTGATCTTCAGGGTGTCAGGCACAGGGGACACAGAGGGGGGTCAAATATGGTAGCATTCAGACCTGTTTGAGTCAGGTAGATAAAAAACAAGGCTTCTTTAATCAAAGGACCAGACACAAAATGCTACGTTTGTGCTGCTGCCCTTCTCATTATTCAGCTAAAGAATATTGGCTGTTTGTTAATTGTTTCTCCTTCACCTATTTATGTAAAACATGGCATTAAGCCAAGATGAGTTTTCCTTTCCCTCTACTTCTCCGCCCTCACAGCAAGCAACACTTAAAGACAGGTTAATATAAACAACTCAGTGCAAAAAGCAGTGTACTGGCACAATGCGCCCACCCTTCTTGTGGAACAGCACCCCTGCAAATGTGATTTCTCCTGTTTGGAAGCAAGAAGTCACTGAGATATGGGAGAAGCAGGCTGTGCTCTGGTGGTGAGAGGCTGGTGGGGGTTTTGCAGTTTGCCCTAAAGCTTAGTCTTGGAGACAGGTCTACAACCTTTATTTGTATTTGGCCAGGCTAACTCAGAAAAATACCTGGCCAGAGCTCCAGCTGGCATCAGTGACTGCGTGGACCCAGGCATCTCTGGACTTGTACCAGGCCTCTGCTTAAAAGTGGCAGCTACTTGCTGACACCCAGAGTCCTCTAGATATTGGGAAGCAAAACTACTTTATTTTGTCAGAAAAGAGGATTCCTATTTAGCCTACAAAAGACTGCAACTCTTACAGGCTATTTCCCATTGAGCTTCCCAACTGTGCAACGCTGTGCCTTAGGTGGTACCTCAGCCTGACTTTTTTCTGATAACTCATCTGACTGTCTTGTAAGTGTTTAATGAGGTGCATCAAGGAGAATTGCATAAATTAGCTGCTTGTGAATTGTAAGCTGTTATCTTGGTAACGTATCTGGAATCCCATGGTAACGCACGTGGTGTGTTGTTATCCACATAGCTGCCCTGTGATTCAGTGTGTGGTACAACAAACAGCTCAGCTTTGACAGCCAGCACAAGGCTTTAGTACTGGTTCACTGATAAGCCCTGCTTAGTCTAATTTCATTGAAGGAATCTGTTCTAACTTTAATTAAGGGAAACTGGACAGACTGTGTAGTTTCCAGAGGTCCTTTTGTGTGTGTGTGGATATGTTGTTGTGTTGTGCTTTCTGTGTGGGTGGCAGAGCAGATTTCTCTTCATGCTGTCTCTGTGTGCCCATCTAACACAGAGACCCTGGTCCCAACTCACAGCTAAGGTGAAGCTTAGGTCCTTTGCAAGTCACTTGTATGGGTAAATGTCCAGCGTATAATTATATCTGAACCAAACATATGTTCTTCTAAAATAAATAAATACAACATACATGTGGTTTGCCAGAGCTACAGGGTTCAGAGTCCAGGGATCTCAAAGTACTGATCTGCAGTGCTTGGAGAAAGGAATTGATACGAGGCAAAACTAAAACTCAGAGCTTTTTAACAACCCTGAAAAGACACGGCATGAAGAACAAGGACAGAACAAGGCAACATGCTGAGGAAAAATTAAGTTTGTTCATTGGACACTCATGTGCCAATTATTCCTTAACAGCTTTTTCTTGTTCAGTGTGCAAAATTATGGACTAACCCATCTTATTCACGCCTGTAGCTCTGTTCCTCGTCTCCTCTTGTGTCTGGCAGCAGTCTGACCAGGAGAGGGCTATGGCTGACCACACTGGGCTGGGTACGCAGAGTGGGGTTGAAATCCTGTAGTTACTAACTGTGGGTTAATCATACTGCAGCTCTGTTGTTACAGGGTTCTCAAGCAAAGGCTAAATTCAAGGGAACTAAAAAAAAAAGGCAATCTTCTTAGCTGATTTATTGGTAATGCAATTCTGCTGAAGGAGAGAATCTAATTACCACGTACTCTCACTGATCTCCCTTCTGTCACCTCCCAGAGCTGATTTGAACATGAAGCTATTGGTGTAATAATGACTTTCCAGTTTACTTCTGAACACTGCAGTTTCAGACAGCTTCAGTGTTTTCTGAGCTGCATTTTTATGTCAATATGAAGCCTCAAATGAAGTAGTCTGCTCTTGCTAATAAAAAAGAGGTAGAGAAGCTAATGTGAAAAACACCCCCCCAACATTTTGTAGAGAAACAGACAGTTTGCCAATGGAGATGTGGTTTTCCGCTGTGGCAGTGGAGCACTATCCTTGCAGAAGCAGCAGACAGACCTGTGAAATAAAGGTAGCACTTGGTAGGTGGTACCTGAGCAAGGCGAAGTGGGGGAGGACGGTGGCCTTCCCTCTCAGGCGCTTAATTATGGACCCTGGTGTAAAATTTTAAAAAAAACACCAAAAAACATACAAAAGAAACCCAAACAACCTAACAAAAAAATCTCCAAATAACCCAACCCTTCAGAAACCCCAGAGATGGAAGGCTTGGTCAAAGAGATTAATTTTTTTTTCCTTATCTTTACTTGAAGAAACAAATGACCTTGCAGCTGCACTTTGTGGTGGGGGGCATTTGAGAGATGTCTGAATGGTTCAAGATGGTGGTGTAGCAACATGAATCATGTGAAAATTGGGTTCTAAAAGCAGAAATAAATGCAGCTCTCTGCTGACAAATGCTTCGTGCAGACATGAATGCAAACAAGAACAGACCTCTCTGCAGAGGCCACACAAACTGTAACAGGACCAGTGCTGTCAGAAAAACAAAAACTGTGGTCTCTGACAATTGACTAATACAAAGTGTCATCTGTTATGTGAAGTGCCAGGCCCTTTCCTTTTCTGGTGCCAGCTGGCCATGCAACTGGAGAATTAGCTCTGTGAGCAGCTCTGCTTTGCCGTACCAGGGATGTGGCTTGTGTCCAGAAGCATTAAAGCAAAGAACACAAATCTGGTCAGACAGCATCAGTGAAGTCATCATGAAACATAAATAAGGCTGCACTAGTCCAGCACAAACCCAGAGATGCCTCATTAAGGAGTATTTTTGTTTGCCAGTGCCACTGCTGGGGGCAAGCTTTGTTGCACACCTTGGAGAGGAATACCAAGCACAGGGTGCGTTAGGCTGTGTGTAAAACTGTGTCATGCAGTGTTGGCTTTTGTGTGTCAGTGAGCAATGCAGAGTATTAGCTGGGTGAGAAAGCGATAACACATATTAATGAACTTCACTGGCAGAGACACAAGACTCACAGCAGCCCCATATCCAACAGTGTTGGATATGTGTTGTTTCAGACCTGCAGGGTTCCTGTGGGAAGGCATGATGAACCTAGAGACTGTCCTACACAGGCAAGGCTTTGAGCAGCTGCACTCGAGCTTTGCTTCCTTATAGGGTCAATCACCACACATTTGCCCAAATATTGCTTCTTACCACGTATGTGCACATCTGTGCAATGGGTGACTTTTGAGTGTTAGCAATTCACTCTCCACTATGCTCTCTCTAAAGAGCAGGTTGCTGCGAGGCTTCCTGCTGTTTTCTTAACAGTAGAAGAAACAGGCTGTGCACAAAGTAATTTAAAATACTGAGCTTTGGAGACCATTGGTGTTTAGTTCCTGTTGCAGCAGCACTGGCCTGTAGCTCCCACCCTTGTCCTTGAGAAATACCTGACTACAAAAAAGCAAACCTACCCCTGGCTGTTTAACTGAAAGCTTGTGACTGTTAATATTGCCATGATCTTAGAGGTCTTTTCCAACCAAGACTATTCTGTTCTGTGATTCTATGATGAGCACAAAGCAGGCATTAGGCAGAGGGAGACTTTACAAAGGGGGAGATAGGAGTGAAAGCAGATGCTTCCCACAACTCTTGTCCCCATCAAATAACTGATGAAACAAAAGGGAAAAAAAATATCTTGAAGGCTCTTGGAATTCTATGTGTAAATAATTTTGGACATCAGGAATGGGCTTAGTAGCATGCTGGAAGCGTGATGTTTTAGCTGAGTGCAGGCAGAGATTGGTGGGGTGGAAATACGTAAGAGAGCAGCTGCTGTTAGGTTTCTGGCTCAGTAATTAGCAACCTGGATTTTTGGAATTGTTGAGCACCTGACAGCTCCAGCTGGCTTCTGTTGTAATTATGAGGAGTACGGTGTTCAAGTTCAGTGCCTTGGAAATACTTTTTCGGTCTAGCCCTGTATTTAGAAATCTAAGCGTTGGCAGCAGTTTGCTGAATACTGCCTGACTGGGAGAACTTGTGAGCTGATCCCAAAAACACAGTGTTGCTGTAAGAGCTGGAGGGAGGAAAGGTGTGCTAAGGCATACAGATACCTGCACTGTCATTCAAGAAGGCTGCTCCGAGGGGCTTAACTACCTATTTTCATTATCTGCTCCTCACAAGAAGCTTTCAGCTTCAGTGCTCTGACTCTGGCTCCTGTAGTGGAAGGAGACAGTTGAACCATAAGGCTGGCAGGCAGCCATGCCATAGTATAAATGTCCGGAGAAAGTATGAAGAAGAAAGAAAGAATGAACTATTATCAGTTTTTGATAGACTCTTTTTGAGAAAGACTCTTTTTTTGAGAAGAGCTGGTGTGAAAGATACCAGCAACATTTGGCAGAAGAGAAAGAGGGAGCAGTGACTGGTTTGTCACCTTTTGGTCATTTATTGGTCTTTTATGTATTCCAGACAGAAAACTCAATTATGGTGAATGTCTTGGTGGAAAGGGGAAGGCACTGAAAGGAAAAACAGAGGTAGATAACTTATTACAGAATATACTTACTATGTTTTGACTGGTAAGATCCCTGTTGTTAAAGTTGCTAATTATTTCCTACTATAATACTCTAGTTGGATTTACATGAAGTTTGGTTGAAGTTTATAAGAATGTGGGATGAAATTTGCAGTGTGGAGCTCTGAGCTAAAAATCTGAGCAACAAATTTCTAAGTTGTTTGAAGCTAATACCTTTACTGAATGTTTAAAATCTGTCTTCTTTTTTTTCTTTTTTTGCCTTAGACAAAATGGAAAGCTTTGGAAGTTTACAGGCCTTCTCTTATTGAAAGGCCTCAACTTTGTGTTCAGATAGGTGAGTTGAAAGCTCATGGAGTCCTTGAGCACTTCAAGATGTGTGGATGAAAAAGCAGGTTATTACTGAGACTGTCTGAGAAGGTATCCATCCAACCTAGCTTTTCCTCTGTGTATAGAATTAAAGCTAAAATGAATTGTAATGCAATTATGAAGGGCTCTTGGGTACATGGCTTGTGATGCTGCTAATCAAATTAGAGGTGCCGAGCACTCGGCTGCAACCCAGGGCAATTTGTTATGCAAGGCGGAGATTTAAGTAGTTATTCTTCTGGTGTCTCTGGTGGTCGTGTCTCCTCTAGTGCATGAGGAGGAATGGAATTCTTAATACCGACTCAGAGTTTTGAAACAAAAGTCTTGGTTTTCTGCACCTCAAAGACGAGATGTGCCACTGCGCGTTTATTTCTGAAGTCTTACTGATATCAACTGTTCCGTAATATCTCCTTGGCATTGTTCCCTCTTTGGATAGAGAAATAAATTTGTTGCTTGCAGCCCTTCAGAGACTAGAGGCTGGTTATGGTTTTTGTCTGATGCAGTTATCAGTGCTTCAGCTCTTAAAACTGGAGTTCAGTTAACAATTCTGTTGTCCGAGCCTTGGCAATGTAGGATCTCGTTGGTTTTGCAGAAAGATGATTAATGGTAGTGAAAGCAATTAATTATGAAACAGCGTTATGAAATACACACAATTCCAAGTAAATTGCATCTCAGTTATTTGGGCTTCTTAATGAACCACAGCTTTAATGACCAGTGTCAACAGATCTTGCATGTGCATGTATAAATGCTATAGCAAACCCAGATTTTTCCTAGCAAAAAGCATAGAATAAATTTTAACAATAAAAATTGTCACTGCAACATTCCCTTGCAGAAGGACTGCTCTGTTTAGGGACATGATGAGTCACTAAGAGGCCTCTACAGAAATTTTCATTTTATTACCTGAGGAATTATGGTATATGGTCAGCATGGAGTCAGGGCTGCTTCCAGCCCCAGAGAGAGGGGTGGAATAGTACTCACATAGGCTATTATTGTACTGAAAGGCTATCTAAAGCCTAAAAAACTCTTGCCATGAAAATACACCGCCCACAATCCAGCAGAATCTACTTTCTCATCTCTTCTGGAAGACTAACTTTGTAAAAAGCTCAGCTGCATTGTTCAGCTGGGCAGCCTCGTCCAGCCAAAGAGCTGCGAGTGCCAATGTATTTGTGCAGCATGGAAAGCAGTGGTTTCACGTCCACTGCTATATAAAGATCCTGAAAATTTCAAAAAAACCTACCCCTGTTTTGCTATTTGCATAGTCCAGTGGCTGTGTGTGGAGCTGCACAATGCATGTACAAAGCTACTGTGATTTTCTGATCTTTCCCTGTTGCACTTCCAAATAATCTGAAGCAGAACAGGAAAGATGCAGAAAAACTTCTAATGAAATATTTTTCCTTTTGATTCAGATTCAATAATGCAGAACCCAAACTTCAGAGTCACCTGAGCACCCAGCTTCTTCCTTTGCCTCTGCACTTGCCATCAGTGAGACCACGCTCCATTAAGGTTCCAATACGTGCAATTTAAATATTCATATAAGATGTGCCCATTAAAAAATGTAAGAGTGGCTTTTACATAAATGAATTATTAACAGTGATCTCAACATTGGACTATGTTGGTGTTGGGCTTTTTGGCTCACAGAGTCACAGAATGGTAGGGCTTGGAAGGGACCCCCAAAGATCATCCAGTGCAACCTCACAGCCAGAGCAGGATCCCAGAGCAGACCACAGAGGAACACGTCCAGACAGGTTTTAAATGTCTCCAGAGACAGTTAGCAGGGCTGAGTAGAGGAGGAGAACCTCCCTTGACCTGCTGGCCACACTCCTCTTAATGCACCCCAGGATACCATTGCCAGGATTTTGCAAAGGGAAAGGCTGGAAAAAAAGTAGTAGAGGAAATACATCCATCACTTCCAGAGAAATTAAAGCCTCTCAGGGAATCAGCATGCAAGACTCCGTTATAGTAGGAAGGAAGCATGGATGTTGGCTTCCAATACAATAATATGGTGCATCCACCAAGTTGTGGACATGGCACTTAGCTATCTCCAAGGACACTGGCCTCCCAACAGGGTCCTGTCAAGCATGGGGCTTTTCGTAACACTGCTGCTTTGATGCCTCTCGTGACAGGTAGAAATAACCTGCAGAAAAGGCTGACATGAAGAAGCATGAAGTGAGAACCGAATGGCTGAATCTTGTACTTGGTATAAGAGTCACATTGACTTTTGTACAGCATCTCATCATCCTAGACCATTGCAAAGCTGTCAAATAATAAAAATCAAGCACTGCCATCCACTCACACTGAAATCCTGGCTCAGCAGAAGGCCTCTGTGCGCAGCCTGGGGACACCACCATGGGACAAAGCTCTCCCCCAACACAGCCACGAAAGGCTTTGAGCTCAGCCTGTGAAACTGCAAAGCGCTTGTTTTGTTGTCCCTGGATAATGCTTTAATCCGCCGGGCCAAAGCTGGATGTTGCTCTCTTTTATTCTGGCTGTACACAATTGCAGTGCTCGAAAAGAAAAGCCCCTCGCCGCCCCCCCATACCCGCTGCTCCTCCTAACTGCTGACTCCTGGACAGGCAGCCCCAAGGCGGGGCCACTGGGATTTATTTAGTTCACTGCTGCAGATGCTGCCTTTAGTGCCACAAACCACCCTGGAGACAAGTCCTATTCACCTGGGGGGGTGATTATGTTCAGTTCTTCCTCCCCAAACCCCCCAGACATAATTCAGATCCAAACTGGAGAGACAGGCAGGCACGCAAGAGAGGACCCCAGCACCGCACAGCCCTCCCAGAGCCATGTACAGGAGCAGCTTCCTCCGCGAGGTGCGCAAGGAGAAGTACGAGCGGTCGGACGCCTACGATGAGCTCCGAGGCTCCCCTGAATTCGACAGCTTGGCCCAGGCCCGGGGCCTGGAGAACCTGCAGGAGCTCAATGAGCGCTTCGCCAGCTACATCAACCGGGCGCGCGTGCTGGAGCAGCGCAACACCATCCTGCGCAAGCAGCTGGAGACCTTCCAGCGCATGGATGAGCTGGTGGGCTTGGATGAAGCTTTCGCTGGGCAGATCGAGTTCAACCGCCAGCGCATGCGGGAGCTGGCGTCCGACCGAGCCAAGCTAGAGCGGGAGGAGAAGGACGCCCAGCGCATGCTCGATGAGTACCGCAACAAGTAAGGCTTGCGAACGGAGGAAGATGGGTGGTATCATTTCCATAGTCAGTCTTTGTAGTGAGGATAGGTTTGGTGTCACTGGCTGCTCCTCCTGCAGGGGGGATGCCTCTCCATGTGTATCAGCTGTGTAGCCAGGGACAGCATGTAAGCCCATGGTGAAAAGCACCGTGGCAAGGCTTAGGGAGGTCCAGCTCTGCATTTCATGGTCTCACTGCTACTAGATGGGCAATTTCCCCCTCCTTTCCACGGCAGTAGGTCCTTGCCATGGCAATGTCAGTTGCTGTTGCTCATTAGCTTTAGGAGGATTGTGCTCTGAGCTGCAAAGAGGGAATAACCCAATTAAAAACCAAACAGCTCAAAGCAAGTCTTGTGTGTGAACAGCACAGAGTTACATGACCCTAAACATCACCTGAAACGTGTGGAATAGCTCTGAGAAACACTTACTTTCAAGTGTTGTCAGGCACCTGTCCCAGTCTGTGCCAGCCACTACAGATGTGGGATGAAAATAAAGTAAATAATAAATTTTTTCCTGGTATGTGAAATTTGCCTAATTACCCTCCTTTTTTTCCTTTGCATCCCACTATTTCCATCTTATGCTGTTAAAGCAATAGCCATAAGAACAGGTTTCCCCTGACTTCACTTCTCTTTTACCTCAGTGGCACCGTATATCAAAGAGCAGGAGCCTTGGGGGCTGAGGAACATGAGTGTGGTTCCTTCTTTTCAGCAAGAGCCAGTGTTGGCCATGTTGCTTAATTAATTACACAACGAGGCTTGGTGAGCATTGCTCATAAAAGGACTGCTCACAGGAGAGAGGAGTCTTGGCTTCCTGGAGACTAGTAAGACTGATGTTATTTTCCTGTCTGTCTCTGATCATTTTCAACTGGAAAGAGCCTGAAAACACCAGATAATTGACATTGAGGCCATCTGTGTCTTTAGGCCATGGTCCTGTGGTGTATCACTATCATATTGTGCACTCTCATCCTGCCCTCCCCAGCCCTGCACGCTGCTTGGTGCACACCACCTGATCTGCCATGCTGAGACAGCTCTTCCTGGGGCCACCCTCAGATTTGAATGAAGAAAATGAGCCCTCTAAAAAAATAAAAAATAGCATCTCCAACGCAATTCAGTGGCCACCACGTGAACTGCCCACGGGGGCTGTCAGTTGGGGCACAGCTCTAGAAATGCCAAGCCCTGATCTCTCTTTCTTGTCTTGACAGCAGAGAACAGCCCATCCAGATGCTCAATGCTGGGGATGGTCGGATGTCTATGGCACCCTGACTCCATGCCAGCGAGTAACGAGCACCTGAGTAGGCAGTTTTGTTGTCCAGTATTTCTGAGCAGGAATTCAGCTATAAGCCAGTGCTATGATTTAGCTGTTGATTCTGATACTTGTTCACATGTTTGTATTACACGGCACCCATGAGATTTTTGACTAAACTAAGTACTTAAATATCTAGCTGCATATTAGTGAAAAGTATATGCAAACTGTATAGAAGCACGCAGTGCTATGATACAGCTAGGCAAAAATGTGTTCTCTCTCTCTGGAGTATTTCAGGCAGGGGAAGAGCCAGTACAGTGAAATATCCAACTTTGATTTCAGCAACTTGTGAGAAAAATTGGCAAGAAAAGATTAGAAAAACTGGCAAGAAAAAATTAAGCTTGTCCTGGCTTTTGATGGATTCCTGCAACCACCTGAGCAGCGTCTGGATAAACTGGCTGGATAGATCCCCAGCAGCAGGATTAGCAGTCTGACACAAAAACAATTTACTTTTTATTAGAGTCACTTTCCACAAACTGGAATTAGGTGGGGAAGAATACAGGACGTTGAAAATCTCCAGGAGAAACACCCAGAGAAGGGGCTGTGCTTTTTGAAAGCGAGATTTAGGAGATGTTACAGGGGTGGTTTGTGACTTCTTAGGAAAAAATGGATCGTGCCTTGTCATACAGTCCTGGGAGGTTCACTCAGCAGCTGTAAGTAAAGGTAAAAAGGAAACTTTGACTGTATCCAAGCCAACAGCATTGCAGTTTAAGAATTAAAGATACACAGGGCCATTACAACAGAGTGGCTGCTTTTTAACCAAATGGCCTTCACTTTACATCAAGCAGTGAATTTTGGTTTTATTTTTCTCTCTTGGGAACTGCTGAATTTGACCTGAAGACAGACATGTAAGCTTCTTCAGTGTCTGAAAGAAATGGTTTGGATTTGGAGCTGCAGGCATTAAAAGAAGGCCAGTGCTCTGGTGCAGTGTACCCTGCCTTCTCACCCTGTTTCTAGCTCAAAGCCATCTTGATGGCTATGATTTCAGCTACTTAAACTTATAAATAAATGTCTCTAAACAAAATATGGGAGGAATAATCTTCTGTGTGGTGCAAGTGCCTTGCCATGCTCTGGAAACCAGGAGCATTCCTGTGCTGCAGCCCTGGGCTCCTGCCTGGCTCCACACTCAGTTGGCAGAAGGCAGTACAGATTTCTTGCTTCATTTTGAAACATAAAGCATCTACTTTTGGGACACTAGGAATAATAAAATCTCTTAGAGTAGAGCACTGTGTACCAATCAATTGACAAATGTCTGTGCTCTTCACTAATGCAAATAATTTTAGCTCTTACAACCCATTCTTTTACTCACACTCACAATTTATGGCTATAAGTAGACCTTTTAAAGCTACATTTATAAAAATAGACCTTTTAAAGCTACATTTAAACACAGTAGGGCCTGGGACTACCGGGTTTGTGCAATTAAATGTGCATGAACCATTGAAAAGTAGATCTTACATTAAAATTTCTTTTTAAATCCTCTGTAGTCACGTTCATAGCTTTTCACATTAACATGAATAATTCAAACTCTGTACTAGTGGAGAATTCTTTCTCTTGAAGTTGCAAAAAAAACATCGCTAGGAGTTGTTTGGATGCATCTCATAAAAAGACTATGCTGATTTTATTGAGCATCATTATTACAGCAACGTTGCATCTGGCTGGGGGAAAGGACTCTTCATGATATTAGTGGAGATGCTGAAACCCAGATAGCAGTGCCCTTGACTGAACAGCATTACTTAACTTCAGAAATTAACAGTCATTTCATTTAAAGTTCATTCACTGCTAATCTTGTGGGTTTTGCATGCAATATGATTCCCTGGAAGTCCCTAGACATGGCAGTTGGCACTGTGTTCTCCAAGATGCACTGCATGGTGTTGCTCAGATGAGCTGACACCCATTGGAGCCACCATGGAGACCCAACACCTATGAGAGAGAATAAAAACAAGGAGGAAAACACAATAGCTGGGATATGGGAAGCAGTAGGGACTCTGTAGCTGGTGACCATCGGCAAAGCCATCTTCAGGCCCTGTCTGCAGGGGTTGTCTCTGTGCTGCTGCTGCTCTGGTGATAGGGAGAGCTTTATCCTGCTGCAGCTGCAGGTGAGGAGGTCCTGCCTGCGCTCCAACCCTTCCTCAGACTGCTGAAATCCTGCCCTGTGGCTGTCCGCTGCTCGGCAGGAGCTTGTTGATAACACAGGTAGCAATCTGTTCATCAGTCAGCAGAGCACAACCCCTGTGAGGCTCATCCTGGGTTTCACAGTATAAAACACAAGCGTTATTGTCCCGTCCGATGTCCTTGCAGCACCAGCGTTTTGCAGTTTGTGCTCTCTTTGGCACCCCCATTACTGCTGCCGCTGTTGAGAAGAGGCTGGGGAAGTGCCACAGGGAAACTGAAAAGAAGAAAAGCAGTAGAAAAGTTTAGCCTTGGTTTGCAGCAAGCCAGGAGGTTTCATATATTGCTGGAAGAGTTCAGCAGGGTTCAACAGAGAGGCAGCGTTCGTCTTTATATTAAAAGCACAGAGGCATCGTGAGGTCTCTGAAGCGTTTCTAAGAAGTCCTTATTCCTTTTGCACAGAGTTTCTGGAGGAGATTGCACATCACTTAAAAGCAATCCTCCTCCAAAGGGTAATCACACAATACCAACTCTATCCAGGCTGCCAAGTGGATTTATGGCTGTGTGACACAGCAGGTATTTGGGCTATTTGAGAGTGAAGGAAAATGGAGCTGAATATTTCAGTCATTGAAAGAATTTTTGAGTGAGGACCTAGCAACTAGGCAGATTTGAGCAGGTCTGAATGATGTTAGGGCTGAGATTTAGACCCTGACTCTATTGGGTGGTTGAATGTTACTAGGAGTATAAATCCAGCCTTCTATTGTAGCTGTATATTTGGTTCTCACAAGCTGCCACAATGAACTGCTATTCAAGAGGACACAAGGCTTGATCCACCACAGCATCCTAATACAACATTATTCTTACACAATCAACATGTGAAACTGCAACCTTTGTGTTTAATGTGGCTGTCACAAAAATGCTTATTGAACAACATCAGGTAGAGTCTTTTGGGCCCTTTCAAGATTCATATTCTGCTTTAGTGTGAAGCCTATATTGTGCATGATAGTGCAGGTGACAATGCAGTTTGAAAAAGGTTGAACCATAGAACTTCATCTCCTTTGTTCTATTTGTAGGTATAGAAATGAACGGGAATATCAGCAGAGGCTAAAAGAGACCCTTGAACGCCTTAATAAGGTAAGCCTGAAAATGGAAAAGGTCTTTATCCATTTTTTCCTTTGGTTTCATTTACTACCACAAGCTTCTTTGAAGAAGCAGTGGGAAGATAAAATGTCAGAGCAAGACACTTCTTGTCATTATGGTCTCATGAAAAGTTCTCCTTCCCCTCCATCCCCCTCCCTAAGCCTCGAGCAAACGGCTGAGAGTCGGTGTGTGCGTACACACCGTGTCGCACCCTGCTCTGGACAGTCCTGCTGATTTTGGTCATGTAGCCCGTGCCAGCCACAGCTCACAGCCTCAGCTGTGCTCAGGACTTCATTACTGTTTCGGTAAGGCCAAGGCCTAGGAAGATCTGTCTGCTGCGTAACACTCCTTTTAGAGCACCAGCAAATGGCTCCTGCATTCATTTCGGGACCTGGAGTTGACATACATGTTGCTTCTTCCACATTGATGTGAACTTTGCAAGTTCACTCTTGCTGAAGATCTGTCACACATTTAGGTGCCTTTAACAACTCTTTTAAATTCTTTTAACACTCTTTTTCTTTTTAACTCAGAAGACAATTTCTTTCTGAGCAAATGAGTCTGCACAGAGAGGCAGGAAAAGCCCATTTATTAGTCATCCTGTACACCCAATAAACATGTCTAATAATAGTCCAAAATATGTCTGGAGAAAACATGTTTGTTGCTAAATACCTTCTTTCCCCCCGCTTTTTGGTATAGCTACTGTATTAAAGTATGTTTAGTACTGATATCGTGGCATGAGAAAATGCTGATTATATCCAAGTCTTGAAGTCTGGTGTGTCTCAGAGTTCCTCAGTCCCTTGCAGGATGTGGTCAGCTTTTCCTAGGATGGACCCTCAGCTTCCCAGTAGGTTTCTAAATAAAAGAGAAGCTAGGAAACCCCCTGATTTTTTCCTTTTACAGTGAAACACAAGGAATGTTTCTGTCGAGCTGCACTTTCCTGAACTAATGCCATGGAAAGCAAAATAATAGTAATAATAATCACAGAATTGTTTGGTTGGAAAAGACCTCTAAGATCATCAAGTCCAACCATTAACCCAGCACTGCCCAGTCCCCACTACCCCATGTCCCTCAGCTCCACATCTACACGGCTCTGAAATCCCTCCAGGGATGGGGACTGCACCACTGCCCTGGGCAGCCTGTGCCAGTGCTTGACAACCCTTGTATACTCATGCCTTTTCCGACAGATGGAAAAATCAGCAAACAGTGGTTCTGGTGAGATCTAAGGGATTTCTCTTCCATGGTAAATGAAAATGCTGCTTGAGTGAATAGCAAGTACTGCAAAGTTCAGAAGAAAATGTGCAGGCGCTGCACTGCTGTGATATTCAGCATCAGTGCAGCTGGTCTCTCTGAGAGTATAAAAGTAAAAGTATTTTTCCCCTTTGAAGGAACATTTAGAAAGCCAAATGCTGCTTTTGCTTATTACATGCAGAAATATTTGCTTATCGGTACTATCTAGGGGCCTGGGGGCTTTTTTTTGGCTCCCCCTCCTCCCCAAACCTCCCACCATGGCCATTGTCCTGCTGATCTTCCTCTCAATAGGAAGGCAGAGGAGTGCAGAAAAGCAGCATTCCTGATGACTGGCTCGGAATGTGCTGGTCTGGATCGGTCTGAGTCAGCCGTTGTCTCACAAAGCAGAGACTGCTGGAGAGGTCTCTGGCTGGGAGCTCAACAACATAATGAGACAGCTAACATCTACACATTTTTGCAATAGCGCATGCTGCGCACGTGCGAAAAGAAAAATCCCCTTCTACCAGTCATCTGCTGCACCCAGAGGTTTCAGTGGTGTATTTGCAACCCGTGATCCACTCGCTGAGACATTGTTACAGCTGGTAATGGCACACAGGTGATTTTAAAGGGATGCCTTCAAATCCTTTGCATGCATTAAGTAGAAAAAGAAAGCCGTTCCCTTCCCACTTGTGTATTTGTGAAATACATTACCAAGTTCCATGGAAATTATTCTATATTCAAGGGTTTGTATGAAATACCATAACATAGGAAAACCTCTAAATTAAACCTTTGAACAGAAATGGAGGTTTCCAGAAATGGAGGATTTAAATACCACTGCCACTCAGACCTGTGTCCTTTGAGATCATGATTGCTAGTCATACGCCTTGTTCTCTGAATTAATTGGACATTATGAACTTTTGTCCTCACAAATCCCAATGTATTCGAAACTTCTGCAGCAAGGGGATTTTTTCTGGACTTTCTCATCTGTCATTTTTCTTTCCAGAAATGGCTCCAAATTGACAAACATTTGTGATGTTTGAGAACACACCAAAAGGAGTGAAAATAATTTGGACCATCCTGTTTGGGTTTTTTTAAGGACTTCTTTACTGGGGATATTAAAAAGGCATCAGGATACCTCAGGTCCTGCCATAAACATTAGAGAAATCAATGCCTTAGTCTGCTGGTGTCATCTGTGCAAGATTCATGCACCATTGGAATCTTCTGGCATCAAAGACTGGTATTTCATAGTATCAAAGACTTGGCTCCCAGCATTTATAAAGCATATGGTAAATATATTTTGACAGCATCAGTGCCAAACTGTACCATAAATCATATTGGTGCAGAAAAGCAGCGTGTACAGTGGGAGAACATGGTGAATATACTGCCTGTTGTTCGTTCATTTCATAATACTTTTTTATCTCCCAGTAGCCTTTAAGTTTCCATGCAGGCTGCTACGCATGTACAACAACTCACGGTGTGGCTAAGGAGCCACTGTTTTTGGCACTGGGGCCACATGTACTGACCATGCCACGTGTCTCTGCATTGCAGGAAGCTGATGAAGCACTGCTGTGCAACCTGGAGCTGCAGATCGAGTCCCAGTTCCTGCAGGATGACATTAATGCCACAAAGGACAGATACAAGAAGGTAACTGGCTGAGTTTGCCATCCTCTTTAGCTCTTCTTTCTAGAGATATGTGTGAAGCCTTGCTCTTCTCCATGATCTGTTCCAGTGGCAAATTAAAGCAAATCCTGGTTTGGTAGGTAAATACATATTTTCAGTGGGCACAACAGCTGCAGTGTGGAGGTCAAGGCCAACAGCTGGATGGCTGCAAGCATCCAAATTGACTCCTTCGGGGTCTAATGTCTACAACTGTAGCAATGTCTTGAATTTGTTGACCTGTTATGATTCAACCCAATGTGCTGGTCAAGCTGTCTTGTATTTCATGCTATTGCTTTCACCAGAGGGGGATGCCCAATTGTCTGGGCCAAAGCATACCAGTTCATCAGCAGACATAAGCCTGTGGCCATATGATGACGTTGCAGCTGACTTTAACACGTGCAGGCCCCTCTTCTTCCTAGGTGAGCTGTGAGGCTCAGGGTCAGGCCACTGTCCCATCTCTTCTGCTTTTGAAAGAAGAGACTCACTCTTTTGGACCACATGCAAAGGCATTTGTGGTTCTCATTTTGAAAATCTCCTGTGAAATCAGGAATCACAAAATCCTTAATTAGGACTATAAACTATATTGTCACTTAGCCAAATGCCTGTAGTGTGCATGATGAAGCCGTTAGCACCCATGCACTCAAAAGGACGTCTAAAACCACATTCAAAAACCAAGTCTGAACAAGAACTGGACTTTTATACGCTGAAAGCAGTAAATATCTAGGAACAAGCCCCTGAAGTGGAGCACATTGAAGGGAACATCTTGCTATGGCATTTTCTGATGGAAATGTTTTTTACTCCACCACAGAACCTTATGGAAATCCAGACCTACGTCAATGTTTTGCAGCAGATCATCCAGACAACCCCTCGTGTGTCCCCTATAACCACTGGCATATGTGAGGTAAGTATTGCTGTCGGTAAGTACACGCTGCTCTAAGAAAGAGACGTTTACTCCTAAAGCATCCCAGATCCTCTAACTCCCACTCCAAGGTGAGATGAAAACTGCAACAACTATAAGTACTGAATACTGAATATGAGAGAAGTTACTAACTCTAGCTTTTGACAGCTGAATTGATCAGGAGAAGAGCAATTGTGTTACTGAGACGTGCTCCAGCGTATGTATTACCCTCAAAAATGGCTAGTTCAAAGGTAGCTGAAGTAGTTGTGCTTCTGTCTGAGGAGGAGCTGGCAGGATATATGAGTATTCACAGAGAAGGTAAATCTTGTCCTGAAGGCGCAAGATGTGAAAATTTGTAAATCAAATAAATCGCTACAGACTAGATGAAAACTTGGTGATTCCCACCAACATGAATGGCTATACCAAGAATGTTTATTTGCTGGAAGAAGCTATAAACAGCTGTATCTACAGGGCCTAATTTCAACATAAGCTGTACTTCTACAGTCGTGCCATTTGATGTCTTTTATGCCATACGGTTTTACTTGAGGTTCAATACTCATCTTTTTATGTGTCTTTTGTCGTTTTTTGTTTGTTTTTACAGTTTATTTCCAGTAGTGGAATTTCTTTTGGCTCTTTTTAAAAGTATGAGACATACTTTCCTATATATATTGGTTTTTTCCAACCAGGAAAAACTGGTAGCGGAGAGGAGGATCCCTGTTCTTCAGAGCCAGCTGGAGGAATACAAGAGCATCCTCTGCCAGCTACAGACACAGAAATACAAACTGCAAACAGAGGTACTGCCATCACTAGCCTTAAACAATCATGATGCTCATGAACTTGGCTCATTTTATGGTTACATGGTAAAACCTGCCTGGCCCTTAACAGAGTCTTGTGAACTCAGGTGACTTGGGAGGTGTGTTTCCCCTTTAGTTTTCCATCTCTTTCTTCAGCTCTTTCATTCCCATGCTCTCAGTGGTCCAGATTGTCAAGGAGGGCTGTACGTATTGCAGCCACAATGAAGCTGGCTTTGCTTATCAGAGTGGCTGGTGGGAGAAGGTTTCCACGTTGCCACTGGATTCCTGCAGGACAGAGTCAGCAGGAGGTCATGGATGGAAAAGTCACACAGGCCTGGTCTTGCTTGCTTTCTTGCTGAGCTCAGGCTGGAAATTGGCTCCGTGAAAAATGATGGAGGATCTCAAGGGCTCTGCCTACTCCTTTCCATCAGTGCCACATCCAATGCTGAGCTTGCTGGGAGAAGGACTGGACAGACTTGGTAACCAAAACTGAAATAGGTGTCAAGCTACATCTTGTGTTCTTCCCTATCACCACTAAGCACTAAGTCAGCACCTCTCCTGGGCTTAGACCCTACCAGCACCAAAACCATCTGCTTTTTGCCAATTCCTGATTTGCAGAAAATGACTGGCCAAGACTTGACTCACGGCTCCCACCCATCTCCCAGCCAAACCTTCCTTCTCCAGCCAGTGTCTCCAAGCGAGAGTGCAGTGCAGGGATGAGGGCAGCAGGAGATGGAGGCTCAGCTAAAGGCTGCTCCCAGACCGTGATAATTGCCAGTGGCAGGTCTACCTCCATGCAGTTGAATGTTTCTTAGCAGATAGAGGTGGAGAACAACCACCTTATGACCCACAAACACATCTTCCTTTGTGCCTTGAGTTGTCCATTCGGGGTGAGGAGAGTGAAATACTGGCATAAAACACTTTTTGGAGGCATTTTGGACTCCTCTGGACAGCCATAGCAGCAGCTCTTAACTTGCTGAGTGTAACTTCTTTTACTAGGGCACTCAGGGACAGTGCTACCCCCATGTCTTTTCCTTGGTCTCTTTCTCATGTCTGATGCTCTGGTGGAAAGGACACCTGTGCTCTGGGGAGGGCAAGAATCAATATAGTGATAAGTGAGGTAATGAATCAATATAGAAAAAAGGGGAGAAAAATCGGCCTTCTGCTGGGCAGATGGAGGAATGCACTCTTTGGGGAATTAATTGTGCTGCTTTCAAAATCAAATCTGCATGTCCTGTTCAGAAAGAGTTTATTAATTCATTTATTCATTCTCATGACTTGAGATTAAAAGAGTGAAATAACATTATGAGTGGAGGTTGATGACATGGTTGCTTGTGACGGTGAAGGCTGGATCTGATGACTGAGGTGTCTTCCAGCCACCTTGCTTTCCTGTTTCTGGACCTGATAACCATGTTGCCGAGAGGTTATCGACCCCACCTCGTGAGCACTGAACACTAAAGGGGTCAGATGAACCTATTGGTCTGCTCCTACACTGCAACCACTGCTCCTACAGTGCAACCAGACTAATGCCAAGGGACTTAGCTCCTAAATTTAGGCTTTTAAAAGGATTTTTAAAATCTTGTCCGTAACGTATAGAAATAAATCAATTATTCAAGAATCCATTAGTCAGTTATTGCCCCATTAGCTTTTTGTGAGTTCATCTCTTTAAAAGCTGTCTGAAAAGTAAAAAAAAAAACAACCCCAAGTAGGAAAGGAAGTATAATAAGCAGCTGAAAACAGCAGAAGAAAGTGAGAGCAGAATTACAGGGTTAAATACGCCACCTCTACCTCCTGCCCAGTGCTTATGCAAGGCACTTATCGCCACCGCCTGGCTGATGTGCTCTCCAGTAACTGGAGTTGAAGCCTCACTGCACAGCAGTTATTTTTATCACTCAAGTAAGAGCTGAGGAATTGAAATCAAAAGGCAAGCTTTTTATTTAAAAAAAGGATCCTTCCTTATCCTTCAGTGCTTGGTCTGTGGACCACAGAAAAGGAAGAACAGGTTTTGCCTGGGCACATCTTCCCAGTGAAGCACTTTTGCTCTCCTTGTCAGACACTGCCTGGTCTGCCAAGGCCATCCGTGACAAGCTGTGGGTTAGGCAGTGAGACATCAGCCAGCCTCACATGCCTGGGGAAGGAGACATCACACAGCTGTTCCCCTGGTTCACGCCAGTCCCATCATGCTTCTTGTGGAAGAGAAGCCTCAGGATAGATAAGAGGGTGGGCAGTTACTGGTTTTGAATAACTAAACAAATGCAGTGAAACTGCTGCTGTGTTTCAGCAGTGCAGCCTCACACATCACAATAAAACATGTCTTGCCTTTAATTACCCTTGAAATATGGGGATGCTGAATGCTTCAGAGCTGCTTCTTTCACCCATCAATTTTGTTTACCAGACAACCATGCTGGAGCAAGCAATTAAAAACACCCAGGAGAGTTACGATGATGAAATTCAGCTTTACAATGAGCAGATTGAAAACCTTAGGAAGGGGATAGAGGAGGCTGAGAGGACCTTGGAGAAGTACACGACTGACTGCCGCCAGCTGATGATCTACCAGCAGTCCCTGGAGAACGAGCTGGAACGGTACAAGCGCATCATCGAGAACGAGGACAGCCGGTAAGGCTGGATTTCTGGACTCTCCCAAAGGGGCCAGTGATCTCTTTTATCTCCTTTGAAAAATGGATGGTTAAGGGCATTTGTTTCACCCAATGCTATGGCCATGTCACACCTTTCACTGGTAGATATCCAGGAACAGGAATCTAAATAGATGGTCAAGCCTCTGCCAAGGAAAGGGTCAGAGCCATTTGATCTTCTCCTTTCCATACAGTCTCCTTTCCATCTACTGTCCTGGCGTCCGTGCAGAGAGGTCAGGAGTGTATAAAAGCAGCTGGAACGCCCTCCCCACTGCCCGGGCGTTAGTGAAGCTCGCTGGGGCAGCACAGGCAGGTTGATCTCGCAGGGCTCAGACAAGGCAAATGTTCTGTAAATCAAAGCAAACCCGTTCTTCAGGCAAGGGACTAAGAAGGGCTGTGTCTAAGAAATTTACAGGGATTTGAGTTGTGTTTAAACCTATGGAGGAGCACTGGCTCCCTCTAATGTCAACCAGCAGCCTCACATGAGAAAAGGAGCTGGGCTTTCATCACGGGGTGGGGGGGCCCGGTGCTGCCTGTGCAGGCAGATGCAGCAGGGCCAGACCCCTGAGTGCCCACACCGCTGCGCTGGGTTGTCCAGAACATGCAGGGGAAGGATACTCACTAAAAGCCAATCTCACATGTGAGGAACAGATGTTTCATCACTTTTCAGCATCTTGTTTTTGACACAGTGTTCTGGTTAGGAGTATCTGATCAGGGTATTTCTCAGCACCAAAAATCAAAATGTGCATCTCTTGCATAGCTACACAAGG
Source organism: Podargus strigoides (assembly GCA_028020825.1). Lineage (NCBI taxonomy): Eukaryota > Metazoa > Chordata > Aves > Caprimulgiformes > Podargidae > Podargus > Podargus strigoides. The sequence goes on from CM051652.1 coordinate 3,566,113, forward strand.
TGTTTATCCTCCCTACAGGCCAAAATATTATCTCAGATTCTGACAGAGCAGACTGCAAAGGTCACAGATATAGTAACTGGTTTACTGGCCAGTCTCTTAGTTTTAATTTACTACTGACTCCTCAAAGATTTTCCCAGGAAGACTGCTCAGTTTTCTTCTTGCCCTTCTGAAGTCAGGCACATGCAGGTAACAGTGCAACAGCTACCAAATGGCATGTTTTCCTGGCCAGCACGTACAGCTCTTGCTGACCTCTGGTAGGTGTGGATTGACTGTTTGCCCATCCAAAATCTTCCAATCCTTTCAAAAAGTGCTGTGCTAAATTACAGACCTGTTGCTATGGGGTTTAATTACTGTGTACTTTACCTAATGGAGCATCCCATGTCTCCTGCTGGTGGAAACCAGCCTGTGTCCTGTGAAGGTGCTGTGTCTGTGTTGGTTTTCCCCAGACAAGAAACATGCTCCCATCATTCTCTTTGACTCCTCACCACAGAGAAATAAATTTCTTTAACCTACATGCTTCGTTTTGTGCAATTTCACTTGCTTCTGATGGAAGGGGGAGAGGTCTGATCGATGTGCGTCTTCTCCGGCAGGTTAAACTCTGCTATAGCAGGAACGCCAGTCACACTCTTCACGCAGATCTATAGACCTGTCCAGCCTCAAGCTTCGAGGGGAAGAGGTAAACCTGTGCCATGTCTTCCTATGTCTGTCAAGAGCAGCAGCATTGTATTTTAAACTGTTTTTCCAGCACAAGCCTTCTGACTTTGCTCTATTGATTGGCCTAAGTATTAAATTGCAGAAATGAGCAAAGAAACTCTTGCTTGCGGTTTTGGCTTTTGACAAACTGTGGAAAGAGCCGTGGGCTTGTGCTGTCTTGTTGCAAGTTGTTGATTGACACTTTAGTCATGTGCAAAGAGCATCAGGGTATGTTGAATGCTGCAGGCAAGCAGGGAACACTGGTTATATCCCTTGGCCTGCTTTCCTCTGAATGGTGTTTTCTCCATGTTGTGTCATTGCTTGTTAGAATTAGGATGCTTGTAAACCTGGCAAGGAAATGGCCAGGACTAAAACAGCAAGACTGCTCTTAAAGAGGGGACTTAGTTTGTAGAAAGACGCTCTAGGTACTAATATACGGGATGACTTACTATACCTTAACTACAAGGCTCACTGGGCTTTTACTAACAACAAACTGCCCTGAGAACAGAGATAAATTGTCAAATGAGGGGGTTTTGGCATGCAGCCGGATTTTTTTTTTAACTGCTCTGTGAACCGTAGCAGTTTTATATGAAATGGGTCCATAATGCCTGAGGCCAAATTCTCAGCACCTGTAAATAACTACTGCCCTGCAAAGTGGCGTTTGATACCCAGTGAGGATTCAGCCTCTGCTTTCTACCTGCAAGGTGAGCAGGGCATTTTGTGTGCATTTCTGTACCTGTGACAGGGGACAAAGCTGCTGCTGAGCTGCAGGAAGGTTTTAAATAGGGGTTTTGTTTGGGTTTTTTTCATCCTTAAAACCTAGCAGGAGTTGCAACAGCCAGACAAGCCATTTCCACTTAGTCCTACTGCCAGAACGTGCCTCTAACTTTGGGCACCTGCCTTTAGTCCCTGCCTTAGGTGACAAGGTTTCTTGTCTAGTTAAGGGGGCCAAACCCTGCCACGATGCCTGGGAGGAAGGTGCTGAGCCTGACTGCAGCAGCAGGCGCTGGACGCTCCTGCTGAGCATTAATGTGGGATGCTTTGTGCACAGTTGTCCTGTCCTCACACTATGTACGGTTGTGGTGACCTTAGTCGTAAAATGACTGCTTGGCTGAGGGGGTCTGTGCAAAAGAAGAGACTGTTTAATGCGCTGGCAGAAGCGGTGCTCATGTCTGCTGCTGCATTCAGCATTCGCATTCGTTCTCTCTTCCAGCCACTGTGTTCAGCACTGTTTGTTGTTTGCTTTGTTCTGATTTTTCCCTAGATATCACCCAGGCCATGCAAGACATTGCCAGTGTAAAGCCCAGACAAAAAGCTTTGACAAAGAAAATTGCCAGGAAAAGGGAGCTGATCTCTAAAGACATAACTGATGGTCTCTCACCTGATAGAATGTATGAAAGAACTCTGGAAGGTTTTGACGAAGATCAGCTGGAGTTTAGGCACGAAGGCTCCGTCACATGCGAACCTGGGCAGGAAGGATCAGAACTTGATGAAAAAGAAATGGGTCCAGAGGATGTACCTGATGGAGCCCAGATAAGTAAAGCCTTCGATAAATTCTGTAACATTGTGAGGGAGAAAATAAGAGTCCACAAGAGACCAGAGCCTAAACCTGAAGCCCCACCCAAAGGGCGCTATGTGCTGGTAACAGGAGAGGAAGCCTATGAAGAACCTTGCATCTTGGCCCCCTGCATGCCATCTGGGGCAGGGATCACAGTTTCCACCAGCAATGGAAAGGTGATGAACGGTGGTGCTGTGGAGCCTATACCGGAGCTGCCAGAACCTGCTGAACCATCAGAAAAAGAGAAAGGGGTTATCTGTGAAAGGAGGGAAGAGTTTGAAATCCTGAAAGAGGAAGAGAAGGAAGACATGCTTGAATGGGTCAAAAAACCAAGAGGAAAAATTGAGCAAATCACAAAGTATCCGGACATCTCTGAGCCTGAGGCAGTTCCTTCCCCTGGTCCCATAAGCCCAACCGAGCCACAAGTCCTTCGAGAGACAGAATATGAAGATAAGCAGGGCCTTTTGTTCAGGGAAGCAGGGTTGCCTGGCTCCATGAGCTACGAGAAGGTGGAGGTGGTCGAGTCCATCGAGAAGTTCTCAGATGACAGAATTCAGACATATGAAGAGACAGCAATGATTGTGGAGACAATGATAGAGAAGACAAGCAAGAAGAAACCGGGTGACAAAGGCTCCTAAGTGACACATACACCCCTCTCCTCGATAGTCAACTTGTCTGGCGTAGTTATTAAATGGCTGTTTTTTTTTCCTGACCGAATGATACCGTAGTGAAATTTTTGCTGTTTGGTATGGAACAGATTGATACCTTGATGGCAGTTCTGTCTGACGTAGGCTCACCTTTGATGTGATGACCGTTAGAGTGCTCCGGGGCAACAAATAGTAGGCACATCCTATTCAACTGATTTTCATGATTAGGACAAGTTGAAAGTTACTATTATTATTATTATTACAGAGCTGCCTGGCTTTCCACAGTATCCAGGACAAATTTGCATATTCCTCTACTGCTCCTGTAGCTGCCGTACGATTCCCCATCTCTCAGACAGCTGCAAATGTTAACTTGTGACATCTGGTTCATTTAATAAAAGTTTTGCCTTCTACCGAAGATACCCACTGTGGGTTTGTGTCGCCTTTACCGTTGACTAATGGTCCCGACTAGTAAACGTCAACTGACTGGGTGTGCAGGAGGTTTCCAGGGAAAGGGCTGGACACCTGCTAAATAACCTGTTCCAGATCTCTCTCATTTACAGTCTTTAAGTAGAGATGAGCTTGGCAGACCTTTCTTTTTGGATCTAAAGACAAACCCTCTGTATTCGAAATAAGCTCTTACTACGTATCGTCTCAGAATAAAACATGAAATTCCACCATAGCGGGGGATAACCCTTATAAAAAAATACTAAAGGCATTATTTGTCCTTCACCAACGCAACTAAGGCACTTGGAAATACTGACAAGCTTTTGAGCAGGCTGCAGCCCACTCTACAGGCTGTGTGTTTTGGTATTTCCTTGTTAAGCATTTCCATAGACTGTAGTGTTTTACAGCTTTTAATGCTGCCACGTGATCCTGTCGCAGCCTGGTCACCTGCAGTCCCATGGTGCTTCACGGGGTTCCTGCAACAAGCAGTGCCTTCCCATTTTTATTCAGGATTTTTTTTTGCCAGCGCTGTTTTATTGAAATGCTGTGGGAGTTTACGCTGGACATAGCTTTACTAGTTTGTGTGCTGCTTTTTCAGTTTAATGTTAACGGTGGAAATAACTGCAGAGAAGGAATTTACCAGTGCATACACAGACTGCACTCTGGTGAGCTGGGAGTGACTGGAATAACTGCTGGTGAAAGCAGGTTTTGCCTAATGTAAGGGAAAAAAAAAACAAACCACCCAAACCTGCAGCAAAAGGAAGTCAGTTTAATAATTCTGTCACAAAACAGGGTGTAAACAGCTTCAGGCAGTACACAGAGTATTCCCCCACAACTGTCGGCTGCCACTGCCATACAGAGAGCTCAGTGCTCAAAATACCAAGAGCCTTAGTCAGTGGAAAGGAAGCAGCACTTGAGGAGAGCCTGGGTCAGGTGTCTAATGTGTGAACATCCCCCACTGCCTTCATCTGTTTTGTGCTGTGGTGTTACCACCCTTCGCTGCTGACATAGAAATGCTTTTCTGATGCTCATAAACCTTGTTCAGCTGCTGTGCAGTGTAAAAAAAAAAAAAAAAAAATCCCTTCTAAAGTGGGTTTGGTGGCACTTACTCCTTAAGAAGTCACATACTGCATTGCATAGGCAGCAGCCTGAGGGGTGAGACTTGACCCAGGCTGGTGCTGTGGTGCTGTGCTGCACCATGGACACCAACATCAGCAGATGTGGAGGACCATGAGGAGCTAGGGCCTAAATTCTGCTATAATCTCTGACTTGGGAAAAAAAAATAAAAAAATCTGCTGTAGCATTTCCTTGGGGCCAGAACTACTTATGAAATGGAGTGTAAAAATGTCATTGACTCTTCCTGAGTGTCCCCTTCTCCACTGAGGGCAGCAGGTCAGCACCCACATTGCAGAGTTGTCCTTGGAGCCAGCGGATCTGAGCCATGTAAGTAACGCCAGGACTCTTCCTGGCCTGTGGTCTTCAGCTTCTGTGTCCCACCGACTCATAGAGTTAGTTAATGTAAAAAAAAAATCTGTCAGTCACCATCTGTTGCTACCAACTCTTTTGGGGGATTATGTTTGTTTTCCCAGTATCCAGCATCCTTGGGATATGAATTTCCCTATGGGTACAAAAAGGGGAGGGGTAGGATGTCGCCCCCCCCCCCCCCCGCCCCCCCTTTAGAGCAGCATATCATCTCCTCCCATGTTATCATCAGGCAATTATCAGGACCTGCCAGTTCACAACAGCTCATTTATTGTACTCATATTATAAAACATCATCACAGGGCTTTAGTTAAACAGTGTTCACCTCTTTCAAATCATGAGCTTCATTTTTCCCCATTATTATAAATACTAACAAATTAACTTTTATTTTCCATCAGTAATACCATAAAAACTTAGTCTAACTGGACATATTTTTTCAGTGATGCCCTGATGCAAAAATCCTGAAGAGTCTGAAGTAGATCTCTATATTTTATATACACTTAGTTTTTATATATACTTATATCAAAACTCACCATCTCTGTATATCACTCATCATGATCTTTCACTTAATAAATTTTGTCAGCATTATGAAAAATATGAACAGCCATCTAGTTATTTTGCTGCTTTATAAGATATTTAATGATTGTACAGAGAACTGCAAAATTACATGAACGCAATGCAAAGTCATGAGTATACATTCATTCAAGATTTCCACATGGACTTTTTTTTTTATTCAAAAGCTTTTTCTGTATTTTAGAAGTCCTTTAAAAGCTTCCCGTCACCTCTTCATTTGAACACATACACACGTGAAGGGGTGTGTGTGTGTGTGTAGTTATTATATATTACATACCATATGTAATTCTATATATATTTTTATAAGCAAATGTATGTAACACATTTTGAATGTACATATTGTATGTAATACATATATATATACATATATATATACACACACATATATATATACAGAGAGAGAGACCACAGGAATGCTGTGTGCATTTAGGCATACAGGTGTATGTATATATATGTATGTATGTATGTATATATATATGGTAAATTCTTCCCTCTGATATGTGTACACTGCTCTTTCTGGGAACTGGGTGCCTTCCACGGAAACCTACCACCTTCAGTGTGACCCATTCACTTCCAAAGACACGAGCAAACCTGTCCCGACCCATTTAACTTCAGTGGGGTTTGGCTCATGCCTCGTGAACCCTCGTTCATGCTTTGAAATGGACCCATCTTGTCCTTGGGTTAAGTTTTAAACTACCAAATTAAACACAGTTGGCACTATAATGTATTTGAACAAATAACCAAGAGCACTTTGCAAGTAAAAAAAAAAATCACACTGTGGGTCTGATTCTTTTTTCCTGCTGATGCCTGTTTTATCTCAGCGTGACCCGACTGTCCCAGGGGACTGCTGCCCACCACGAGGAACCTGTGAGAACTGCTTGTCTTGGCTTTTGAGTGTAATTCACATAGACTTTGAGTAGGTTGAGCTGTTTATTTTGTGTTTGGATTTGTAAAGGAAAGAACAGGCATTTTATAGAAAGATAAAAGATGGATATTCACTAGAAACAACAGCATAGATTGTACATTCTTAAGTGAAATGTGTGCACCGCATAACCTTTGGGTTATGTTTTTAATTTGTTAGATAAATAGTTACTTACTGAATGTGTTTCTACTACTACACACCTGATTAACCAGGACAACTCTTATGAAAACACTTTAGATGAATGCATATTAAAAATACATAATAAAATTCTGAAACTTGTCACTGATAAAAAGTACATCTTGGATCCTGCAAAGATCCCAAGCACCTACTTTAAATTAGAATCTGAGTAGGTCTGCTGATGGCCTTTACTGTCAGCAAGTGCCTAAATATTTGCAGAATCAAGACTCTTTATTATTCAAAGGTTAAATTTGGGATCTCACACCTGAGAACATGTAGTGGTTACTACCATGAGTAATCCCTACCAAGGAAGATGTTCTGTCTGGTGGCAGACTCCAAGGGTGGGAGAGACTGACTTGACTTTACTCATGTAAGAGAAGTGAAGGTAGGACTGACTCTTCAAACAGCAAAGAGCAATGACTACCAACTCATCTTCCCAAACACACTACATTTTATTTCCCAAGAAGGCCAATTTTGCATTACACATAAATAACTTAGGCATAGTTTTCTCCTGAAGTGTATTTGTATAACATAAAAATAACAAATTTCTATTATTTAAAAATGAAATTTGAATTAAAAATTGCTCTGGGACTGAAACTGGTTATTTCAGATTTCTCCCACAGCAATTTACTGACAGCCAGGTTGTGAACCCCAGAAAACAGGGGTCTGTGATGGGAAACACTGACACAGCCTTGTCTTATGCTGCTGTAGTACATCTCAGTATAGAGATAAGCAGATGCACTTCTGCACACAGGTTGCCTGAAATCCTACAGCTCATTCCCTATGTGCTCATTCTGCTGTAAGATGGCAAATTGATACAAATTGCCAAAACTAAACAAAATAAAAACAAAACAAAACTGAAACTTGTGCTTCTTGAATGCCCTGACCCTGTCTACAAAGCACTTCCCCTTGTCACCCAGCTTTGGCATCACTGTTCCTTCCTTATTGCATGCCTGTTGAACCATTCTGTGGATGAGGTGTTAGCATGCGTGTTGTATAAACATATATATATATATATGAAAGAAAACACTCAAAAGAATTGGATTGCTGCAAACTGAATTGGTAGGTTTTCTTCATCTCTGGATTAGTTGTTTTTGTAGGGTCTAGTGCTACTTTGGTTGAACCCCATGGGGAAAGTCTCACTGAAGTCAATGATGCAGAAGGAGCTATTAGACATTCAAAGATCTTTCCAGTCAACCTCTTCATGATTCCCTCTCTCTCAATAATTTTTGAAAATGTGCCCATTATCACCAACTGCTAATGTTAAAATTAACTCTTTTTTAATACAAACAACATTTACCACAAAAATATGAAGGGAAAAGCCATTGACTTCTTTGCAGGTTATTACCTATTCGTATGACACAAAAGAAAAGTCATTTACAGTCACAAACCATACATAGTATTTGGTGGGGGACAGTCTATTTGTGGTTTAGAGTAAAAAAAAAAAGGACTGCTTCAGTGGTAATTAAAGTAATTATTGATGAGATATAAGACTTTAAAATCAAGAAAGTGTGATAATTTGGCTACAGAGACGATCATTGTAATATGTCTAACACAGAGGTTTGGATAGTAGAAAGGTGAGTAGAGGGATCTGGGGGAGGAAAGACACCGTCATGCAGAACAGCACTAGTTCTTGCTCAGTATACTCTTCAGGCTCCTCTCCACTGCTTCATCCAGTTCTTCTTCCAGCTCTTCCTTCTTGGACATGGCCAGTTTGGACTGGTAATCTTTTACTATTTGGTCTATATATGGTGCACTCTGAGTCCCGTGCAGCATCAGTGTCCACTCTTTCAGCACGCCCCGCTGCGGCAGACTGCCAACAAACCCGATCTCCAGAGCCCAGGTGCCTCGGGGGTCTTCTCCCCAGGTGTGCGTGGTCATGAAAGGCCATTTGTCAAAACCCACCTTGGAGTCGTCATCCCTGGGGCGCCGGCTCAGTAAAATGGACTTTGTTCCCATCGGCGAGGTCATGTTGATGTTGAGGTCTCCTCGCCTAGTGGAATTCACGGTTATAACTGCTTGGACGTGCTCAAGGTATCGGACAAAGTTTTCCTTCCCCTCACAAGCATCGGTTGTAAGTGTGAGGACCAGTTTGCCACTTGGTGGTATCTTTCTGCAGGTCAAAAGATAATTAAGCAAATTAAAAGGATATACAAAGCATGACACAGCTCATGCTAAAATTATGGGGGTTTGGTGCCTTGCAGAAAAACCGGCACTGTTCTCCTTGTTAATACATGGAAAAGTAAGGAAATAATAGTTGCAAACTCAGCCAGAAAGAGACCATTCTCTTTTTTTTAGAAAATTATATCAAAACCTTAATTCGAAAACACATTCTGAAATGTACACCTACACAAAGAAGGAATACAATTAAGCAGTACATACTGCTCATTAAGAAACATTAACATATATTTAATAGCTGCCTTTATTTATCACTCCTATATCAAGTAATTGCATAATAATGTGTATATTCGGTACAAGAATCGTGAGCAGTCAGTAGATGTATTTAAGAGCCACGTAGATGAGGTCCTGAGGGACATGGGGTAGTGGTGACTTGGCAGTGCTGGGTTAACGGTCGGACTTGATGATCTTAGAGGTCTTTTCCAACCAAGGCTGTTCTGTGATTCTGTGTCAGGCAGTCACCCTAAAGGACAGCAGCAAACAGCTGGCTGGAGCCAGGAGCCAGCTGCACAGAATTTCAGTGCAGTCACATTAAAGCCTACGTCCTTGTTCAGATTTGGAAAGCGCGCACAAACGTGGGATCTCGGCGTTGGCTCATTTGAAAAATATTTTTCCATAAAAAACTGCTACCCTGGAACTGCTCCCGTACAGGAGCAGATAGACGCTGTAGTGTTCAAAGTGAATTGCTGGTACCTGTAGATGATTGTTTCAGTCCTCTGGAGATAAAACTGTCTGCTGGAGCATGTCACAAGGAGATATGACCTGGCTGACAGATATTTCATGTGGCAGTTCATGTAATTTACAGTGCCAGCCTCCCAGATTTTCCCTTGTGCACAAGCTCTTTATTCACTGAAACTCTGACACAAACATACCTCTAAGTACCCAGGGAAAATGGGTGTTGCTATTAACACTACTAGCAGTAGCAATGATGACACAGATGAGCTGTAGAATGCACTCTTCTAGCCAACCAGGAACTGAAAGATCACATAGCTTATTTTATAAACTTACTGAAACAGTTGGGATCCTACTGGTAATGTTAGGCTTGCTTAGAAAAAAAATTTTCAATGCTTCTTTGACTATCTATGCCTTTGTCAATGTATTTGTGGTCTCCTAAACATCTGGAAGAAGCCAAACACTTATACTAGACTATTCACTTACTCAGGTTCCTGTATTGACCCTCCAACACAATGGAATCTCTCGGGAACAGTCTTCCAGTCTTTCGCCATCTTCACCATTGCTCCTGCATCTAGGACACCATAGCCAAACAAATGGTTGAATTCCAGCCCAACGCCATTTCTACGCCAGTGATGAACCTCATCATGAAGCTGGTTCCTCTTGGAGGTGAGCACTGTCAGATGCTGCATGTCTCTCCATGTCAGATCCAAGCTGTGCAAGAGCAACATGGAAAACAAACAGAGTCGAGTCTTTCCAAGCAGATATTAAAGACAGTGTGTTTGAGTAAGCCTTTTGGTAAAATTTGCTTCTATGAATCACACAGAAATTGTATCTATACACATATCAATAACAAACCTTCTATTCTTGTTCTGCGGGAACAAGAATAGGCTTTAATTGTAGAGTACTTCCCCAAAACATATTCCCCAGAATTGCAAAATCATTTCTGATTGTTTTCCTGTCCTGGAAAACAACTGCTTTTAACTACACATTATAGATCCACCATGTAATTTTTAAGCGAATAAAATGAATAGGATATTACACCAGATCCTGAAAAGAATACAAAAAGAAAAGGTTGATGACAGAATTTTGCCTAGCCTTCCTCTTAAATCTTGCCCTCTTTTCCTTGCCGCCTCCTCCTGCTTCTCCCATGGACCTTCCAAGATTCACCCAGATAAGCCCCAGCCTGATGAAGCTGATAAGCTGTAACATTCAAGGTGGTAGTTACTTCAGTATTCTGTGAATGTGGGTGTATGGGCTGTGGGTGGCTGTAGGTTTGCATGATAAGGCATGGTAGAGGTTTGTCTACTAACATGGATAGATGCAGTCAAGTAACATTTGTCTAGATTCGACGATCATTCTTCATCATCATCTCTTGTCTGCCTAGATTTGCAGTGATTACCATGACAGGAAGGGCACTTACAAGTTATTATTCTGGAAGCTTTAGAACTGACATTCTAATTCTACATAACTAAAGCTATTCCAGTTGTTTTATGATGAACTCTTTCAACATTACAATATGTCTGATTCAAACCACCAACCTAAAAGGATCCGCTTTTCAGCTTTCTGTGCCCCAAGTAATATAAACTGTGTGCATGCTGAATGTACACCAGAATAGACAATTACTGTCATATTTCCAAGGTGACACAAGAGCTGAAAACCAGATTATCACTCACATTATTCTTATTGAAACCTCCGAAGAGCTGCTACACATCTTAAACCTGTTCTTTGAATTTCACAGACTGGTCTGTTTTGAGAGATGTGCAAGACATATATTGTATATGAGCTGAAAGACATATGGCAGGCAGCAGTCATCTGCATGGGAAATCGTCAGCCACTCCTGTGAAGGCTACCTTAACTCATTCAGGGTAGTTCTGCACACTAAAATGAAGGATTAATAGAGCCAGCCTGGAAGGAGATAGGAGACACTGACAGTCCTTTCTATCTTCTCCCCTCGCCCCTACCCTCCTTCTCAAGTAAAGGCTAGAATCCCAATTTGTAAGCCAGGGTTATTAGTCCAATTTCTACTCATGGTAGTTTGGCAAGAGTAATTCCAGTCTTCATGGATAGCCCAAATGAAGAGGAATGGTAATTATTACTGAGATACTAAGGTTGTAGTCCAGGTTAAACATGCAGTGGTCAGAAAATTCATTAAACCTTTACATTTTTATAGCCATAATTATTGATTACATCGTGGCTGTCCCACCGAATAAATCTAATAGTAGGATTGATCATCCAAAGTTAAACACTCGGTATGTGTATTTCATGTAAAATACGTAAAATTTTACATGTATATTTATAAAGCCTGAAAAGTGAGATTTGGCCCAAGTCATGCTCAGAGCACAACAATCATTACTGCTCTGCTAATGATAGAAACTGTGTCTCCTCTGCCAAATCTTCATTCTGCATACTGCTGAAGAAAATTACGTGCATAGTGCTCACTTCATGCCCGTGGTTGCAGCAACTGAAGCTGTACACCTGAGCAATGGTTGTCTCACTTCATAAAATAATTTAACGCAAAGCAACAGTATAGATTATTGTAAGGAAAACTTTTCCTGATCATTAGAGAAGAAGATAATGAAGCAACATTGGACTAGATGATCTTTTGAGGTCCCTTCCAATCCCTAACATTCTGTGATTCTGTGATATACAAGAGGTCTCCAATGTAATGTCATGAATAGTATGGAGATGGTAAACAGACAATTCACATAACAGAGCAACTACATAGCACAGAAGCAAATTACCAGCAATGGGTTAAAAAAACAAGACTAATTCCTGTCTGATACTATAGGTTCGTTCTTATGGTTTTTATAGGCTGGGCATTCCCCACTGGATCCGTGGAGAAATGCAATAATCTCTACCTCCAAACAGTGCTGGAGATGACAAGCCCCTGGAAGGAGTGGATGGAGAGGACAAGGAGAGAGAGTCAGGCAAAACGTGTCTGCTAGATGGCTTTGCAAAGACTGTCACTCCACCTGTAAGGCCACTAAGTGTGTCACTGCCATAGCAGGCAGCTTGTTAGCTGTTTGTTCCAGCTCCGTGCTGCACACAGCCAACTTGTTTGATGAACAACACAGAACAAACCGCAGGCCCTCTCCTCTCTATAGAGCTCACAAGGAATTTCTCAACAGCATACTTAGCCTCCAGGGCCAAGGCGAACACTCCGGCTGCTTCAGGGGCAGCTGCAGACGTTCCCGAGTGGCGCAGGGTGCAGTTGCCATATAAATCCGTTGTTGCCTGCAATGATATTAGATGTAATTAATGAAACTAGCTAGTCCAATTTCCTTGCAGCTACAGACTCAGAAAAATACAGAAAGTGGAGTTTGTGCCCTTGCTCTTTAGAGTACTTGTGTGTTTGTCCCTAGGATCTGTTTTCTTCTTTAGAATAGTGTATCAATTTAAAAACATTAAAAGACACAGTTACAGAAGGTGTGAATGCAAGAATAAATTATTATATAGGAAAACAATGTTAATCACCACTTAGAAGTCATAACCTCACATGGATGCCACTTATTTCCTACAAACACAGTCTACCCAAAGGCCTTAAGTGCCCCTGTGGTTATCAGAAGGATTTGAAACTAGAATTGTTAGCAGTATGGAGCTTTCTAACATTTGTGCAACTCCAGAACCAACAGCAGTACCAGGCTGCTATCTTCTATGCAGATCAGTCACTACAAAAGACCAGAAGGAAACCTTATAAGTACATTTTATGGTGATAACTACAACACTGCCACAGATCATCTTGTCTGCTATCAGCACAGAGCTGGTATCAAGACAGAAATCAGTATTTTTCCATCTGCTACTGCACAGGGGCATTTAGGACGCTACAATGGTCTTTAGATTTGAGACATGGCCAAAGAAAATGTATAGAGGCTTTTGGCAAAGACTGACCTCGAGTTATTACACCTGAATTTTCCATTTTGTGAATTAGACTATATCCTGGCTAGTCTGAAGGTGCTGAAGAGCAGTGATCAGTACAGGGGGGGAGAGAATCCCCGTTATACTTGAACAGAAACTGTGTGTTTTCCTGGTTTAAGTGCTGCTCTGCAGAGGACTCAAGTGCGATGCTCTGCACTGCTCAGTAAGAGACTGAGGATGATCTGAACCCCAGCATTTCCTCTGCAGGTGACTGAATGTCTTCCTGCTCTGTGCGGCTTCTAACACAGCAGAAGTCTGGTTCATGACTGCTCTGCCAGTATGAGTAAGTATGATCTCAGATGTTGACACTTTCATTTAGATTTTTACGGAGACCTTTTATCACACTCTCCTCTGGAAAGAGTGCAATTGAACTTCTAGCTCTGGTTTCTGGTAAAAGAAAGCACCAATTACAAGAAGCTCTAAGAGATGGAGGATCATTGCTGTTTTCAATATTAATCTTGCATCTCCTCAGCTGACAGTTTTGGCATGATCACGTACTGCAGATGAGAAAACATCCATCTTGACAAAGGACCACCTGCTGCCTCAAAGCAGACAGAGTTGTAACAGGTCATGGGAGTGCACAAAGACAGCAGCAACAAGACAATAATATCTGGACTCACCACGCCAGCCTCCGGATTTCTCTTCCTCCCATTACTAAAGGTGGAGGCTAAGGTTGAAGAGCAGCTTTCATCATACAGAGCTGTCCGTCCATCATTTATAGCAGAATTGATGGAGATTGTCCACATGCTTGACGCATAACCATCACAGTTACAGTCATCGTAGCTGCCCCCATCTCCAGAGGCCCAGACATAGATGCTTCCTTTGCCACCTCGGCCCTGCGAAAGGGGAAAATTGACTCTTTCAGGTTAAATTGCAAATAGGAGGCAGCAGAGACTTTAAACTGCACATCTAATTGTGAAGCTAGGCAGCTATAAAGGATAAAACTGGTCCAAACAAAATATACATCAAACTTAAGCTGAAATAACACGGACTTCTGCTGGTTATTATATCCAGTTAATACCAGCCATAGCCAGTTCTGCAACCTTATGCACACAGAGCACTTCCATTTATCTCCTGGTTTTTTGATGCCCTGAAGTCTCCTGTGCCAGATACTAAGGCATGTTAGGGATTCATTAGCGTTTATGTCAAGGTCTAAGCGCTACGAGGAAAGCATTTTTTTAAAAGGGATATAGGTCATCTCACATGCTGGGTTTGTAAGATCCAAATAGGTTCAGGGAATGGCTAAAATACTGTAGAATTGTCACCTTTTTCCCTCAATAGATTTTTCTCCAAAGGTATCACTGACTCAGAGCTGTTATTCTGACAAACCAGCTTCTACAACTAAGCAGAAAAAAACCGTTATAGGACCATATGAATCATCTACAGAAAGATGGACTATCAATTACACTGAGAAGGCGAGAGATGGCCAGGAGAGACTGAAGCTGAAGGGCAGCTAAAAAGGCTTCCAATTAGATAAAGGAAAGAAATCTGTATCCTTTCCCCAACTTCCAGACAGGCAAGGGGTGGGAAGGGATCAACTCAGCTCCTTCTTCTCATCCCATGCTAAGAAAGAGGTAGTGGCTGCCTGGAAGAGAGTTAGACCTGAGAACCCTGATACTCAGGGAAAGACCAGTGCAACTGAACCCCAAGTGCAGCTCTCCCCCTGATTCCAGCATAGCCACCATTTCTCACCCTGTTTAGTCTATTGTAATTCAGTGTTTACCAGAAGGGTGTGAGGTCTTAATTAAACACACTGTTTATATGCACTGGCCGGAAGGTAAGGAAAAAAAAAATATCTTCTGCCCCCTTCATTGTCCAACATGAAACAGAAGTTAGAGAATGTACAAACAGAGCGACCTACAATGGTATTTTAATAGGGAACCTTTTCTGCCAGGAGTTTAAATCAAATCCGAGCTTCCAGCAGTAGCTCCTGTTCTTCCATCATATCCCATTGAACAGGGCAACCTCATTACTTCATGCACATTAGTGAGTTGCATTCTAATCCACTAAGTGGCACAGCAGGTTTGCTGCCACTGGGGTACATTACATCTCAGGACATTTCACAGTAAAGATGACTGACTGTGAAAAAGCTTAATGAAATCTGTCTAAGAACTCACACAAAGATCTGAGATCAATCATTCAAGTTTTAAGGGAGGATACTGTTGCAAAAATACATACTCTAAGAACAAAATAATTCCAGCAAATTATTAAAAAAAAACAAAACAAAAAACGTCAGCATAACAAGAACAGTTATGCCTTTTCCCCCCTAATTCACCTCTGAATACTCTAATTTCAATTGCCTTTTCCTTCTAAGCCTGGACTGGAAAGAGGACTAAACATTACTGGAATAAACTGATGGCAGCCCAAGCGCATTATCTGCAATGAGGCTTAGGACTTGCAGTTTACATTGCCCACAGCCAGACCTGCAGTAGTTGGATGGTTTGCACAGACAAACTGTTTGGTGGCTGTCCTCAGTCATCGTTTCATCTTGGTCACAGAAGAGTACTGAACTCTCATCCACCAACCCCCAATTAACTGCCCAATTGTTAATACCTCCTTTGGGCAAAAATAATGCTTGAGCCATTTTCTATGTCTAAATTACTGTTGAAACTGGATGGACTTCTGATAGCCAAGAGAAACAAATGGAAAATTACACTTCTGGTGAGGAGAGGCAGCATCGTGTTTCAATTAGGGTTCAGTCCAGCAGGGAAATGGGGAGCTAAAGCACATGGTGGCTGAGCTTCGGCACAGACATTAGGCAAAAACACTCCTGAGGTCAGAGTGACACAGCAAAATCTACATTTTGAGGGGACATTATTGTCTTGTCTCCTTAGAAAACAGTAATTTACATGTCAATAAAGAAAGTATTTACATTTGGAGCTAACAAATACTGCCACACTGGCCCAACCTATTGATGCTGCAGCTTTCTGCTCTTTATGTGGCAGTCGTTTGAGTCTTCATGAAGGGCAATATTATTTAACCCTGTCACAGGCCCATGCAAAGCACAAATCTATGACAGCCAAGGTCCTGAGTTGCCAAAGACAACCCCAAGCGTGGCAGTATCACAACAGAAATCAGTAGCACTTAGGTTTTGCCCCTGTCCTGCCCTCAGAGGCACATGCCCAGTCCCCTATCTGTGGCAGGAAACCTATGGTGTCAGACTGATCTCCAAACCTGGGTCATGTACTCAGAGAAAGGTTGTGCATCCCATCCCCAGGTCAGAAAAGCTGGTCATATCCCGTCAGATGAACAGGGTGACTTCACAATTCTAAGTAGGTGTAACATACTCGTGAGGGGTTTTAATAAGGCTTGATTTTAGCTTACATAAATAAGACAAGGCATGGAATTATAAGGCATATTCCAGGCACAACAGCAATATGATAGTAAAAGGCTCCCAAGTTATAAAGCTTGTCAGGCTTCCTCAGAAATGGAGTAATCAGATTGTTGCCAGATCATAAACTAATTTCCCTATCCTCCCTTGGCTGTTGAGCAAATAAAACAATGTTAAGAGGTATCTAACTGCAAAGACTTTATTAATGTGCTATCTTCAGCATATTTCAAAGAACAATAACACAGAGTCTGTGGCCTTGGAGAGAGGCATATGAGAAATACTTCCTTTCATTTTTAACATCCTTTCTTCTTTCGCTGGTGAGCCCAATTACAGAGCCACGATGAGACTATACATTCTTAATATTGCTCTCCTGGCAATTTGTACTTGTGCAGCATTTTCTTAGGTGTTATGGAAGCAATAATGTTTTCACCAGCGCAAGCACAAATGGATCATGTCTTATATATTCTGGCTGAGCCAGCAAAGTCTCAAGAAATTAATTCAGTCCACAAGCAATCCCTCAGAACCTACTAATATAAAAGCCTACATCATAAAAATGCAGTAGATAGAGACCAGATTAGTTTGATTACTTCTTTCTACTGCCTTAAATTCCAATAGCTGAAGCTGGAAAGAACTGGACTCATAAAATGGCAAGTAAGAAATGTTTACTGGAATTGCATTGCACAGGATGTACAATAAAACATGGGTGGAATTAGTTCTTGAGCTAGTTACCTCTTCCTGTTTAAGATGACTGCTGATACAATTCTGGATGCAAGGTACCAGAGAACAGAAAGTCTATTATTTAGCATTGTGCTGTCACAGGAATCCCATCTACCATCCTTGCCTCCCCCTCCAAGCTGTCTAGCCCCCAAAGTCTGTAAGCACAGGTCAACCTAGATGTGTAAATCACACAGCACTGCCTTGTCCTGCCATACTATACATAAAATGCTGCTACTGGCTCACTCCCCTTTTCTGAAATAAAAGTACTGCTCAATCAGATGAGATAGGTAGCTGTGCTCAACAGTGCCAGGCTGCTTGCTCCTAAGTCCAATATCCTGGTTTCTTGCTCTGCTTTAAATTTTAGTTTGCATTTCTGCACCTGCAATAAAATCCCTCCATAGCTCATCAAAGAAATATATCTGCAAATACGTGACACAGAGTGATTAGGAGCGATGAAACTGAGCATATGAGCAGCCTGGTCTTGGTGCAGGGCTAAGATATCTCAGGACAGCCCAGAACAATGCTAGGCTGGTGATTTACTGAGACTGTAAAGAAACATATCTTTTTTTCCTAGACCCCATAACCTGCTGCTGACCACAGACGCGGCTCAGATGGAGTCTAGAGACCAGATAATAAAATCCATGAGATAACACAGCAAAGCATATATTGCACTAAAAATGAGTGGGATCGTGTCTTAATAACAAAAAGCAGCTTGAGTCCCTTCTCCAATACCTTCTGATTACATGTATTACGCTGACACCAAGTTCATGTGCATGCCATTCCCTTTGTGTTCAGCATAAGAAAAGCAGTTAGTAAAAGAGCCCATAAAGGAGTTTGTCAGTGTGATGGACAGATTCTGCTGTCCTTAATTACATTATTTTAACACTGCCTTTATTGATGTTACCTTACAAGCGAACAGCACATCAAAGTGAAGGTATAGTTAAGACAAAAGGCAAGAATTAGCCTAATAAATGCCAAGAATGGGAAATGGAAGAGGAAAGGTAAGAAGATGTATCAGCCTTAGCCCACCTGGTTATGGCTGCATGGCTTCAAGCCATAAAACCAGACATATAAACAAGAAGTCTCACAGTTTCTGCAGTTTTCTTTACCTTACTGTTATCAGGTCACTAGTTACCCCCAGCATCCCAGCAGCTCTGGAAGGAGGACTCCAAAAGGACATGGCAGTGGAACGGAGTTTGAGGGAAGGATGAAACTCTCGTCAGCGAGTTTCTCCTTCAGCCAGGTTCCCAAGAGTGGTGGCAACAAGGCAAATGTCACCTGTGTTTGTCAACTCAGTTAACTGCATGTTCCCCCTAAGATTTTTTTATTACTCCCACTTATTTATTTTTGGTTTATTGCATTAGAAGTAAGGATATCAATGTTGCTCTGTGCAAGAGATCTTCCATTTCCTTCTAGGACATTTGAAAGCAATGTTTTTAGTTTAATAACACATTTTTATTCTCGGCATTCTGCTTCATCCCTGCCAATATTTCAGCTTCATCACTAATTCATGAACCATCACTCTGGTGAGAATCAGCCCTAGACTGAGAAAAAGAATTTCTGCATTTATATGTCTGTTGGTTTATAAAATATACTTTCCCCTTTAATAAGAGGGCTTTTTATTCTGAAAAATGATCATGAATCAGATTTACATTTGTATAGTCAATAGAGAATTTGATGCATATATTATAACCTAAACTATGTAAAAGGGTATTATATCAAAGGCTGGTTAGTCTTCCTTTACATGCAAGAAAATCTGCAGTGGGTTTTTCAAAGCACCATGGAGTGTATCCAGCATCCACAGACAGCTTGAAATATTTTTAGAAAACATGGCTCTCCACAAAAGAAATCAGGACTAACTATACCCAAAAACCCCTTCTATGACAGGAAATGTGATGAGCAAAACAAGGGTAGATAAAGCTATGATCACAATGCCAAGTGGGGTATATTTGGGGTGCAGCTGCCTCTTCTTTCCTGCATGTATCGCCACGAGATATCTGGGATACTGCCACTCAAAAACTAATTGTCATTGTCCCTGGACAACAATAAAGAAATATATTGTGGTAGAATCCAATATTATTCCTTCTGTTCTCTAATTATGCAATGGCTCTTTGACAGAACTGGTTTCCTAATGGTCTCCTCTTCATTTTCTGCTTTTCTGATAAGGAGCAGTCCCTCCCAGAGCGCAGCTCACCATCACCATTCTCTCTCCTTCGCAAGCATTCAACCCCAGCAATCTCTGGGCCCTTCTGACGTTGACATTAAAAATTATTTCTTAAAGAGAATTTCAAACACTTTTGAGGAGAAGGAATTTAAAAAGCAACACGCCCAACACTCCCAAGTATGAGACTATGACCAGACAATAAAACAGAAGAGAAAAATTCCTTCTCCTATACTTAACATTCAAAGAGAAGGTTAATTCCAGCACAAATCCACAAACTAAAGCATATGGCGATACGCTAGCAAGTTAATTGAAAGATCTTTTAAGTACCAAACTGCAAAAAAACATGACTGCAAATTAAAATCTGCTTCTTTGAGAGGGTAAAATACCTCTAGTCTGCATTCCCCTGCCAGGGTTATTAGTGCCTTTGCTGTTACTTTTAGATTGGAGGAGAATAACACAAAAAATATATGTGAATTCTTATATATTCAGAGTTTATCTCTGCTCCAACCAACATGAGAGGATGGAAGATCAGCTGTCCACCAAGACAGGAGTATTTAAGGGGATCTCTATGGAAACTAGATAAATGAAAAGTAGGTCACGAGAAGAAACACAGCTTGTGCAAGATGGCTTCACCGTGACTTTGAGCTCATCAGAGGTTTGTAAAGTTTATACTACAAAACTGAGCAGACTTGTGAGAAATTTGTGACAAGTCTGCCTGCTCTATTGCAGTACCTTGCTAATTTTATGGGTGAGAGCAGGAAGATGACTATAATTCATCTGTTGTAGGCAAAATGTTTGAGGCTCAGGATTTTAGACAGCTTTAGATGCCTCACTACCTACCAGAGCAGTAGGTTTAATTATCGTGTCACAAAACATGGTAAACTGAATGTGCTGCTCACAGTGAGGTGGTGATGAAGAGCAGGAGAAACTGGCACAAGTAAGAGGAAGAAATAATTTGGATGGAAAAATGAGTAGTTGCAGAGCTTCCACAGAAAACCACCCCAGATGTGCTGGGGAATTTCAGATCTTTTCATGATGGAAACCCATCTACGATCAACCAAAGAGAGGAGGCTCATTCCCTGCTGCACCAGGAGCAACTGTGGTTGTCGTCGCTGTATAACTCTGAGACAGAATATGTAAACTGACTAAAGATAAACACAGTTCCATGCAAGAGAGCACAATATCCAGAGACTATACAATAAAAGCAATGCCACAATATTCAAAGAGAACATCGATGGACCTTGGAATATGTTTAAAGTTAGGATAGTTTACACAATTGCACTGTGTTCTGTAGCATCCATGGGAGGACTATGTATTCCCAAGTCCTTGATTTCAGCACAAGTGTGTCCACATCATTCTGCCCCAGTACCCAGATTATTTAACAAGACTGTTACCTTGTTTACACCATCTGCCATCGCTTGCAGTGTTAGCTCTCTAGGTCCATCCACAGTCTTTCCGTTATCAGTTGGTCCCCAGCTGGCACTATATATATCTATGACTTGAGGCATATGACTGATAGAGGAAGCCTCAATAATGTCTGTCATAAACGGCTGGTCGAGCATCCGAATACCTGTAGATTTAATCAACATAAACATGAATTATGCATTACCTGGCACAAGATGAAATCTCAGCGCTTGGAGAAGTCCCCCAGTTACAGGTATTTTAATTCACTGGCAGTTTCACTCACTCAGTAATTCTGCACTCACCACTCACGTTTCACCAGGGTGTGCTTACCCAGCAGGATGGCAGCACTTAAACACTCAGCCACAGCACACAGCAAGGCCCAGAAAGATAAAGCACTTTATTGTTAGCTTTCTAACTACATAGTACTTTCCATCTACTATTTGAAAACGCTTTTAAAACAGCAGTATTCAGTAATCTCTGCACGTCATAGCATTTAAATAATATTAATAGTATTTAAAATAGCATTTTGTAACAACTAGGGAAAAGGATTAAGGTTCCCCCATCTCTTAATTTATACACAATGATGCTTTGACACTTCATTAGCTTTTCAAGTGATTTCACAGTTTATTTTGGTTCTTCTCCAGAATTTAATCAAGAGAAGGGAAACAGACTACGCAACAATTTCCTGGAAAAAATCTCACTGCGTCAACATGCAGAGGCAATAACAAAACATGCCCAGTATTTGGAGAAAATAGCAAAATAAAACCCGCTTCCCTTAACCCATACTGCAGTAGAAATCGAGTTAGAGTTTAAATGACACAACCCTGAGACATGCCAACTTAATGTAACCTCAAAGTGTTGGCCCTAAGCAAGCCAGAGAGTGTGACAAAGACAGCAGCACAAGTCCTCGCATCCATCACGCCCCTGTCCCCCCAGGACAGTTTCACTGATAGCTAATCTCTCAGTGGCCTTTGGATGAGACCTGAGTAACCAGGGACACGTTCCAACTCTCATTTGGTGCCTTGAGTTGAAATTAGTTTTTCTCAACAGTTTTAGGACACAGATGGGACAGAAATCAACACCACGGAGCCAAACAGTGCAGATAGCAGTGAGGACCCTGATTTCAAAGCCAGTGCTTTTACTGTGTTCAATGCAAAATCTATGTGCCAAATGTGAAGCTGGAAAAAGTGGTATAAGCTTCAACTAGAAACCAGATCTGGATATTCCTGATCTGCTAATTCAAGCTAGAGATTATGAAGTCAAACTCAAAGAGTGAGAAATCCCTTCACATGCCAAGCCATCTGGTTTGACTTCAGGGCAAAAAAGAGGTACAAGAAGCAAAACACATGATGCCCCAGGTCCTTGGCTACCAACTTACAATACCACCTGCACACACAGACCCTGAATCATGTCAGTAGCAGACCCTCAGCTCTAGTGAACCACACGGTGACCACACGGTGGTGCTACGGGTGCATCCTGGCACTTATAAAAATCGGGATTTTGCTATGAAGTGGACAAGTACGGAAGAGCATTTGTAGGCTGTTGGTCATCAGAAAACGCCTTCACCTCTTGGTTTTTAAGCAACCAGCTTGAAGTTGTAGAGTTAGACTAATAATACAGATGAGATCCACTCAAAATCCTGTGCTTAAATTCACGCACCTCTAAAAGTAGTTACTGCCAGAATGTAAATATGGAATGTCCCATCTCTGTAGGGGACATGACTATTGCTGAAGAAAGGTGACATGTACTACATCTGGCCAGTTGTAACTGGCCAGTTACTAACTCTCAGTGATGTCTCTCGGGGTAGCGGCTGAGCAAACATTGCCTGGTGCCTTTCTGCAGTAGAGACTGAGCTTTCAATCAAGCAGGTGATAGGTGGAACGTAGCCTTCTCCGGACTCTTCTGACACCGTGGTGAAACAGGGACTGGCCAAACAAAGCAGAGCTGCCCATGCACACACACGCACTGTGAACCATTCCCCAGGGAGCAATAGGTGCATCTACACTGGAGTTTTAGTGTGAACTGGGGAATGAAATGAAATTCATCATTACCTATCTCTGCTTGCTGTGCCCTGGTTTTCATCATGGAATGGATTTCTTTAGATTAAACTAAACCAAGACATGCTGTCCAAGAGCCTAACTCACTCCAAACCCTCTATTCAGTCTATCCATGCAGACAAGAGCTAGTTAGAAGTAAAAACACCCAATATACCTGAGGTGTGAATGCTGGGTGCTAGGTGCCAGCCATTGCATTCTGTGCATCTGCTCCCACCACTCTGCATCACTTATTAAAAACAGAGGAAACCAATGACTGCAGATTTACAGCACTGCAGGGCCTGCCCGGGGAAAGCCTAAAGCATCAGAGCAGCACAGGGTTTGCCTTTTCACGTACGGTTTCTAAGTGCAGCTGGAATTTATATTTTACCTCCTGCAAAATGAGATTTGTCACAAACCATTCTGCAACAAGGAGCATTGAAAATCAGTATGCAAACAGGAACTGGCATAAGAAGGAGCAGAACTGCTCCTTTGCAATGTTATTAGAGAAGCTACGTAAGGCCCTCAATTGAAATGGCAAAGCCATGGAGAAATTCCTCTCCCTGGCTACTGTGAGAAGTAATAAACACATGGCCCAGTGCCAACCTGCAGCCCTGCCTGGGGCAATGTGCCCTGTCTCTGCAGGCGAAGTTCTGCCTGAGGCATGGTGGGTAAGGACCATTTACACCTTGAATAGCTACCTTACCTGCCACCTTGGAGTTGTACGCAACTCCCACGCCACAGATGTTGTTGTTGGCAGCAGCAGACACCTCTCCTGCACACCTTGTCCCGTGGCTGCAAAAGGGAAGACAGAGACATTGTCGTGAGCCCCAGCGACTGCATGTGCTGAACTGAGCTGGATCACCACGGTCTTGGTTTTGCCTTGTAGTCAGCTCCCAGTGCTTCAGAGGAAAACCGTTCCATGCCAAATGGTTGAGACTTGGATACTTGGATGAGCTCATCCCTTCCTGAAGCAGGAGATAGTCAACTTGCCCTCTGCAGTATGAGTGATGCTTGCTCTGAGGTTAACATGCCTACTTACGCTTCACTTAGTTGTAAAGTTATTCAGACCTTTCTTTTTAACTCTGTCAAACAGGTTCTGCTTTGTGACCAACTGTTAGTAGAAAACAGGTCCTTGACAGACCTGTGTAAATATAAGATCAATATTAATTCCTTTATTTTTGTGACTTGTCAGTGTGACACCCATTATGTGAACCCCCACAGAACAAAGTCCGATTGCCTTTTTGCTGTTCAAACACCTACCAGGAGCATATCCCTGCCCACAAAAGTACTGCTATGGGAAGAGCTGGGAGCAATGTCAAGCTGGAGTGGCAGAAGGGAGCCCTGTGGGTCACTGCACTCCTCAGCAGCAGAACTGTGGTCAGACAAGGGACATGCATCCGTCTCCTCCAGTGCCTAATTCCCAGCAGAGCTGACAAGGTGCTCTGGCCGTCAGCTCACAGAGCTACTGCTTTCTCCTCAAGTGGGGAATGTCTCTGCTCTGGCACGGAGGTCCAGGTTGGGGCTGACACATGGCATTTCAAGAACACTCGGCATCTCTAAAGTGCTTTATAGCTCTTAACAGAGACCCTTAACTGGCAGTGGCTCTGAGGCAGTCCTGCAGGAAGGCAGATTCCATCTGCCTTTCTCCTAATTCGTCACAGAAATTAAACCAGGGAGAAGATAAATATGGACAACATAATCTAGTTTAAAAAAAAAAAAAAAAGCACAGCAGCAGAGAAACTAGCGAAACCTATGCTGCTATCAGGTTTTTTTAAGTTTAAGATGGAGAATCAATACGAATCCATCCTACTGCTCACATCAATCCACGCTGTGCATTAAAACTGGCATTGCTTCTACAGCACGCTAAGGATTCATGCAATTAGCAGTGCTGTATTTTAAAGGCTATGCAGAGTGCCAGAAGAACAGTGCCAGGAGGCAGCAGACTCTTTTTGTTTTAATCATTTTTTTTTTTTACTTTCTCTCCCTCCCTTTAAGCATCTCTGGCAAAGGAGAATGTAACATTAATAAAGGAGTGAGAAGCAATACATTCTTTTTCCTGCTGTCTTGGAAGAATATATTTTTAAAGGCAGCTCCATGGAACAAAATGACTGGCCTCAAAGGTACACAGAGTCATGATCATGAAAGGGGGAAGATCTCATGCAAGTTCCTTTTACAAAGGGGGCAGAGAGAAGAGTAATACAGTTTCCTTATTCAGCTGCTGGAGGAATTTCTTTCAACAATCAAGCAAGTTTCCCCTCATGCTCTCGTTCAAGGAACTGTGAAAAAATATACTGTTGCTAGGCATTCATCATCTAGTCACCTGTGGGCTAGCTACAAGCCACAGAGCAGTATAAAAGGCTTTGTTAAAAAATTGTCTTGACTGCTGCTGGGGCGCAAAAGATCAGTGACACTGCCCAGTGAGCTCTTTCTCTCACAGAGGGAAAAGCTGTATTAGGACCTTCCTGGTGAAAAGATTTCATGAGAAGGTCCTCTCCCCCACCTCACCTCCCCAGCATGCCAGTCCACATGACGGACACTGCAAGTAGACCTGTTCCAGCAGCTCAGGGTTTAGATACTGCGCTGCTGACTGGAGAAAAATCACATGTGAGTTAGTGCAAACGCATTTAGTTGCATTATTAATGGCAAATAGCAGACTTTTCCCATTTAGCCCTATTTGCTGTTCATGTATCATTGATAAATCCATTGTGGTTTCTATGAAGTGACCCATGTCATCGGTAAAAATCACATCTTTTCTCTCCCACATTTACCTCTTTGCTATTATTTCAATGTTTAAAACAAGGGGATAGAAAACAATTAAGAATATTTTCACCTATGAAAAAGTTATTTCAGAGGTCAACCATATATTAGTGTGCAGAGCAAGGTTTTCCATAAACATTATACAAATGCAAACATTTTACATGAACATTAATGAAAATGTAAGGTGGGAGAGTGTCATTCATTTGAAAGGCAGTTTTGCCTTCAGCTGATTTAAATAACATATCTGTACTAGTTATGAAAATTTCACTCTGCTTTGTCTTTGATAACTATTTCTGTTTCTAAAATCCACTGCCAATGCTACTGCGCACACCCTTTTATTGACACATATTTTAAAAGAGTCAGAGGTGGCACAGGTTTTCTTTGGGATTCCTTTTTACCTGCTTTGAAATGCTTCTGCAGACAGCAAGGGCCAGGATCCATCCTTCCCACCTCCAGCTCTCTGCCAGGGCAAGGTTATGCAGATCTTCAGTCTCAATAGCTGGGACGATCTGCCTGTCTTGACCTCTTTAGTTGCTTGCACTGGGCAGCAGTTAAATATGCAAAGCTCTGAGAGACACTTTTGTGGGAGAAATACCATCCCCTTTTTACTCACATGACTTTGTCAGCTTTGGAGCATTTGAGCACAAGGGAAAGTGTTCCCCTACTTTGGGGAACATGCTGCTCTGCGTGCATTCAAACCATTCTGTGATCCTGTAAATTGTAAATTCATGTAGGGTTATGTGTTTGACCCGAGAGCGGGCATCACTTTAAGCAGTGGCAAATTAAAGGAGGGTTTGTATCTGTTTGTATTAACTGACTTCACCTGTAGCATGGACTGGACAAAAAGATGGAACTGATAAAATGGATGCTCAGCCTGGATCCCAATATGGGTCAGCCACAGAAGTTGCATGTACAAATGGTACCTTTGCAATCACAGTAATAATAGGGGGATGCAGCTGTATCACCTGATGTGCTCTTAATTGTTCAGAGTGCAGGTTTAATTTTGGCCACTGAGTATATCCAAAACTAAAATCACACCATCCACAAGTATCCACAAACCCTGTAGACAGCATCCATATTAATCTGGTAAGATGGGGAATTGACGTGAGGCATTTAGACTAGATATTAGGAAGAAATTCTTTACTGTGAGGGTGGTGAGACACTGGCCCAGGTTGCCCAGGGAAGTTGTGGCTGCCCCCTCCTTGGAACTGTTCAAGGGCAGGTTGGATGGGCCTTGAAGCAACCTGATCTGGTGGGAGGTGTCCCTGCCCATGGCAGGAGGGTTGGAATGAGATGAGCTTTGAGGTTCCTTCCAACCCAAACCATTCTATGATTCTATCATTCTATGAAACACACCAAGAACCAGCAGCAGTGCTGTGGCTCCTCCTTGACTCCTGTGTCAAAACACAAAGAGCTGCTAAATCTGTTTATACAGACTCTCAATTATTATGTTGTTTCCATTGTATTGATTGAAAAATGAGGAGGAGGGGAGCAGGTGTTTTTACCCTGTTAAGGAGTGCTGTCTGGAAGCCAAGGGGCATTCTTTCCTTGACTCAATGGTATTTTGTTTGGAACCACAAGAAGTAAAGGGCATTTTTACCTCTGAAGAATATGGATTTCTGAGATAGTGAATAATTTTTGCCTGGCTAACTCTTATCTGGGTGAGAGAATATACAGAATACAAAGGCTACAGGAGCGGAAATAATTATTGCTTATTTATATCATGGCAGAAATTCATAATATCAGTGCTCTGAGATGGGGAGCCCTGAGTATGCCTTCTGCATGCTTACAACAAGAAATGAGAGGGCTGCACAGAAAGGCCAAGTTATCTCTGACTCCTATGGGCACCTCCACACTGCTCAACGTGGCACATGGTACTGAATGTGGTTCAGGAGAAGTGGGCGTCAAAAATCACAGACACTTCCAAAGTGGTTCCTCTTTTAGGAACTGAGTGCTGTGGAGCTGCCTCTGCTTTTGGGAGCAGGGCTCGGTTCAGGTTTCTTCATTGCTCCTAGTGTTCCTCAGGCTCAAACGCATCCCTAGCCCATGTTGCACCCAGTGTCTCCTATCCTGGCTCGGTCCCCAAGCTGTGGGTCTGAACACAGCCAAGCAGTCTATGCACCTGTGTTACATCCCTGTAACAGCAGCCGAACTGCCCGAGGCACCACACTGTCCCCCTCCAAAACCCACCCTGGCTGGTTTCATAGGCCAGTGGCTGTTAGACAGAAAAGCCAAAGCGCTTCCAGCAGCCTTCGAAAGCACAAAGTGGAAGGGGAATTTGTGCTTACAAGCAGAGCAGCTGTGATTAATGAAATATGCCATGCAAAAACCTCTCCCTTTTTTTCTTAAAGTCTAATGACACTTTTGCACATGCAGCTGACAGCTTACAAAAGCCCCTTGGTTCATCTCTTTAAAAAACAGTCCTCTGCTTCTTGTTCCACAAATCACTTGAATTGCTCACATAGAAATGTATTCTTTATTGAAAAAAAGGGTATTATGCTATCCTATTTTGAGTCTGATCCTCCTGCATGCATAAAATTCAGTGAAAGATACATCACTGACATCAAGCCAAGCAAAATGGAGCCTTTATTGCAGGTTTATCTGAATGGCTTTTCTGCGTAACTACTGTCTATTCAGATGCACCTTTGCAGCTACACAGACAGACAGACGGACAGTCACAGACAAACAGTTGTAACCTACCAGTAGTAATAATTTAGGGCTCAGAAGTCATGACAATAGCACATCAGCTTGATTAACAGTATAGCCAAGAAAAACAGAGAAAAACATAGTCACAACTACTCCTTAACAGCTGGATATGGTGTGTTGGTTTGCATCTTAGCCTGGAGAAAACACAAAATCCTGCATCTTAAAGCCTTCCTGAATTGTAGGCAGGAAAGGGATGCTTTACTGAATGTGTTGCTCCTGTGATTTACCTTACAAGGCAGAAAATTCCCTGTCTCACCAAAGAAACCTCGAGGTTCATTATAAAGAATGCTATACTTCCTAGGTATTATTTTTTCCCAGAAAGAATAATGAAGGAAATCAGCAAAGCAATTTCTGCAATGCTTTTCTCCTCCTGACTTGCTGACTTGAGCTCCCCATCCCCTCAAGAAAAGAAATAGAAGAAAGTGTTGCAGTTCTCTGAAAACCTGAATCATGGTGTTCTCAATAATTACAGAGCAGGTCACAGATAACCATGCTGCTGACCCTCCATTCCTCTCCTGGGTGCCTGAAGGGCACCTGGGGCACACAGGGCCAGAGACCACAACCCTTCCCACATCCAAGATGTTCCAGACCCATTTCAAGAGGCAACTGTGCCTCCAGGGCCACCTTGCAGAACACGTGAGGACTGCAAATTGTGCCCTGCTATAAAACACTCGATAGCAACACAATCAGTGTTAATGGGGCTTGGCAGAATACACTTAGTTTTATGAAGTTCCACATTGGAAATGACAGAAGCTACCATTACCCACTAAAGCTAAATTTAATTTTCCTCCATGCTGCTCCGGAGCTAAGTGCTATCTTTCTCCTACAAAGATCCTTTGCATAAATAAAGCGAGAAAGGCAGCAGACCTTCACAAATTAGAGCCCTAGTCTTTCTCTGACTTTCCATTCACTAATTGGATTCATACTAGTTTAAAATGTCAGCTGTCCTTTCCCGAAATGAAGGAAAAATCTCGTTGGCATCTTGCTTTGGCTGAAAAATGGCAGGACTACAAAGGAGGACATCACAGCTCCTGAATCTGTTTGATCTGTTCCAGGAAGCCCGTGCCCAAGGTGGAAGCACAGCTGCTCCACAGCTTTGTTGTGCCATTCTGACACAACTAAAATTGTTTTCTTTAGGAAAAAAAACAAAAAAACCCCATATGAAACTCAGAGGCCATCCATACACCCATACTAAGACAGAGATGAAAGCCACATCAAACAGGATTAAAATATTTTTTGAAAAGCACAAAGACTGAGCCTGGCAACATCAATTATATTTGCATCTAGAAGACTTCTGGAAATGTCATTGAAAAGATCCTGAAACTATTTTTACAAATGTACAGAGCCTGTCACAGAGCCAGAGATGCTGGATGCTGACATCACCAGGTAATAAACACACCTTATGGGTGCACCTTGGACTCTGCACCCTTCACTACTTTAAATCTTGCTAGGTGCAGTTAGCCCGCCAGAAAGGGCTTTTTCGTATAGCAAATGCAGCATCCAGGGCACAGAGATGTTTTCTTAAAAAAAACACATATTTCCATTCCATTCCAACTGAAAATGAGTTTTAGGAAACAAAAAAAAAGCTCATGTTTCCTAAAATCTGAAGCTTTTCCTTTTGGACCATTCTTAATTATACCATCCCTTGAGGACTAGATCTTCTCCTGTTGGCAACTGGCTGAGTTCAGAACATATTGAAGGAGGAGTGCGTCTTGGGCAATCATCATGTGTTCAGGAAAAAGAACACAACAAGCGTAGCTGTACTGTTGAGTCCAGCTTTATAAACACAACAGAACAGGTTCTTAGTCAGTGTATTTGGACTTTAATTCCTCCAGCAGCTAGAAAGATCTCAGAATGAGCCCTGAAATGCTACTCATGTACACTGTCCTTAAATCACAGTGAAAAGACAGATGATTCAGAACTTATGTAAGATTTAATTGTTTTTAAACTGGTCATTCAACACCATGCTGCTTTTCTGCTGTGTTACCCTATAATTGGATGAAAAGACTTTTTTTCTTTATCCCAAAGCCTTTTCCAGTCTCCAGCTTACTCCCTTTAAAATTAGCGAGCAGTGATACTGCCTCAGGCACAGTAGATGGGAAAGCAGGCAAAACTGTATTAAGCCTATACGGATATGGGCTACCATGATGTCCTAGGATAGCTGACAGAAAATGGTACGTGACTATCACCCATTCAAACAACTTACACATAGACTCTTCTGAAGCAGCAAGTTCATTTATAAACCATGAAATGGTTGTTCAGCATTATTTAGAGGCTACCTAAAAAATGAAATTAGAAACCACCTCTAATTTTCAAGCTGTAGTGAGATTCCAGCTTCTGTTTTGGCAACCATAAAACTTAGCAGAAAACAGGCATTCCATGAACATCAGCCAATAGTTATAATTTCTTAAGCAAACCAAAGTGAAGAGCAGGCTGACCAAAATCCATTTACCTGTTAAACCAGTCATCTGTGTAGCGGGGGTAAGGGTAGGGATCGTTACTGCTGAAGTCGTAGCTGGCTTTGGCATTCTGCAAAACACAAAGAGATTCAGTAAATCGGGAGAAAAAAAAACAGATGTGCAGGGCAAAGTGGAACACAAACTGAGGGAGAGCTGAGAATCATTAGTAAAGTTGTGCTGCACATCTCCCACACCAGCAAGCCTGGGGAAAGATGCTTTCTGGAGTGCAAAGCCTCCTGTTGACCATTAGTATTTCACAAAATCATAGAACAGCCTTGGTTGGGAAAGACCTCCAAGATCATCAAGTCCAACCATTAACCCAGCACTGCCAAGTCACCACTAAACCACGTTCCTCAGCTCCACATCTACACGACTCTGAAATCCCTCCAGGGATGGGGACTCCACCACTGCCCTGAGCAGCCTGTGCCAGTGCTTGACAACCCTTTCAGTGAAGAAATTTTTTCTAATATCCAATCTCAACCTCCCCTGGCACAGCTTGAGGCCACTACCTCTCTTCCTATCACTATTTACGTGGGAGAAGAGGCCAACCCCTGCCTCACTACCCCTTCCTTTTCAGGTAGCTGTAAGAGAGCAATGAGGTCTCCCCTCAGCCTCCTCCAGACTGAACACCCCCAGTTCCCTCAGCCACTCCTCACCAGACTTGTGCTCCAGACCCTTCCCCAGCTTCGTTGCTCTTCTTTGGACACGCTCCAACATCTCAATGTCCTTCTTGTAGTGAGGGGCCCAAACAGCATGGCTAATTGTGAGGTGGTGTGAGAGCTCAGGCTACCACTGAGGGACTGTTCATCAACACTTAGAAGAGTATTTAGGCATTATGCTACTTGGTGTGGAGGGACAAAGGTTAACCCCTATTTTCCAAGCAGTAGTGGAAGTGACCAAATGCTTGGGTCTTCTGTTTTAGAATTATTTTTTTTAAAACCTCATTATATTACTACAACAAACAGTCAAATTTCTAAAAGCATTTCAATGCCCAAGATTTTAAGTTTCTCAAAATTCAAACGTGAAAACTGCATTACTGCACATATGCCTGAAAATCCCTTTGCATATTTTCTTGGTTCTTTAGTTGTCTGAACAAATGTGGCTTTCAGGCGCTTTTGAAAAATGTCATCCCATGTCTCTGCTTTTCATCCAAATCATCCCTGATTTTGCCCCATCAGCAGAGTTAAGGACACTCAGCAAGTTTTTGATGCTATATCTGAGAAGCAAATGGAAAGTTTCAGAAAGTCAAGTGCCATCTCCTTTCTTCTCTCTTAATGAAAAAATAAATAAAGGGTGACTGAAAATTAAGCTTTTAAAAATATTTAGAAGCTTCCTCTCAAGTGTATGTTCACAGAGTTTATATTTTAATAATCATCATACTCAAGGAACAGAATTATGTTAATTCTTAATTAATGTGTACTTGTATTCTTTTTTTTTCAGATTTGGCTGAGCATGCTATTGAAGATAATTTGAGACTCTCATATGAATAGCTTTGCTCCTAAAAACATTCCCCTTCAGCAGATTCTCAGTTCCTGGGGTACAGGAATAGTCAGTCCATTGGTAGCACCAAAGTCTTTTGAGTTTTGGATTCAAAATCTGTAACTCTCAAAAACTCTTGTGCCAGAATGAAACAAGGGAAAACATTGTCCTTGATCCTTGGAAGGTAAAACTAAGTATCTTTCAAGTTACTGTACTTTTTGGGGTGATCATTTCAGAAATCCTGGTTGCTTATATTCAGCATAGACAATAAATATCTTGCAGCATTTGAATGGAGCAGTGGTTTGCAGAATGTCACACGGTTCAGTGCAGGATCTTGAGCTAGAAGACTTAGGGCCTCATCCTGTGCACCTGGCAAAGGCCACATGGCACAGACATCCCATCTTAATGCAACAGAGGAAATTTGGATTCTGCAGGGTCCGGGGGAGCTGTGACAAGGATTTGTGCAAGGGGCCAGGTTTCACCCAATACATGGCAGTGAAAATAAATAAGCTTATCAACGGAAGATACAGTCCAATTCTTTATTAATAAAGGCAGTGTCTACTCCAAGCAAGCTGGAAAACCACATCCTATGGTAAAGTCAAAAGAGAAACAACAATTTGTAGATAAAACCTACTCTGTCACAGTCTAGCTTGGCAACCTTTGGAGAGAAATGTATTTCAAGCACAAATTAAAGAAACCTTCTCATACTACTGCCTTGGACTAGGCATGGCTTGGAAACTATGCAGACTGCAAATAACTAAGCTTAGATGCCGTGATTTCAGATTGTTTCTTTCAGGTAGGTATGATCTAACTCAGTACTAAATGTATTTAGTTCAATATATTGCCAGCCTCTTATTCAGTCAGAACTTCTGTTTCCACTCTCAAAATATTGTACAGATGAGAATTAAAACTCAGTTGTGGGTCAGCTGCATTTTTTTCCCCATCTAGAAGAAAATATGGCCTACTTACACAGACTCTGAACTCAAAAGGGGTTTGGTGAGGCTGATTTTTCAGGACATCATCAGACACGCATGCACCTCGTGGTAGCTATCAACCACTCTTGACTCTAGCATTCCCTTGTGCAAAGAATTATGGATGGAAGAGCCCTTGTAGCTGTGCAAATGCACCACTCGTGTCCAGAGTAGAGATAGGCAAAGGGATTCCAGCATGAATGATTCAGTCACCCTACAGCAGACTGTAGCTCTACTGTATGTCCCATGTAACCAAATGTCAGTTTATGGAAAGGTTGTCTTAGGCAGGCTACAAACAACGCTGTGCAGCACTTCCACATTCTGTAGCTCTTACTCACTTGATTTTGGATCACTGCACTCAAAGGAAAAAGGTATCTAATGTAGCAGGAACTAACCACAAAGTGCAAAACTAAGAGGAATTCTTGGAAAGGAAACAGCTGCTGACTGCACGATTTATATTCATTAGGGTCTTTGAGAAAAGACAGTGAGTTTCAGCCTCATGAAGGAATATTCCACCCACACTATGGAAGCAGTAGAACAGATAATGAAACAGCAACAAGAAGTACAAATGGACTGCTTCAAGTTCCTATCTAAAGATCAAATCCCCAAATACATAAAAAAAAATATTACAAATTAAGCAACTAGTTACTGTTAAATATTTTCAGGGCATGTAGCAAATTTAAAGCTTTAAAGCTATGGAATGAACTCCCTGATTTCTTTAATTCAGAGGTGGGGGGGAAGGGAAAGAAAATGGCATCTGAGTGGCTAGAGACATATGAGGTATTGATTTATTTTATCATAACAGCAAATACAAAGAGTGCAATGACTTTTACTGAAAAATACTGTGACCACACACTTCATCTAGCTTTAGTGTTCCATTTTATTAAAAACCTGGCCCACATTCCCTTTCCAATACATAGATTTTTTACCCTCTTCACATACTTCAGTTATGTATTAGTGTGACCTACTGAAGTTGAGAGAGTAATAGAGGTATAAAGCTGGTAGCAGAGAAATGAGGTTCAGGTCCATTATTCTTAGTTATATTCCTGTAAGAAATAACTGACAAGTTTGTCAGTACATCAAATATGCGTTGGGTGCTGAGCTGCAGTAAAGGTTGTGTTTGCAGAGGTTTGATGGCAGCCAGCACTTAGAAGGATGAGCTGGGAGAGAAGGGGCAAGCTGGAGCCCTCTTTCTCCTCTCAATGAGCCTGATCCAAAGACTACCAAAAACTGCCATGGGCTGTCCCACTGAACACAGCAGTCAGGATCCAGATCACACTCAGCATAAAGGTCTCTCAAGTGGCACACGGTGGATGAGACAGTATTTTCCATCAGTGGAAGAAAATCTATAGCTCAGAGTTTGCAGTACAAACTCAGCAGTCATTTGATTATAGTCATGTAGCATGACCTGTGTGGGGGAAGAGCAGCCACTTGCACTAGGGGAGCAAACACCCTCCTGCTGCTGTGTGTGGCTAGCAGGAGCTGGCATTGACATTGCTTTCTGTGACCGCAAAGGCAACGCAGCCAGAGTCATTAAAAACCGATCAATTCTCAGTGACGGTGACAGCAAAGTGCAGGAATACTGGGCATGCGATTACAACGGCACTCATAAGACAAACTTGGCAGGGTATTAAGGGGTTACACCAATCATATTGTTACAAACCAGGCAAACTGTGGCTTTGCAGAAGAGGGAAATCAAAGTGGCTGACATGGACTGGGGATTAGCTACAACAGACAGACCTGGTCCATGGTGGTTACAGAGCAGGGAGGACAGGGAGAGCTACTCTGGTGATACAGAAGAAGTGCAAGTAAGAACAAATGAGATAGAAAAGTGGTTGGGTATTTTCCTGCTTCTGAAAGGTTTCTCAGCTGACAAGAAATTCTTAACAACTGCTCAACTGGCGTTTCACCTAAATTGCATGAACATGGAAGACAATGAATGGACACATATGAGTGACACTGCAGGTGGTCCAAAAGCAGGTGAATGTTTCAGAGAAGAGACACTGTAAATCATTATCTACATTTCTTTTGTCACAAAAAGCAAACACAGGTTAACTTACGTGCCTTAGACTTAGAAGATCTTGAAGATCTACTCTGTTTTATTCCAGTTGCATGCTGACCTCATTAGCATAGTTTGAGAGCATCCCAGGGGAGTATTAATCATGTGACTAATCTCTGTCAAGACATGCTGGATTCTCAGGGATTTTAATGGACCAATTTATATGCTTGTGCATTAATTAAAAAGTTTGCATTGTTTATTCCATGTGGAAGCAGCAAAACCAATGGACAGCTAAATTCCAAAGTTCAGGGAGAGAAGGTGGGACCTTCAGAACATTCTCATGTAAATCTACACATACTACATTTTTCAAGTGTTTATGCTTTTAAATAGTACATGATCATTCCAGATTCTTCTCTTAAAGATTAGTATATTTGATAATTGCTATTGTTTTCTCAGTAATTTACTGGATGCATAAATGTGAGAAATGTCTTAGACATCATTACCTGGCTGAAAGATTCACAATTACATCAGTCAGGCATGGCATCACTGTTGACTAATTCTGCAACTGAGTTAAGTGCCACTGAATAAAAGTGATTTAGTTTCTCACAAGAAGTAATTCTAAAAAAACATGTGCTAGCATTGAGATTATGAAGTTCTTGAACGCAGCACAGCCTTTGTGCTCTCCTTTGTACATATTCAAAGAGAGATTCACCTCCTTTAATAAAATCCAGACCACTACCTGCCTGTAGAACATTCCCAACGATCCCCAATCTATATCAAAGCTTATGAGTAAGGACAGCACAGGGTATGTGAGACTGAGGTAGGCACTACCATATCCATTTAACTTTCACCAAACAGCTACACAACACTGAAAGTGGCCAAAATTTCATCAAATACAAGCTCCTGCTCTACTGTAAAACATGTTCTCCCAGGCAGTCAGTCATGTTTCCACAGCTCTCAGTATCATTATTTGCTCAGTTGAAGCTAGAAAGCCTATGCCTCTTACTGTGATGAATAAAAAAACCCAAATACACAGTAGAACAAACATTACAAACCTGTTATTTATATGATCTGCCAAATTTCTGATTACTCTGAACTTAATGGAAAAACTACCAGTGACTTCATTGAGGCCAACATTTTATTAGACATTGTGCACTGCTGTTCAGTTCTCCTGTAAGACATGTTCGTTATGTTTATTGCTTATGTTGGGAATGCAACAGAAATGAAGAATATTAAATCAAAGCAATCTCAAATAGGGCAGGCATTTAAAAATACCTTAACCACCTACACAGCTACTGAGAAGCAAAACATTAATATGGAGAACATAAACACACACAACTAAAAATCAAACGATGCAAAACAAAAAACCATGTCAAGATGAAGTGCCAGGACAGAATAAATTGAATTAATTTCAAATGAACCAAATTAATTTACAGGCACAGTGAAGGAGAAGTGTTTATAGTACCAGAGATCGTCTGCATCTTGATCTACTGTATTTAGGCTATTAAGTTTTTGCAGAAGAAAGCTGACTCCTCGTGTTTCCCTGCAAATTTGGCTTATCCAAAGGGCTTGGTCAAACTTCTCCTTTTAAAACCAGCTGCAAATCTCCTGTTATTAAGCTGTTCCTGGAGGTTTCAAAGGCTAACACATGCCCTGCCACAGTCCACAGCTCTCTGGTCCTCCAAGTGAAAGCTGCATTCTGCATCTTAATAGCAGGATTTAGAGCCAATTCCCAGGTTACTCGTTTCTGTCCTAAATCCAATATTGCAAGCTGCAGCTTATTTAATGCGAGGCAGCATTGTCATTCCTCCAAAAAGAGCCTTGTCACCTTTCCATTCCTTGCACAGGCAGTCCCATTTTTAGCCTGCTTTTCAATGTGAAATGTGTCATCTGTAAAATCAGCAGTTCAGCTGCACTGTTGCTCCACTCATTATTTAAAGTTTTGTAGCAGAAGGACTATAACAATAAGAAAATCCACCTTTTACAGAAAAAGTAAGCATGTACTTACATAATTTGATGCAAGATCAGGATGCAGATAATCAATTCCTGCAAGAAGATAATAACAGAAACCAAAGGTTAAGAGTTTCAAAAAAAGATTTTCTAATGATCACAGAACAAAACAAGATTCCTTTGCAACCACAGGAAAATGATCATGGCCAATAACGCAACTGACTGAAGCGAGATTCCAATTTTTCAACGTGGACTTTTAAATTGGCGTACCATTTCTGATGGAGTCCCAGCTAGAAGTTTTCAATCATTTGTCTCAAAACCCAGGTGCCAATTTAAAAGGTGAGCTCAGTGACAAAATTTATTGACCTGTTTTGTAGACTAGATCATATTTACTTATTAAGATGAGTTTAAAATCACAACTTATCTTTATACAAGTTCTATCATCTCAAAGCATACCAAAACTAACAAGATCAGTAAGCACCGGATCAGCAGAGAATATAAAAAGGAGTCTTTTTAACCACTGAAAATTGTAAACTAAGTAGCCAGAAAACTACCTAAACTAGACTTGGGGAGATCGCTAAAGGCAAACATTTTGGTTTGTGTGTATGACAGAGAACTTTTAATGTTGGATTAGACCATTTTAGCAAATACCTGAGCACAGGCTCCACACCTTGGAGGCGCTAAAGATTGTAACAGGGCAGTGGTGCAGAATATACTCGTTCTAATGCATGGTATCTTTATACATATGGCAAATATACAAATCCCAGTGGATGGTGTAACAGAAGCAGCAGATCTGCATTCAGATGCGATAAGGTGACCTATTACATATCGAGATAAAACACAAAGAAATGGCCACCAGTCTCAGGTTTGGATCATTACTCTGACTCATGTCTTCAACCACCACACTATTTACACGCTCAATTTTATCTGCAAGGATAATGTCATATTATCATGGTTATTCTGATGAAATGATTACCTCCTATTACATAGGGTCCTTAGCATTAGATTTGCACGGAGAGACCCTTACTGATCCAAATGGTAGATGGACGACAAAAGTCTCAGTGAAGAATCATGTTATTCAGGTGCTCTCTTCCAGGGTTACTAGAAGTGAATATAAGGCAAATTACCCCCTTCTCTGAAAGCTGTATCTGATGGGCCAACAGCTTTATTTGACCTGAAGCTCAAATAGTTTGTTATCATCCCCATCACAGTCATGCCAAGCTATTCTGAAAGCTAAGTCCTGCCTCTGCGGGATCAGTGATACTGTGATTTCTCACAACATCATGTTGATATACAGATGTCTGAGTCTACTTTCTCACTTCCACAAAAACCTTGTCTTAGGAGTAATCAGATGAGAAACAGAAAGAGGTGAGGACAGATCTCAATTGACCCTAGAGAACCTGTGTGGATCCAGACATTTTATTTATTTTTAATATTATTTAGACATCATAAAAGCAAAACACTCAAAATTTAGCCCAAAGCGAAGCGTTGTGAGCCTGCACAGAATTCCTCTACTTCAGCAAGGAACCCATGAGTAGAACAGCTGTGAATTCAACTGTACCTTTTATCTTCGTCTTCCTTCAATTTAGCCTGAAATTAGTAATATATTTAATACGCAGGTCTTTATTGACATTCAGCATGAAAGTGTTTCATTATTTCAGCTGTCAAGTATGACTTTGAGAATAATGTAACCCAGAAAACGTTTTCTTAAGTACTTTTTGCACAGCAATTATATTCCCCAGTCAGTGCCTACTGAAGTCAAGGGGAGTCTTTCCTTGGCCTAATGGCCATTATAGTGTGCCCTAGAAGATATCTAAGTGGTAATTGCAAACTGATTTTAATGCTTGGATATTCGTGCTTCAGTATCCCTACTTAAGACTTTATAACATATTTTCCCTGAAGATCTCAAAGTCTTTATGGAGGCTGGTAGCCTCACCACTATAAACGATTTATTATTACTTTAAAATCTTGTTTTCACTTTGGTTACATGGAAAAAGCAGCTTAAAAACACTAAACTAGCATGCAGTCTTCACTTACCATCATCCATAATTCCTATGGTAACTCCCTTCCCCGTGTATCCCAGCTCCCACGCTTCAGCTACATTAAGGTCAAGTCCAGGAGTCCCATCTGCTTGACCAGTGTTAATCTAATATATCAGTGGAAAAGGAAGAAGAGCTTTTTTTTACTTGACAGACACATTTCCGCAGCCACTGAATTTTGCTTTATATCTTGGCACGTATCTTTGGTACGGAAAATATATCCCATTTGCTTTGGAGTACACATCTGTACACAATCGTATCTACTGCAACAAAGCAGTGGTAAAACAAATTAAAAAAAAACACACAACAAACCCACAAGCCTGGGTAAATTCACTTCTTTGTAGTTTACAAGATTAAACACTGAATCGTTTGGACCCAAAAAAGGACTCTTCTACTTAAGCATGTCAAGGCAGTGGGTCAATCCAGATAAAAGTTAGACCAATGATTTTACAGATGACTTTTTTATAAGCAGGAAATGCTTTTTTCTTGAAAGCAGTGATCTACTGAAATGCATGACCACTGGTTTAGTACCAGAAACAACTTCTTTGGTAACCAAGTTAGCCCTTCTTTAAGCAGGAAAGTTCACTAGATGAACTTCAAGGGTCCTTTCAAAGCTTGTGTCTGTGGTTCTATGGTTCTGCAGTACAGGCAATCCCCTGTATAATGTTCCATGGGAAATATAATACAGCTTTTGCTGTTTCAGATGCAAAAATTTTCAAGTTTGTGTCAGACACATCTCACTTCAAAACACATTATAGTATAGGTTATAATCTAAAAAACGTATAGCTTCATAAAAACGTTATTTTTATCACTGCAACATTTTGATTGAAGTACCAGAAAGAAGTGAATTAATCCACACTTTAGTTTATCATCTTATCAAGGATGAAGTCCCATCCATGCTAATGCGCCCTCATTCATCTGAAAACTTGTCTCAGGAAAAAAAACAGCCATAT
The DNA here is from genome assembly GCA_028020825.1 of Podargus strigoides. Taxonomy (NCBI): domain Eukaryota; kingdom Metazoa; phylum Chordata; class Aves; order Caprimulgiformes; family Podargidae; genus Podargus; species Podargus strigoides. Next base: position 3,606,341 of record CM051652.1, read on the forward strand.
TGGACAGACTCATAAAACATAAGAAATGGATTAAAAGGAAAGAGAGTAAGAAACAACTCAAGCAAAAAGACCCTTCTTAAGTTAACAAGGCAGTACTGCATTTACTAAGTATTTCACCATAAATAGGTTACAACATTAAAACTAACCAAGATTCTTTATCAACTTTTTAAATAGAAAAATATTGTTTTGGCTACTTCTACGTAAAAATTTAACTTTTCCTTTATGACTAAAGACTTCTTCCTATAAAATATGACACATTAAAAATGAAAAAATTGAGCAAAACATTAATTTCTTTTGACATTAGCTTAAGCCAAAATTCATCACTTTGCAGCTGTTCTGCTTTTGACAGAAGAAAAATCAATTAATATTCAAATTTCCGTAAGAAATGAAAAAACTCAAATTTTTCTAGCCAACACACTAGAACTTTTTGTTATAAGTCTGTAACAATATTTTACCTGGCAACAGCTCAAAGACATGATTCATATGCAGTTTTAGGGGTCACATCAGCACACCAGGAATGCCCACAGGATAACAATACAGTTCTCTTTCAAGCCTTCTAAGGATCTTTCCATTGACTGAAATGAAATTTAGCTCTCGAAATGTGCTGGGCCTTCCCAGCATAAAAGATGTACAGTTAAAAAACAATAGGATCAAGCTTTGGATCCATTCCCAAGTTCTTGTGACATATTTGGAAAGAACTTTTGCAAAACATTGCAACAGCACAGAATGACTTGAATGCCAGTTAGTTACGATTACTATGATTGTCTTTCAAAACTTACCAGGTACCACTGCTTCGTAAATAAAGGATCGTTCATGTTGATGTCAATGTCATTGATGTCTCTATATCCTCGCTTTCTCCTGCTGAAGCCTTCCTGTTGCACAGCTTTCCTTACCTGGAAGGGTTAAATTTTACATCTTTATCTCAACTTTCTTAACCACATTTACAAAGATTTTTTAGCCTTGTTTCGATAAGAGATAAGGATTATGAAGTCACAGTATTTGTGTCTGTGTCATTCATTTGCAACTTCTAAACCGGTGACTGATTTCAGTCAAAAGCTGCAAAGAGGTAGAGAGCTCCAAGATTACTTCAATGGCTATTTGGGGAGAAGCATCCAGAAGTGCCGTCCTGTCTGGAGGAAAGCTACATCTTGAACACATTTTAGACACCTAACAATCTGCATAAGAAAGAGCCCCGATCCAGGCATCATTATTATCATGGATCTTCTTGCCATACTTTTCTTTTCCACTGCCAGCAAAATCAAATCGTCGCTATTAGAAGCTAAAATTATTTAACTAATTCTCAATATGTCACTTTTCCAAGCTGCAGACATTTGAGGAAATGAGGATGCAGGTCTCAACCATGCTTTTACTTTTCCAGATTTTTCTCCAGGGCATTTTCAGACAGCTTTTCCTGCCAAAGAGATTCACTGGGAGAAAAAAAAATAATCTGATGTTGTATGCTTTCATCGTATTCCTGAGGTTCTCAAAACCATGCCTTGTAAAGCGATCTACTTTCAGGTATTATCCTTGCAATAATTAAGTGATAAATAAATAAACTGGCAAGAAAAAATAAATGCCAGAAAAGCCACTCTTTTTTAGAGAACCTTATCTTTACCAACAGCAAAATGACAAAAATACTTACTTAAGCACGGCAGAAAATAAGAACAGTTAGACACACAAGTATCTTTGGAGGCAGGAACTACAAACATCAGACCATAATCATCTTATTTGTACTCATGTAAAAGAGCACTCCTAGAGGAGACCACTGGACAGTTGTAACTGGAGTTATAATGGGTGCTAACATATTCCCAGACCTTGCAGAAGTGCTGTCAAGTTTGGCATACTCTTTTTGTACTCTTTAACCTAACACCTGGAACGAAGATAGCATGAAGAATCCCAGCATGTAATTTTAAAAAAAATAAAAATAAAAAATCAAGCCTTCTTGATCAAAGGGGAATGCTTAAAATCATAAACTGAGCACACGTCAGGTGCAGCAAGGAGGCAGTAAGACCCCCTAACATTTCCTACGCATTTTCTGGAAAAAAAAGTACGGTCATTAAATAAATCTACTGTGTTGCAGTAACTCATATAGTGCAGTCCTAATCAACAGAGGAGAAATTAATCCAAAGGCCAAATCAGATCTTAGGTCAGTTGAGTCATTCTTGGAGGTGTCCTTACATCCCCGTTAATTAAAGCAGGAGCCTCAAAAGCCAGTGCTCAGTGAGGGGCCTAAGGCTGAAATGAAACTGAGATCTAACTGGTGGGGGCTAAAAGCTCTTTTCCTCACAGCTATTTTGCTTCATTATAGCCCTGAAAACCTAATGTGAGCAGGATAGGGCAGCATGCCCTGAAAAGGCAGTATCAAATGTTTCTAAAAATGTACTTGTATGAATGGTAACTCTTAACTAAAGGTACAAAATTATAACATTTTGAATTGGTAGGTGTTCTCAATTCTACGTGTGTTTCCATTACTTGTGCAAGTTCATTAAAAGCGGAGCAGACTGAAAGAAAAAAACATACAAAATAAACTGGAAAGAGGACAGTGATTAAGTAGGACCCATACAAGTGGTGCCAGGTATCTGTACAGAGTAAAGAAAGGTATAAGCACACTGTTTGATACCTCTAAGATAAGGCTTAGTGATGCCATGGAGACAGCAGAGCAATCACCTGTCATTACGCCTTCCTCCGTTACCACCCCCGCCTCTCTGCTTGTGACTGCAAACCCCGTGCTGTCACCACAGAAATTAATTAGGAACAGAAGCCAACCTTCACTTAGAGGGATGCCAGAGAAAAAGATCTCATGCGTCTGTGCTCCCACGCAAGCTTGCTGGCTGTGCAGGACCTGCTCGTGACGGCACTGAGCTAGGATTTAGTACAAAAGGATTTCTATTAATTAAAAAGCAATGCTTTGGAGCCCTGGCTTTTCTTTAAGACAACCTGGAGGAAGTGGGGGAGTAATTTGCAGAAATAGCACTGGTTTCCCTCTTCAGGATCAGCTCATTTGTCTGATTTGTACCATCTTCACGATAAAATAGAATTTATTTCTTGTATTGTGTTATATTACATTACATTGTAATTTCCTGAGACAAGGAAATATACCCCTCAAGGACGTATAACCTTCTGTGAACTAAAATTACTCTGCTTCTGTTTTCTGAATATATCACATAAAGAAAAGGCATACAGGTTGTTACCATCCACAGATGTAACAGTCTCAGAAATCGAGGGCTCTTTTTCACTACAAAACAAGGGGTTTTTCCTCATGTTCACTAATGATCATAACTCATACGATCACATCCAGAAAGAATTAGGCACTTCTGTCATGAAATGAGTTGAAAAGTTTGGGTAAGGTCTTAGTACCTTCCAACTCACATCAGCTACAAGTTAGCTCATTTACAATTGCCTTGTATAAGGACCTTACCCTGCACAAGGTAAGAACTTGCCTTTCTCCTGATGACAATGTGTCTAGAAAGCAGTGATCCCAAGATTAGATAACATTCACATATTCCAGGAAAAAAAACCTCAATAGAACAAACTTATCATCTTAAAAGGATCATGCAAATCCAGTGATGTGACTGGAGAACTGCTGACTCAGGAGAATCCTAGTCTTCTTGCCAGCTGAGTATCTACATTAGGAAAATGGTGTTTTTCCACAACCGGAAACTTGTACTTTCTTATCTAGTCTAGATCAGGAGAGGGACCACATCTGATTTTGCTTCTATCTTACAGTTTTCTTCAAAAAGAAGAGGAGGCCTCCCCTAGGACATCAGCAACGTAAACGCATTAAATATCACACTGCAGGTAATACGTTGCAAAAATACGCACAAGAGAGAACATCTTTGCATGTGTAATGGGAGAAAATAATTTAAAAACATTGTGATCTTATAACAGCTACAATCCCCTGTACTTGTCTCAAGTCCAATACACAATGTAACTTCCGGCCATCTTTTAAATACTTGTTTCTCTAACTGAAGCAGGAAAAACAGTGTTCTTAAGACTCAGGCTTCTGATAATAGCACCTCTAAACTATTTGAGCCCATGAAGTGTGATACTTATTAGAAACTAGTGAAGGAACGAGATTTTCTTACTAAACTTGCATGAATTTTAATGTCTCAAAATTCAGCTTATTTATCAGCAATAACAGCCTTTTGGTTATTTCATTCTTAATTAAGTTATTCCTTCTTCATTAGAATATCAGATTAAGTAGAGAGGAAAAGTCCAAGCATCTACTTTATTAGCATGTAACTAAATTGTGTAAAAGATTACTAAGTATGTTGTAACTAGAATGAAGGCCATGTATCAAAGAAGGTAGTCCATGCATGATAAGATCCTTACAAGGAAAAAAAGTTCAAGTATTGATTTTTAATATACTTGCACTTATGCATGGCGCATAAAGTCACTCAGATGATAATACACCAGCAGGATACTGATGCAGAACAAGTTAACAAAGTAATCAATTGACTGCAATACTGCTCTGGGAGGCCCAGAAACTGCAGCACTCTAACTGTGCTCTATGCTCCTGTGAATGCCAAGATAATCAGCTCCTTGTTTTGACAGAACAGGGTTAATTGTACTGGTGAGCTCCTGCAGTTAAATAACTGTTATATTGGGCATAAATGACAGATTTACTGAATTATACGAGGGGGTGCACAAACAGAACAGAACCCCATCTTCAAGAACCAAGAACTTCAGAACAGGAGAACTTGGGGCAAATTCCACAGGAAAAAGATAGTGCCAGTGATGACATCTCGTAGGCATGGCTTGCATGGCTTTTTTTTGAAAAAATATAGCGGCGAGATGATCAACCAAAGCAATGGCTCTTTTTTTCTGTAAAGCCTCAGGGTCAACACAAGTTCCTAAAGGTGAAGTAAGAAGTTGGAAACTGATAGCCTGTAGTTATGAAGAAGACCGGCTGATGGTTGGACTGAGGCCCTATCAGCTATACGAAGATCAGGTTCCCATGAAGGTGGTTTGGAACAATGTGTCCAGGTGCACGAAGGCATTGTCAAATAAACCACCTTAAGCTAGTAGAAAGCTGTCCTGACTGTTGCTAGCATTAATTTTTGATATCCAAAAAACCATGATGGCAACAAAAGACAAAGGCAGAAAAGTTCAAGTGAGCCAGAGCAATCTGCACATCAAAACCTCTTTAAAAAGTAACGAGAATGGGATATCATGCACCTACAGGAGCTTTTTGGGGTCTTATCCACAAACGAAAGTCCCTCTGCTCCCAAGTCCCTTACAGAGTTAATGAACGAGCTATCTTGCCACTCCTTGGTAGGTGCAGTTAGAGCCACTACAGCAAAGATATAGGAGCTGCTGAAGCACAAGGCCTTTGAAACATCACATGTATCAACACCACCTTCCCTGCCATTTCTAAGCAAATGACACACAATGAAAATGTTCAGTTTGAAAGATTTCATGAAAGTAAAAAATGCATCTCCTGCCATCAGAACACTTGTCTCACTCTTCTTTTATACATTTTTAAATGGCTATTTTCATAATGACAAGCATATACAGCATGAGAATTGCTTTGATTTGTAGGAAAAGTCTCGCCCACTGTTGAACATGCGTGTTTTTCACTGTTCTGAGCCATCTTTGTACCTTGCTGTTTCCTTTTTGTTTTATTACTAGCTGAAAGTGTCATTAGATACCAGGGACTTGTTGCTTTTTTCAGTTATTACACTGGACCTGTTATAGTTTTCTACTTTCTCTAACTAGCCCCATTTGCCTCCACAAACACTACTAAGTTTATATAGACCAACAGCAGATGCTAAAGCCTCTGGACACTCACGCTATCCCCAGTCATACCTCTTGGGGTGCCTTCTCAGTTTTCCTTGACAGCCTTGGGCTCTTCGAACATCTATTCCCCTCTCTCTGGATGCAATACTGCAAAAATGCCACACTCACGGTAGAATAAACAAGGGACAGAATACTGCCACCATTAAACTCATGACTGTTACTGACTGCCTTGCACAGCAAAACCTGGCATAGTTGGGGCTGCTTACTAACTTCTTGGCAAAAATCACTGCAAATCTTAACACCGGAGGTACAGTCATTTAGGAAACTACCCCAGAAGTTCAGCGTCAATCAGACAATAGTAAAATATGAAGGTGAACAGCCAGAACTCAAAAGCTTCCACTCAGGCAATTAACCTTTCTTGATGGAAACTCCATTTCAATAACTTGTGTTTCAATCAAATTCCTATTAAAAAAATCCCAACAAAACATGCAAGAACTGACTTGCTTCTGCCTTATTTTGTGACCTTTCATTTTTCTGGTATTAGTGCAGCGCTTGGTAAATAAGGAGCTTTCAAAAATAAAAGACGGAGAAAAGAAATCAATATTTTTGTCCATTTAGCAGGCCTCTCACAATTCAGTGACATTCAGGAAGCAGTGAGTAAAGAGACAATCAATGTGTAAGAGGAAGCAGCAGATCATATTCAACCTGCTCGGCTAAGCTAATCGATCGCGCTCCTCTAGCTGCTACTTTGAAATGCAAGAGAGTTGTTTAGGCTGCAATGTAAAATGAATGCTGAGTACACATGGTCGGCAATGGAAAACACCAGTTTGGTAAAACAGAGATTTCATGGGATCACGCCCTCTTTGACAGAGTTTTTTTGCTCTAGGATAGAATTTATTAAGGGGAAAGACTGAGATGGACAAAAACCTCTGGATATCTTGATATCCACTGCATCAAGAACAACCAAACTGATTCCCACCTCCGCTCTCTCCTCAGTTGGGCATGATGCCCTATCAGGGTCTACACTATCACAGGTACTGGCTATTCTAAGAACTCTAGGAAAGTGCCTTTTGATTTCTTTTTCCTGGCTCTAACCCTGTGAGTGCCCTATGAATGCAATCCTTCTCCTTGTAACCTATTCTGCACTGTCATTATTCAAACTAATTTTTCCTTTCCGTATTTATTATTCTTTGTGAGGAAACACAGTTTGAATTTGGGGAGAATACTGCCTGAAGAGGCATCTCTTTCAGTTAATGTGGAAGGGACCACCTCTGCCATCAGAAGCAGGCACTTAATCTTCTTGCAGCATCTCCTGCAATCTCTGTCCTGACTCAGGTCCCCACTGCATCATGCAGGCAGGTTGCTAGCACTGATTACTGCCCACTGCTGTCAACACCTTCCCGGTCAGGTGGTAATGACATCTGCAGAAGGCCCATTTAGCATTAATGAAAAACCAAACCTATTTTTACAAAGCTGCCTGGTTGGAGTGATATAGATATGACTGCCAAAAAGTCTTAAGCTTATTCTCATATTTCAAACCTGCAATACTTAAACTTCAAGGTTTGCATGAGTGGTAGTGATACATTACCGAGTCTTTCTTGTCCATTTTTAATGCCTTCAGAGCCCTGTTGCTATCTCAGTGGAGATGAGATACGGAATTGCAAACCACCAATCTTCCTAAAGTGCTGCCTGGTGGGAATTACATGGGCTGTACAATGTCTTCTCTCAGGAAATTTCATAACTAGAAGCCAGACACAAAACAGAAGCCAATCTTTTGACAGAGGGAAAACCACAATTATGTTGCTGCTCACATTCACGTATCTGCTCATGCACCCAACAGCAGAGTAGTTCTTTACAGCACAGCTACTTCTTTATTCTATTACCATAAATACACTGGCCAGAAAAGAGAAAGGGGCTGGCTCCCATGCATGCCTTTCCCAGCCCAGTAAGAAGTGACTGATGGTTTGTATTGATCAGGCTGTATGCTGTCAAGGCTGCAATTGCACTTCCTCAGCTTCTAGATTCAGAGGTTTATGGATGCCCATCACAAAGCACCTTAATAAAATCAGCAGAGGTTTATGTATCACTACTGCACAGCTTTGGGTTAGCAGCATACAGCTGCCAGGGACAGGCCATCTGCCACAGAGGAAGCATCAAAACAGAACAGTTTCTGTATGGAGAGGAAAGGTAGGAAAATCCAGGAAATAAGGGACTGGTTTACAAAAAGGAAAGAAAGAGTCCATGTCCTGTAATTCTGTTCTTTACTCAAATCAGTTTTTAACTTGATACTTCCAAAGGACTGACAAGGACATGCTCTACGTCAGAATCCTTTCTTGTAATCTACAAAATGTCCTCCCCTGTTAGGAGGACAGAATCCTGGAAAGCTACCATGTTGTCCAGTAAAAATTTTCCTGAGGTCTTTATAGAAAATATGACTGAAAAGAAAAAAAAAAATCCATTTCCTGTTGTCAACCTTCACAACAAAAAATAAAGAAGCGCCATCCTGGGAAGAGCTGGAAGGAGCCATGGAAGCAAGGATGGGAGCAGAGGCCAGACCACTAGTACAGGCTTATACCCAGGGACAAATGCCTCCATACAATCCTGTTGTTATTTTACGCTTAGATAGCCTCTAGCACAGTAATTTCCCCTGAGCCTCCAGATCACGCATGTGGAAACACTAAATGACAACAGTAATTACAGTTTAAGGTTACTGTCCTTTGCCTAAGTCTTTTGGGCTTCAGAGGATCTGCGCTAATCTCTTGTTTTTCATTTTTTTCCCACTGTTCTCATCTCAGTTTTCTCATTGCCCAGGTGCTGTAAAGACCACAAATGGCTGTAATCCAACCTTTTTTTTTCTTCTCAGAACAGTAAACTGGGCATCTGGAATCTACTCCTGCTTTCTCTCTGCTTCGCTGTATGACATTTTGGGAAAATTAAAGCCTGACTCTGTATTTCCAGCATTTGTGAAATGGGCATAATCCGTATCTGAAACACGCTTTGGAACCCGGAGTTAAAGATTATTTCATTACATACTGTAAAAGGCCACAGATTATTTCAGATGGACAGACAGATAAGTTCAGTGGGGAGATCTGCAAGTATTAAATCACCAAAGCAGTCCCTTTCTCACCGTTGTCTATTTTGCAGGCAGACAGAAAGTATTTAGGAAGATTTATTTGACTTTCTGGCTTACACTGAATTATTCATTGTTTGCAAGTCAGGTAGGTAATTCACCTTGCACACACTTCTCAAGTACAGTGCTAACAAGAAAACTATGACAGGTACGTTTTTCTGACAAACAACGTTCTCGGGTAAACAGCTGTCTGGACTGAAATACATCCTTGCTCTATGCAAAAAACACTCAGTGTTCCACAGGACACTAGTGGACATCAGTTTGACCCATACTCCTAAAAGTAACATCCTTTTTCATACCTTCCAATCTGGAATTTGCATTTCTTTCACACACTCCATTTTTCTTCCAAACCTCACTGAAATATTAAAGTGTTTCATAATTAAACTTCACTGAGACTGCATATGACAACTCTGAAATTAAGGAAAAAACAGTTTTTTCCTATGGCAACTCGGTCACTGCAGAAAAAGTTTTCTTTCTTAGAGATAACAAACCAAACTAATTATAAAACCAAATCATTTATATTCCCTTTTCCAGGTTTTTCTCCAACTAGCTTCCTGGAACTTAAAATAAATAAATAAATGAACATCTTCTGTATTTCTCCAGTTAAAATTTCTCCAATTAACTACTGGATTGGTTTTTTTTTTTCAGTGAATTATAGCCTGAGTAAAAAATGCTCCTCCTGCCTTTGGAAGACTGCACCACTCGGCTCCCATCACCTCTTCACAACAGGGTTTAAGAAGCCACTAAGTTGCTATGACTGAGGGAAATCTCAGCCTCCTGAAAGAGGATGTTCATTTGGAAAGAAGTAGTGAAACTGAAGAAAACAGTCAAAAATGATCACGAAACAAAATCTTACAAAAGTGCCAACTAGAAACGTTGAAACAAAACTAAATGCTTTTTTAAAATCTTTTTTTGATAAATAAAATCAGTGCAATAAAATATTTTTGCCTTGATTCAGTATTTCAAATATGAAAATGTAGATTCTGTTTCTGTTACTTTGTGACTGCACTATCAGAAATAAAATGCATTGAAGTCTTAAAAATATTTTTTTTTTCTTTAGGAAAATAATCATTTTAGTTGATTGTCCGATGGAAAAAGACACTGCCCATTTTCTGCACAACACGCTGCATTTGGTCAGGATGACTGACAACAAAAATGTCTTCAGTTCTTGTTTGGTGAACAAGCTGGCAATGCAGCTTCAACTGAGAGTGTGTCGGTTTGTAGGTGGCTGCGTTGGTTTTTTTTTCAGCATTGGAAAGATGACATGAAAACTCTAATCATTAGAGTTTTCCTTGGCCATTCAATATTTATTACAGGTATTTAAGTGGGGCTTTTATTACTTAATGTTCCATTTCTTTCCAAAAGGATAACACCGATGCTTGTGTAAAGCTGCCCTACAGTCTCATAAAATTGATGGCAGCTCCAAACTTTTCCTGAGCATCCCCATGATAGGGCAAAACTCTAAATAGGCTTCACTGGGAAGTCTGTCACCACTAACATCTGTGGCATGAATTAAGAGAGTTAAAAACATTAAGGGCTTTTTATCCTGCCATTTTCTCTCGTCTCTCTATCCTAATGCATGCATCCATACCTCCCTATGTGGCAGAGAACTGGCTGGGGCGACCTGAAACCTCCCCCCAAGATTTGAGGCTGGGTTAAGCAAGTCTTGGGCACTACATTCACTTTACATAACATTTATCTCCACAGAGGCTGAAAGTTTTGTATAGATCACTGGGGTCACTGCTGTGGTGAACTGAAAGCTGACTTACATTGCACTGCCACTGCAAAGGGCTGCTGCTTGTTAAGCTGTGGTGCTGTCCCCCAGCTGCCAGCCCTCCTTCTCCCTGTTAAAAGTGACCCTTGGATGAAATATCCAGCTCTGGTGTCACTTGGCAACCCCCTGCCTGGCATCACAGGGCACTTCTGCCTTCACAGGTTGCAACGGTCCAACCAAAAGCCAGTCACGTTAAGGGGGCACAGCAGGAATCTGAGGTGAGGATGAACACAGAAGATTTTTATTTATTTAATTAAAAGCTTAGATCCTCTGCATTTACAGTCCCCTTTTATTCCCTTGTCCCACGACACAAGCAGTTTGGGAGTTGCTAACCGTGGTCACCAAGAGATTATGCCTTGAAGAAGCCATACACCTGCCCTCCCCAAACTCCTCTACCAGCACAGCTATCAGCCAAGTTTCCCTTTCTAATCCCTTTCTGCAACGTAACAATAGCCATCACCAAGATATTTATTTCCAAAGAAGTCATCATTTAAGTGCCAAACTCACTCTCAGTGGAAGATTTTCAGTTCACCTTCCCCCTCTGCACATATATATTTACTCCCCCAATACCAACACAGATGCACTACATACAGATATCGGTAATGGGACTCAGCTCTTCTCTGTATATTAAAGCCTCTTTCTTGAGTGGGATTAATCTTGGCAGCTGTCTGACAGGAGAGACTGTGTGGGAGGAAAATGGTTTCATCTGAAACTTGAAAGAAAGCAAAATAATCTTCGAGAGAACAAACTGTGTTTCAACTCTTGCTCCTCTGGTAGAACACTATTTACTAACAGAAAATACCCAACAACAGCAAAAATACAAAAGTATTGCCCTGAAAGGTAAGATAACAACCGTGCATTTTTTCTTTCCTTTTACTTATGTGGCCACTTTTCAAAACATTTATTAATAATACAGCTGAGTCTCTCCATAGTAGGCCAAAACCTAAGTGAGTTTTGAAAATGAAGCAAATCCCATGGTTTCCTTTCAGCTGTGGTGGAGCAGCAAAGGTCTCTGCTTCCCATGCTGCCTCTATTGTACTTTCAGAGACAGGAAATCTAACAAATAAAACAGTATGAAATATCTCAATATTTCTGATTTACTTTTTCGGAGCAATCACACTGATGAAACACACCAGTGTTCCTCATAAACATTAAAAAAAGGTTGCTCTTACAGAAGCTGCCTTTCCCCCTGCTTACAGGAAAGCCTCCCTTGGGAAAGGTCAGCTAGCTTTAAGGTTGCGTAGTGACCTCCCTTCGGGAGGCAGCATGCTTTGATGTCAACATGGGCACCCTGTTTCCAGTCTCTCTGGTCTATCCCTGTGCTTCTCCATGTCCTCCCCAGCTCACAGGCTGCCTCCATGCCAAAATCACTCAACCTTTTTTTCCTGACTCTGGGCTCTCGTTCCAGCCTGTCCCACTTACTCTCTCCTCACCTTCACGTTGATGGCCGGTTTCATCCTACTCAGGCTCACTGGATTTATGTCACTCAGGGATCTTGTCCCCTGCTGTCACCCTGCTGTTTTCCTCCTCCCAGCTGCCTGTGCCCACAGGACACGGGCAAGGACTGCCTCCCTGCCTGCGGCTCCAGGGCAAAGTACAGCAGCTACTTAAGTGATGTTTCACGAGGCAAATCAAGCCTAATGGCTGACCTTTTGGTCTGAGAAATCTCAGCTGAAACAATTAACAGATGAAGGCAGATGAAAACGCAATTTCTCATGGAGAATGCTGGATATCTTCCTGCTATGTCTTATCTCATTAAAAACTCAAGCTTTAACACGTAAAAACGTTAGAGACTTTTTTCCCGTTCAGAATCCATTTGGCACCAAAGGTACATATGGTAAAAAAACAAACCACAAGTGCAACTGGAAATAATGGAAGCTTGCAAGTGATACAAAAGAGCTGCTTCTGAGCAAACTGCTCCTGGAAGGCTCTCTGTACCTCAGAGAATGTAATTTAAATAACTAAACAGCCTCCATTTGAAGCAGTACCATTCACTGAGGCATTTGCCATCTTGTTAGAGAGGATCCCCAGCCAGGGCTGTACTGAGAGCAAAAGCCTCAGTGCTTCTTGTGCCTGCACTTTTTTCTTGAACAGTTCAATAGTACAACACACTACATGACACTATTACATATGCCTTCACCTGCTGCTGGTACAGCTTCAGGCTTCAGCAACTAAATAATGTATTAAATAGTATCAAATCAATCATACCTGAGGCTGTTCCTCAGAACAAAGATTCAGTTCTCGCTGGATCTCTAGGAAGGCATCTTAATAATGCTCCATTCCCACCCCCTTGGCAGTGATGATGTTTATCACACCATCACTGTATATGTTTAGCATATCTCCAAATTATTCTGGGAAAAACCTACACATACCCAACAAAAGCTTTTTTGAGCATTTCAAAAGACACACAGAGCATGAAAATGATGCAGTAACCTGTTTGCATAGTGCTCTGCCATCTATCTCCCCGGACTCTTGAAAACTGACACGGTTCCTCAAGGGACTGACTTGATTAAAGAACATTAATTAATTGAGTGAACATCTGTGCCGTTTTTCAACTAATAATTAAAATTAGCTAGGAATTGTAATCTCCTTAAAAGTGAAACGTACACAGAATAACTGCAGCTGACTTTCTCACAACATTTGGGTAGGGCTAAGCAACTAAACGGTTCCCAGGAGGTTTGTAAGGCCTTGTGGCAGAAGTTTGCTTCCTGGCTAGCCTGACAACAGGAACACTTGATTCTTGGCTTCATGTATTAACATATTAACCATGACAGTGCTGACATTTGTTACTAAGTAAAATTGAATGCAAACGTTCTAGAAAGCTGCCATTAAATTTAGAAATTATTTTTGGAGTTTGAAATTAACTACTGTCAAGAACTCATGTTTCCATTTATAGGCAAGTATGACAAGAATTTTAATGACTTCTCCAATCTCCACATATAAAAGAAAGAAGGGAAATAAGAGCAATGATTTTCCTCATAGCCCCTCATCTGTACCTGGTACCAGCTTTAGAGAAGGCTTTAAGGGGCCAGGAAGAGCTGCTCTAAAGCACTGGAAGACCAGCAGCAGCCCCAGGGAACCTGCCAGCTCTCAGCATCTCAGGATGAAGTGACATGGGCAGGCAGCACCTGGAACCTGTGTGGTTCTCTCACATGGCTCCCAGCCACAGGAGCAACCAGCCGTATGCATCCCAGTTGGACCTGGGCCCAGAACCACTTGGAATTTCTGCAGAAGTAGAAAAATTAGGCTGGAAATTCATCAGACTTTGTTTACTCTGTTGTCACAACAACAATTATGATCTTATTTAACCTATTTTTCTTTTCTTCCTACTTAGTTTTTCATTTTCATAGGTGTTTCAATACCATGTCATATCTGACAATAAAATTCAGTCCGAAATAAAATTATCCGCCCCTCTTTTTTGCTCTAAGTGCAGAGAGTTTAAAGCCTACTGAAGGATTAAAAAATAATCTATTTGCTGTCATGATATCATTCCTCTGGCTTATCTACTTTCTTTGGGAAGTAAATATGCTTTTTGTGCTACCTGGCCCCACTCCAGCCCAGTATTATACTGGTGTAAAAACTCCGAAGAAAAAAAAGAATTTGCTAGTGCCAGCTTACAGCCTTCTGCAAAATGGGCCTTTCCCTCCTGCCCGAGAGGTTTATGCTTCTGAAAATCAAGCACATCATTTGCAGACCACGAGCAAGAGCCTCTCAAAGAAATACTGAGGTTTGACAGTGTACACTCTCTTAGCATTTGGGTTGTACACCACTGCCTGAGAAAAAGTCCCAGTGTGAGTGCAGAGAAAATGCCACCATTCACACCACAAGGTATTCTGGGGCTGGAGGACCCGGGGACTTGCAGGATGCATGCTGGGGACAACTGGGATGTACCCTGGCCTGGACAGCCTCTCCCAACAGTACAGAGTGTACTGACATGTCCTGCAGACTACAGCATCACCGAGTCTTACTGGAGAGAGGATAGAGCTCAGAGAATGTAAGGATATTTGTAGTAGTGGAATAGTAGCTGTCTGGGAGGTGTGCGCAAGTGGCAGTCACCAACCTTGAAACAGGCACAGGGAAAACAAATGTAGCCATAACCACAGATGAACTTGTACAGAGCAGAATTACACTGGAATAAAATGTGTTTCAAGAAAAACTGCCACAAAACAAGGGATGTGGTGTGGTTGAGGACTGCCAGTGTTTGGTTGATGGCTGGACTTGGTGATCTTCAAGGTCTTTTCAAGCCTAGATGATTCTGTGTGATTTGATCATCACCCTGATCTCATAAAAAATATGTCTGTGTCACAAAGAAAATGGGTGCACATAATGATAAAACACTTACCCTGGAATCCTTTTCCAGATGAAGCTTATGTTGAAGACTGCGTCTTCTCCTGGCCTTGGCAATGCCATTGTGATAAAAGAAGTATCCAGTATCTAAAAAAGGGAGCTGAGAAAGACAGAGAGAAAAAAAACTATCATGAAGCTATTGGTTACTAATAAGGATGCCATGGAAAAATTTTACCTGTGAAGTAACTCAGGAATCTACAAGACTTGTGAAGAGTTACGCCAGAGGGCTCCAATCACTCTTGAGAATGTCACTTCCAAGTAACTTTTGAAAAGTGTGCCCAGCAGCATTAAAGTTATTTGATACAGGTTTACAACACGTAACTTCACTTGTATACACTCAGTACTATTTTCACCTTATGTTTAAGGTCAACAGTACCAATTTTTCTGAAGGGCTTCCCAAATCACACCAGGATTATTTCCTATTCCCTGAAAAAGCCAGAATAAAAGAACAAAATGAACTGCAAATGATTTGAAGCTACAAGAAACTGTTCTTCAGCAAGAAGGCATTACACAAGTGCTTTTTTGAGCCATCGTAACACGCCTGAGCTGATGCTGTAAGCGGTACGGCAGAAAGCAGAGTGATTTCCACTCTGAAAAATACGGTATCTGGAATTTCTTCTGAACACCAGGAAAAGGAACACAAGAAGAGTATTAAGAAAACAGACAGCTCATAGCAAGTGGGTGGGAACAGTCTTGTACAGCTTTACTAAGACATTCAGCCAGCAAGCAAACACCTCAGGAGAGCTCTCCAGCCCCACCTAAGGCAGGTGCCAGGGAAGAACGATGCATGTCCATTATTAAACACATTAATCCCTCTCCAGAGGATCAGCAGAGAGGGACTGGAAGGCTAGTAGAGCTTGAGCTTTGAGAAGGCTAAGCTGTACTCAGCTCTGGTGAGGCTGCACCTCGAGGACTGTGTTGAGTTTTGGGCCCCTCACTACAAGAAGGACACTGAGCTGCTGGAGCATGTCCAGAGAAGGGCAATGAAGCTGGGGAAG
The DNA here is from genome assembly GCA_028020825.1 of Podargus strigoides. NCBI lineage: Eukaryota > Metazoa > Chordata > Aves > Caprimulgiformes > Podargidae > Podargus > Podargus strigoides. Next base: position 3,622,329 of record CM051652.1, read on the forward strand.
GGTCTGGAGCACAAGTGTGATGGGGAGTGGCTGAAGGAACTGGGGGTGTTCAGTCTGGAGAGGAGGGGGCTGAGGGGAGACCTCGTTGCTCTCTACAACTCCCTGAAAAGGAGGCTGTAACAAGGCAGGGGTTGGTCTCTTCTTGCAGGTTAATTAGTAATAGGACAAGAGATAGTGGCCTCAAGTTGTGCGAGGGGAGGTTTAGATTAGATATAAGGAAAAATTTCTTCACTGAAAGGGTTATCAAGCACTGGCACGGACTGTCCAGGGCAGTGGTGGAGTCCCCATCCCTGGAGGGATTTCAGAGCCGCGTAGATGAGGTCCTGAGGGACATGGGGTAGTGGGGACTGAACAGTGCTGGGTTAACGGTTGGACTTGATGATCTTAGAGGTCTTTTCCAACCAAGGCTATTCTGTGATTCCGTGTTAGGAGAAGAGCATTCAACCTCCAGCAGTCAGTCAGAAAGCTCCATTTGCATCTCAAATTCTACAGCTTTTTCCCCATTCAAACGTAATAGGAAGATTCTGGCAAAATGTTTAAATCAAAGCAAGTAACTGCATATTTTTAAACTAAGCTTCTCTTTGCAAAAGTTGGAAAAAAAAAAAAAAAGAGAGACCGCTTGTCAGGAAGTCACATGTTAATGCAGTGAACATTTCAACTTCAAAGGTTAGACTACCCTGCATGTAAAATAAGTACTTAAAAGAGATATTCCAGAACAGCCATGACAGCCCTGTTCCTCTCCTTTTTATTATCTATCCTTCATGATGACATAAACCTCTTAGTGGGAGTTCAAAGTTCTTGACTGAAAAACTGCAACTGATGTCTAGATAGAATATTCATTACGAAAACCTGGGTTGAATAAGGGTAGGAGGATCTTGCTGCCATAAAACAGATTCTGTTCCCGTATACAGGAATATACAGTTCAGAAATATATTTTTCCCTCTATGAAATTATTTCTCGTTTCATTAAATCTATCAATATAAACAGTGTAGCTCTACAAATATATTTTGGCATACAAGTGGAGTGGTATAGGAATGGAAGATTCACAGTGCATTCTGAAAGTTTAAAATGCGGTCACATACCAAAAATGAGTATGTGAGGGTTTGGGTTTTTTTCCCATAAAGTCCTTTTTTTTAAAATGTTAATTGAAACATTTAATATCAACGAAACCAATGCATTTCATTATTCCTTTTAAAATTCCATTGCATATGATACATAACACAAACACAAAAATCAAAGCCTTCTGTTCTGATAAAAAAAAAAGACCTCTTTTTAAGCGTATATAAAAAGGTTAAGAAGATTTCATCAAAATCATTATGGTCCCTTGGAGCCGATTTGCAGGGCTGACTGGAGAGCTTTTCTAGGTAAATAATCAGAATATTTTGCATCAGCTCCACACACACATGAAGAACAAAACAGTTCAGGCAGAAGGAGAAATGAGGCTCTGAAAGCGCATGGCAGTGGCCACAGAAGTCACATCCATTCTCAGAGCCGCAGTTCTTAAACCTCAAATTCTGTTTGGGTTCATGTCATATTTTAAAAAGCAGATTTATGTTTAAAAAGTCTAAACCTGACATCTTTACCAGCTGGGTTATAAGGTATTTCCATAATCTAGAATTTGGCAATAGATCTGACTGTCCAGGAAACAGCCCTTCCCCCAAGTCAGGTACATTATGCCTCAAAAAGATGCAGGGGAAAAAAAATATCTAAATAGCCAGATCAATTACAGCTCAAAATCCACCTCGCCGTGCTAACTGTTACCATCCATCGCAAGCTGTGGTCCAATTACCCCTCAAATTCTCTCAGTGAAATCAGGCTAGTTTCCTTCTTTTTATCTCACTATCAACCATTCAACTCAATTCCAGTCAAATACTGATCTTGATGTTCTTCCATTAAGGAAGACTCCCAGTAATTCTGAGGATATCTGGAAACATATAACACACATTCACTGTTCATTTTCTGGGTAGGGTTAGTTTCTAGTGTCACTTAGAATGAAGCAACATATTATATGGTAAACTTTTAAAGTCAGTGTATTCCCGTCTGACCATAAGCAAAAGCAGTTGCAGTTAGAACAACAATGACCAGATTTATGGACAAAATCACGAATAAGTTTGACTGAGACTATTCCACTCTTTTCACAAATATCTCAGTAATCTTTGAGGAACTCAGATATTTTACAGTTTGCATGGTTTTCAAGCTCGTTGAATGAAACTTGGGGGGACAGATGGGTAGGCAGTAGCTAAATGAAGCAGTTCCTGAAATACAACGTGACCAAACACCATGGACTGTGAATAATTAACCGCAGCAACCAAGCAATTTGCAGGAAGAATCCCAACCCTTCAGTAAATTCTTAAAATTAATGAATGCGCACGCAGGATAAGTCAGACGCCAGCAAAGGGCCTAAAATGTCACACGCTTTGACAAGGGTTTTGCATTGAGATCTGTGAATACCACAAGGAACCACTGAAGTGCTTTGGTTTTGATGAACTCCTGCTACTGAGTCAGTAACTCCTTGGCAGTGACCAAACGGCAGGACGCAGATAGCTCCCAGCAGGGTTTACGTTCCCCCTATTAGCTTCTCCAGGAGGTCTGCTCTGATTTGGAGCTAAAGCAAAATAGCAAATAGCAAAATGAACAGTGCATGTAATGAAGTGAAATGAAAACAGAAGGGCTCCTGTACATAATAAAACTCCAAAGTGTCACCAGCAGTAGTTGCTCTGATATTCGCATAAAGCTGGAACTGTATGCAAGTAAAATTCCTATTTCAGCAGCAGCAGGCTCTGCATGTAACCCAGAGGAATAATGCACTCAGCCTGGTGGCTCAGGTTCTTTCTGTAGGACAGAAGCAAAGCTCCCTGCCCTCAGAGAAAAATTAGCAATTACGTAAGAAAACTCATTACTGGAAAGCAATTGAATATGCAAGCCAGAAGGATTACTTAGAGTTAGAAAAGGGTCTGCTATTGCTTTGGTGTATAAATATAGTCCAATACAAAGTAGGATTCTGAAAGTCTCAGGAATTACAGGCACTTCACTACTTGCAATGTTTGTCTAAAATAACTGGTGAAAAATACACACAAGCAAAACTAGAATCACAAACAGAATCACAGAATAGCCTTGGTTGGAAAAGTCCTCTAAGACCATCAAGTCCAACCATTAACCCAGCATGGCCAACTCACCACTACGAACAACACTGCAAGTAGAGCAAAACCTTATACATCTGCCTATCTCCTGCTTTTCTTCAGATTTGCAGCCTCTTTGTGGTTATTAACAATACCATGTAAATAAAGATGAAATTCTGTTTAACCTCCTTCCCAAGAAGGACGTGGACCAGAAAATAACTTCTAAAAATTCAATGTTCAACTAAATAGAGGAAAGAAAAACTCTTTAAATGGAAGCAAAATGGCTACGATGTACCATTTGGTATAGAAGGGAGCAGGAAACATTTCATATCATGCAGTTTTAGCACCAATACCTCTGAGGTATCTTGGCTCTTTTCAGACTACTGCTCCGCCAGAGAAGTCCAGATTTAATTATTAATGAAATAAAAGGAAGTTAAATTTGTGGTTCCCAGTCTTTCTGCACTCTCCTTACATCTGACAATCTTTCTCCCCAGCAAGAAAAGAGAGCAGGAAATCTACTTGTGCCGCCCTAGCTGCCACCTCCGGGAAGGACTGTAAATAGGCAGCTACAATCCTCCCCTGTCAGGAACTGCTTCTGGACCATCATTCCCTGGGTAGCGAAAGGTTGAAGTGGGGGGGAGAGTACCACAGCCCACTGCTGAGCCCCCAACTTCTGAACTGCTCCAAGAAGGAAAAAGCAGGTATAGGGCAGCATGTTTCTCAAAGGCACCTGACCTAGGATGGGGCAGCCCAGCTGGCTCCCCTGGAGCTGGTGGCTCCCATCCCATTTTGTCTACTTGCCCTTCTTTTTCAGTCTTGCCATGGACAACATACACAGTGGCACCAGATGTAGTTTGGCTTGTCTGAAAGCAACGGACATTGATATCAGCTGCACAGTGGTGCAGGGGTTTAAAGAAAAGAAGCCACAGAAAGACTAAATTCAGACACCGCTCCTCATTCCACAACAGCAACACAGGGGCCATCTTTGATAGACCCAACACTGAAAACAACCATAAAAGCATCAATGTCATCTGACCAGAAGAGCATTATCTGTAGCAAAGGTATTGCAAAGCAGAAATAAATGCTAAAATAAAAAAATAAAAAAATAATTTTAAAACATGTTGAATAAAGTTGCCAGCAGCATTGGTACTTTACCTGGCTCTCAGCGAGAGGTCCAGCACTGTCAGCCTGTCGCTAATTTTAAGAGGTCACAAATACAATGCAAAAATAAAGAGGAACCTCAGTTCCCAGGCTTATCTTTAACATGAAATTTTACCAACTTGCTTCAGGGCCCTCGCTGTTCTACATATATCACATGAGCAAATTAAGGTGCCCACAGAAAGCTTCTCCTATTTTAATGGGACTGATCTCTGCCCAGTCCTCCCACACAGCCTTCCACGGGGTATCACATAACTCAGTATCCCTACAGTACACTGGTAGCTTTTGTGCAGTGTTTCCAATGATTTCTCCCCAATAATGTAATATTCTGAAACCAGTTTACTTGAACCTGTTGTTAAGGTTCCTCTCTCTCCCAACGGGGAGCAAAAATCATTTGAGCAAAATCATTTAAAAACACAAGCAAAGGGTAATTTATAACACGCATCTCCTCCCCACAGAGCCCAAGCACAGGTCGTGACTCCAAAAAGGGCCATAAAACTGCACAGGTGAGCTCTTTCATCCCATTACTGCTCAGTAATTACACCAACAGAAAATATGACCTAAACCTGGCATAAGTAAATGTATTCAGAGCCTTCACAGGCCCCGCAAGCCTCACTCCTTCAGTTGCCATTATAGCTGAAGTGCAACAAAGTGCCTCCCAGCAGAAATTAGAAACCTTTTCAGAAACCTTTTCATCCCAGTTTCACCAAATGCACTGAGGATGCTTATAAATATTCAATATGAATTTTTAAACTCTCTTTCTCTCATTTTCCCTCACTCCAATTAGCATTAGTAATCATTTTAGTTTTAAATACACAGATGGGAGCCAAGTCTGAAGTCAAAGGCACTCACTCACTATAGTGACGAGGGCCATGTAAGAGCAGAGCCAGCTAGAAACACAGGCAGCCCCAGGCACAGAAATAACACAGAACAAAGCACAGACAAGAAAGGATTAATTCAAATGTTGGTAGAGAAATGTGAAATAACAGAGGACTAAAGCTGTGCCGGAGCTTACCCAACGTGAAATCCAGTCCATTGTGTCCCCAAGGCCCCTGGCAAGGATTTCACACTTTCTCACTAGCGTGTTATAATTACTCTGAAGGCTCAGCATAAGGATCTCCGGTGGAGGTAGGGATGTGCACAAGCTCCAAACAGCCCTGAAGACTGGCAGAGTCAGGTCTTCTTGGCTCATTTCTCATTGTACCTGTATCTTATTTAGCTGCCTCATCTGCTTCTATTGGCCAGTCTGGCAGGTGGAAGTGTTAGCCACAGCTCTGACACTCCCCAAATGTAAATCTCATATTAAAACATCATCAGAAGACCATCCTTGTGAAATCAACTGATTCGCACACAGTACATTTCTCCTACAAAATAATTGTGAAATGCGTAAGACAATTAGATATGTTTTAGCTCTGTTTCATATACATATCCAACCACCTCTTAGGGGAATCAGCAACATGCAGTAGCAATAAGAAAGGACTGTGACTACTTGGTTGAGAGATCATCAATTTGTTTGTTCTTCTTTTTTTCCAGAAGTCAATAGAACACTACCTGCTATTGTTATTTAGGATGTTGGTTATCCCATAAGAACATGGCAACCTCGCTTAAAAAGTTCTGTCTTTTCTCAAGCCAGCAGAAGTAGTTTCTAATGGTTTCTGAAAGGTTCCCTCATCTCCACAGTGAAATGTCTTTTCCTCTAGAAACAGTGTAAAGTCATATGTGATATCCAAAGACTTTGCTGAATATATACCTCAGGATTTTATTTTATCCACAAGGATAAAAGAAAGGCTTTTGTCTAGTCCCTCTTGCATGCAGCAACCACAAGGTTAAAGTCTTCCCAACAATGGGACGTTCAGTAAATACAGGGAAGTAAATGGAAGAAATGGAACCAGCAGTGGACTGATATTACGCTTACACGTCCAGTCTGTCCATGGAGAATTCATTTGAGCTCCCCATACAATTCATGGTGAAAAAAAACCCAAACAAACCAAAAAAACCTCATCATCTACAACCCAGCTCTCCTTTTAAGCATTTAACCAAATAGGTTGACTACTATTGTCACACTGGAACCTGGTGTCACATCAGCTCTAAAAACACGGAGATAAAAGTCATGAGATAAAGTTTGCTACTTTTAAAACGGCATTAAGATGTGCTGCAGCAGAAATTTACTGCTACTTGTATCCTCAGGATGGAGAGGGGCAAGACAAGGCTACTCACTGACATTTCAGCATTACATTTAAATCTACATCCGTGTAGCAAAGTGTGTAGGACATAAACAAGTGCGCAAGTGCTGAGCTATTGTAGCACCTAAAAGCAATGCTGGGAACTCGAGCTCTAATGAAGTAGTGCTATAAAAGCAGCTCAGACCAAAATTAGTTGGTTACTGACAAGAGCTTCTCAAGAAAGCACAGAAAAGGTGAATTGCACTAATGCAAGGACACTAGCCCTTACCAATACTTAAGGAAGATTTGTAGCTCTCCTCCTATTCAAAACCTTTACTCTTTTCTTCTTTCTCCATATCTGTTTAATGCTAGGCTGCCAAGCAATAGCTGACTGACTAAAAGTGCTGCACGCAGAGATTTCTGTTAGACCACACTGAACAAGCCTTCCATTTCCCAGAGCAGCAGTCAATTCCTGGAGAAAAACACGTGTTTTATGGGAGAGAAGGTGATGGGTAAAAACTAGAAACAAAACTGTGACATGAAAGTACAGGAGGGCACACTGTGGCTTCTTTTTTTAAAAAATTTAAGATAGGAGGCAGGAGAAGAGCAGTACAAGGAAGCTTAAAAAAAACCCCACATTTTCAGTAGAACCAAGAAAAACAGAAGTTCTGGGACACTGCTGTTTTCCTTATTTTTGTTAAGTTGCTTGACTCTGCTAAGCCAAGGACATTAACCCCCACAACTACAAGACCAGGTCAGAGGCAAATTCTTCCATTACTTATGCCACCATGAACTGGAGAGAGCTCCTCTCAGCTCCAGTCCACAACAGTACGATCCTCACAACAGAGACTAACTGCTTTGAGTGGGTTCAAGAGCTCTCTATCAGACAGGAAAAAAAAGGACGACCCAAATCTGCCTCACAGCTAGCAATAATGAGAAAGAAAAGAAAACAGCACCACTACCTCTTCCTCCCAAGACCTACCTCATTGACCTTTCAGGCAGCTGTGAAGTAACTCTTTTTACTGTTTGTTACTACCAATTAATAAATGACAGAAGTTTATTGCCAGCAGAAATTGTGGTCAATCCAGCATGTGCCAATAAGCTATCTTGCTTTTATTACATCAGTCAAGCATGGCAAATATAGGCTCTTAATTAATCACTCAGCATGTGTATTGGGTTTGGGTGGCCAGGTTTTGGTAGCAGAGGTGTTGTAGGTGGGGCCCCTGTGAGAAGCTGTGCTAGAAGATTCCCCCATGTCTGACAGAGCCAATGCCAGTGGCTCCAAGATGGACACGATGCCGGCCAAGGCCAAGCCCATCAGCACGGGTGGTAGCGTCTCTGCAATAAGAAGGGGAAAAACGCTGCACAACAGCAACTGCAGATGGAGAGAGGAGTGAGAATATGGGAGAGAAACCACTCTGCAGATGCCAAGGTCAGTGAAGAAGGAGGGGGAGGAGGTGCTCCAGGCACCAGAGCAGCCTGTGGTGAAGACATGGTGAGGCAGGCTGTCCAGCTGCAGCCCATGGAGGTCCACGATGAAGCATGTATCCACCTGCAGCCCATATGTGGACCCCACACTGGAGCAGGCGGATGTCCAGAGGGGGCTGCGACTCTGTGGGAAGCCCACACTGGAGCAGCCTCCTAGCAGGACCTAGGGAGAGAGGAGTCCACAGTAGCACAGATTTGCTGGCAGGGCTTGTGACCCAATGAAGAACTGCATGAACCCATGAAGAGCTGCAGTCCATGGGAAGGACCTACATTGGAAAAGTTCGTGAAGAACCATCTCCCATGGGAGGGGTCCCGTCCTGGAGCCAGGAAAGAGTGTGAGAAGTCCCCCCCCGCCCCAAGGAGCAAGGAGCACCAGAGACAACTCGTGATGATCTGACCAAACCCCTGTTCCCTGTCCCCCTGCACAGCTGAGGGGGAAGAGGTAGAGAATTCAGGACTGAAGTTAAGCCTGGGAAGAATAGAGAGGTGGGGGGAAGACTTGGGTTTATTTCTCATTACCCTACTCTGATTTGATTGGTAATAAATTAAAATAATTTGCTCAAGTTGACTCTTTGTTTTGCCCATGGTGGTAATCGGTGAGTGACCTCTCCCCATCCTTGTCTCAACCCAGGACCCTTTCATTATGTTTTCTCTTCCGTGCCCAGCTGAGGAGGGGAGCAATGGAGCAGCTTTGGTGGGCACCTGGTGTCCAGTCAGGGTCACCCCACCACAGCATGTCCCAGCCTTTAGAGCCTGCAATACTGGTTTCCCTACCAAGGTACAATATATTTCACATGAATAAAATATGTTCAAAGGGAAAAAAAAAAAAGGATTTTACGGAATGAAATTGAGTTCTAATTCCCATCAGAAGAGGAAAAAAATCCACTTGCTGTTCTATCTGGGTTTTACTCTGAACTACATCTGAATTGTAGGACAAATGGAATGGTTTTACAGTTAAGAGAAGTACATTTGCCTGTGAAGTTCTGGGATTTAAATGGTAATGTAAAAATTAATAGACCGAAATGCTGTAAATACCAAAATTCAGTTGGTGTCGTGATCCACAACTATGATTCCACCAATGCTAACAACCCATTTTTCCAAACCTGCAAATATGTTTAGGTTCTGATTTTTCACCCAAATGCAGAAGCGGCTTTACAACTGGTTCAGAGTAACTTCTAAATGACTAAATTTAGTTGACACACATTTCAAAAATTAATTGACACAGTGAAGCATAAGGTCCCTGTGGGACCAATGGGAATTCACCAGTCATGGTTATAGCTAATTCACCATGTCTTGGCTGCGGCTAAAAGCCTTAGAAGCTTGAGCTGCACAGTACATGACAAAGCCAGTGCTCACCCCCAGAAAGGATTTCAGAATCACACTCCTTCATTTCACTGCTGAAAGAGTGAACAGGCAGATGGGAGAATCCTCTGCCATCAGGAGAGGGGAGGCTGTATCCTACCTCAGTTACAATCTACATGAGGAAGAGATTCACCTGTTTGGCTCTAGCACCTGCCCAATAACAGGACTGTTTTCTCTACATAATAATAATAATAATTACATACATATTTGTTGGGCTTCAAGTTTTCACAGTTTGGTTCTATACTCTAGGAGAAAGCAGTCCTGACATATTACCCTTTCACTCATCAGGTAAGCAAATAATCTAGTTCAGTCATGAGTATCTGGGACACGCTTGCCAACTAGTTTGATGTAAACACTGAGGTCACCCTTTCCATTTCCTTTCTGTGGACAAAGAAGTTAAGATTGTAACATTTACACAGAAGTTTTGTTTGAGAAGGTAGGTTAATACATGACAAAGAACATTATGGCCCAGTTCAGTCCTTCAGTGAGTACAGCAGAGCTATCACTACCTAATTTATTTGTTTGTTTATAATCTCAGCGTATAAATGGTAAGATGGGGCTGGCTCAATTTCTTTTTTCAGGTTCAAGTTCCCACTGCTTGCTGAACACAGCCAGCATTCAGCTGAGTTCAGACTTCTGAGCCACTGTCAGAAATCCATGACCAAATTGGATGTAATGCCGGCTGACAAACTGTCTGTGGTCACCATGCAGAATTTCACACACCACCACCAAATTCATCTTTCTGGGACAGCACTCGCTGTCCCAAAGAACGGCCCAGGACACCGAGGTGAAATTACATCTCCATTTCAGTAGTAGTACAGGGTTCGTTTAACTCCCGTAAGTTCATTGAAAAAGTGTTTACAAGAGCAACGCCCCACACTGCTTCAGGTTTCTTGGAGAAACCCCATCTTTGACAAAGAGTCAAGCAGTTTGGCTTCCTCCCACCAGAGGCCAGTGATGGATGGAATCTCTGGGCTGCTCCCTGCAATATTACAGCCAGCATTCTGTAGAGACCTGACCCATTTCATTATTTGAAAAAGTTGAAAGAAAAAAAAACAACAACACAACAACGAACAGGGTTTCTGACAACTAGGGCAGCATTACAAAGGTAAATTTTAGACCCACTAACTCCAGCACCAAGTTTGTTACTGCAGCTCTCACAGAAAGTAGCCACCCACACTACAGACTGGAACTGCACCGGAGGGTTTCCCAGGTATAATATTTTAGGAAGAACTGGCAGAATTTATCATTCATTTTAGCTTGATTTCCAGCTCACAGAATTTTCCATGAGCACGGACATTTCTCAGGACTTACAAATTGAATTTATCTATCTAGCAAATAAATTCTACATATGTTTCAGCAACTACACTGTAAGTACTTTATTACAAACATTTGAAACTTGAGTTTCATGGATTCATTTTAATCGGAATAAATCATACACGGATGAGGGAAAGAATCACATGCAAACTTCTACTTAAGCTACCCTGTAAAGTATCACCAGTACAACTATTCTTCTGTAACTTTTGTTGTTGGTTTGGTCAATGTGGACTTACTGATAAAAGCTCTAGTTTAAATAAAATGCCTGCTAATATTGTTCTGACATGGAATGACTTAAACATGTTAGCACTCCTGCCCTGATAGGACTAGCACTGCAACTGGGTTTGTTTTCCCATTTTAACTACATCAGTACAGTTAGAGCAGTAAAAGTTTTCTAAGAATGTTGTCACCTGTCATATTTTGTGAGAAGGACAGAAGGCTATCTTTCACCTTGATGCAAAAGTTGGTTCTTCTAAAAGATAACATCAATTCAAGCACCCTACAACGCACCTCACTGCTTTTCTGAAGGCGCCAAGCCTAGCAGGGCAGTCAGTCTCCGTGACCATTTACCTGTTAATAAACAAATGCCAAGGATGCCACAGGTTCTCAGATGAGAGCACTTTGAGCTGAGAGTGATCTGACAGCTTATTCTGGTCTAAGAGTTTCAATCTGGATTTGAACTCCCAAATTAGAAACAAAATGCTCTACCTCATTTGCAGTAACCTAAACCATCTGGGTCTGGTTGTAGGCATGGCAATAGGATATGTCCATCTGGCCCGATATCAAAAAAAAAAAAGCCTCCAAGACAGGGTACTGTTACAGAAACAGTTATCCTTTTGCTGCACAGCTCTGCAACCTGAGGTCTGAGGACAAATTCAACTTCAGTGTATGTAACAGCAATAGATATCCACATTGGCTCTTAGAAACAGCTCTCAGACTGCTCTCAACACGTGAAAAGCCTACTCAGAGGAATGAGAGCTTCAAACAGGGCCCCAGACAGATCCATAGCATATGGGATCCCAAAGTTCAAACACATACAGGCAATGAACATGTCCATATGCTGCAGAGTCCAGAAATAGCCTGAAAGTCATCTGCAAAAAAGCTATCTGGGCAGAAGGAAGGAGATCCCAGGCTGACCGCAGGATGGCAATACCATACTAATGATCTTTGTTTATCTAGTGCTGATATTAAAAATAACACTTTTGACTACACATGCCATAGCACGGGTCCAAGACAGCTAAGGAACTGGCAGACTTGAAGTGAAGGAAACAAAACAAGAGATTTGTTTCCTATATATTAATCCTGTCTGTCCCAGTGCAAATCCTGAACCTCAGTTGCATGGCATAGAAATCTCCACATGCCAACATGATTATTTTACACAGAGGTGTACAAAGGAGAGAAATAACCTGAGGAGCTGAAGTCACCACAGACAATATGTTGAAGGGATTTCACAAAACTAGGAAAAGGTGATCACCAGGGTTAGGAGAAACAGTATAGGGCCACAAGCTGTTCCCTGCCACAAAATGTTGACAAAGGACTTGTGGCTGCTCCACCCAGCATATGCACTTGGAGCACTGATGCTCCTCAGCAGCTTAAGCTCCTCAGACCTGGAATGGAAAGCTGTCCCTGGTGCCTTCATACCACACTACAAGAATCTTTCATCAGACAGGCACTTGGGGCTGGACCATAGGAGATGGGCGAGCACACATTGGTGTGCTGTGACCACAGCATCCTGGAAACGCTGTTCACTTCTTTGTATGTTTTCTATTTTTCTCCTTGACACTGATAAAACTAAATATAACTTAAATAAAAACAAATAACTGCACATCCCCAGTTAGGCTGCATCATCAAAAAAAAAAAAAAAAAACCAAACAAAAAAACCCCCAACAAGTGAAAGAGGAATTACAGTGCATTTCCTGGGTCGCTACCACATGTTCAAATTTGCCAATGAGTTCAAGCAATATGGAATAAACAAAATTATAAATGCAGGCAGCTTCATCAATAGCCAGAATTTCCTACCTTTGTGTTCACTGAGCTGTAGCTCAGTAAACAAAACAAAACTTATCTGTAAAGGTAAGGTTTAGTGTGCGTGTTTTGCCAAGAAACAGAACTACACCATGTATTCAAATCAGTAATAGAGCAATTACAGCAGGGATCTATAGCAGGGGAGTCTGACCTTCTTGTTTTACACTCAAATCATAAATGCTATGAAAATCTGACAAGATAATTATTTTATACCTCAAACAGAACACACACTGCCAACAAGTAGTCAGTTTGAATCTCTGCTAGAGAAGGAGCTCTATAGAAACTGGGTTAGGGATGTACTACAGCCTGTGGTTTACATTTGCCTTCTTGATAGTTTACAGCTTTCAGAGGTATAAGTGAGTACATTTAAATCACAAGGGAATTTTTTTGTTGTTGTTCGAAGTTAGCCAGTTACAGTGTTTACTCCTGGGGCTGGTTCTGTATCCAAGCCAGAATGCAAAAGAAAACTTTAAAAAGCTCAAATAAAAAAAAAAAATAATTTGTAAAGAAATACAGTATTTCCACATATAAGGCAAACTCAGTTTACTTTCTTCCAGGGCTTTTCGGGAAAAGGGAGCTCTCCATCGCCACCCAGCAGTGTGCATTCCTACAGCAGGATCAACCTTTTCTTGCTTCTGCCCCCTAATTTAAACACATCAGCTCAGACTCACTTTTGCAAACCGAAGCACTCGCTGCTATCGTGAGACAACCTATTGAAATCTCAGTAGTTGCACAATTAGCATTTGCACGGGATTTAGTTTTTCTTACCTTCGCAATACAAAATTGCTACAGTGAAATTTAGGAAATTTAAAGCTCTTGGTTTCTTCAAAAATTTTACATTGTACCTTCCGTTTCTAAGATGTTTTTCTTTTTCCAAAATAAAGGATTACTTTTGCAAGCAAACATCCTTTCCTCTAGGACAGCATAAAATACAAAGCTAGTAAATTATTAAAGGTGTATTAAGTGGACGGAAACACTGCAGTCTGAGGACTGATTTTAAATCCTTGGACTCCAGTGGGCCCACATGGGGAGACCTGGGCTCTGCCTCCTCTTTGCATCAGATGCTCCATTGCTTCAGCATCTGTTTCCACACTGGGGCACACCTGCTGCCTTCACCTAGCCTGAGCTAGCACTTCCACAAGTGCTTGAGGCAGCAGCACATGTGAGGGCAACACAGGCACATTTATCTGTAAAGTACAGACCACCACACATGTGCACATATTGGCTGGTTAATACGTATGCACACAGAGTCAGAATTCACCCTTCTTGCCTCTTCTTTGCTCCATGCATAGGTATTAGGGGAAAAGGAATCCCATCTGACCATCACAGTGCGTTTTGGGCGTGCAGAAGCACAGCCTGGCACCTTAAATATCATGTTAGGCAAAGACCTCTTCTCCAGATTTAGGGGCTGATCCCTACAGGAAGGGATTTTGAAGGTTTTAGAGTGTGGAGTGCAAGATGAAATTTCAGGATCCCTGGAGGAAATCACTGCAAAGAGCTCCCAGGGCTGCAAACCCTTTATTCTGCCTCCTGGTCTGCCTTCCACACCACACCAACTCCCATCTCACAGTCTCGCAGTCTAGATGCAGAGAAGTGAGCTGCTGCAGCAAGAAGTACAGCTTCTTTACCTGTCAAGTTCTGCTTTTGATAAGTCTGTATTTATGCAATGTGAAAAAAAAAACCCCCAAAGCTCCCAACATTTCATCCAGAAAATCCTGGCCAGCTTCAGAATGCTTGGTCCTCAGCCAGCAGCCTCCTAAGCAAAAATAGGAAGCAGAAAAAGTCACAGCTGGGAGAAGTATCTTGGGTTCTGCAAGACTTATAGGGAGAGATAACACATCAAGGGAAAAAAACACCAGCTTTGGGGCACATAAAATTCTCCGTGTTTTGAAATCCTTGTTCGGTTCTTATTTTAAAATCTGAGAGCAACTGTTTAAAACCCTTCACCTCAATGCTACCAGAAGTGGAATATTTAGCTATGGTGGCATTTTATAGATTGCCTGTGTTGTTGATGAAATGGAAAGAGATGCCTAACTCAGATCTCCAATTAGACCTTTCCAAATGCTTCTTCAAACTCCCCTTGTCAGAAATGAGTTGAGAACTGCAAGACAAGGTCAGAAAGCAGCTTTTCTCAGCCTGCATTATGAAATGTATTATGGTGGCAACCATGCCAGAAGGCAAATAAAATGAAGGGGCCGGGGGGATGTTGTTTCTTTTGTAGTTATCACGATTTAACATGTAGCTATTGGGGAGCATCCTCATGACTCCTGAATGCTCGAAGACAGTAAGGTTACCCATGTTAAGAACATGCTTTATCAGAGTATCTGTTTCACCAGGATTGAAAAACTGCAAACATAAAAAAAAAAAAAAAAGGAGCACAATCAGAGCTGTGCTCAAAAGAGGTCTGTATTTGGAATTAATTCAGGAAAGGTTAAAGAAAAATTGACCAGCGTTTTTGAGATTCTGTCTCATGTTAGGATCCTAGACCTAGACATAGGCACCTGTTTACGTAAGTACCAAGCCCTTCTTCATCAATTCATCAAGCACTGAATTTAAAGCATGCATTCTAGCTGACCTGAAGTCTTGTAGTGGTTTCAGAATGACAGTAGGAAGCACGGCCAAAGAATTAATTAGAAAGCACATCACACAGTTCAGAACATTAATCTTGAAGGCAATGCTTTCTCTTGTATTTCTGCAGAAATCTGTTGTTAAGTAAACATAAAATGCACTTGCTTTGTTATTAGGAAAAAGAAACATGCGCACTAAAAACACGTAATTTAAAGATCAGCTCCCATAAAGTCATGTTAAAAGAGGTCTGTGGCAAATAAAATGCATAAAATAAATCTCTCGCACACATCAGAAATCCACACGCGGAAAAAAGCTGAATCCGCCCTTGTGCTCCTACTGGGAAAGTACCTCCACTGAAATAAAGCTGATTATTTTCAGACGGTGGCTCTTCTCCAATATGGGTAAAGGTAACTGGATTTGGTTTAAGGAACTCATTCTGTTTTCCAAACAGTACGTGTGGTTGAAGTATGCAAAGATCACTTCTCTTTGTGATATAATTCAGGGTTTTTTTCCAGTATCTTTTGAATATTTCATTAGACAGCATATCTACACACAGTACTTTCCCCCGAGAGCTTACCACCAACAGCTCTGTTTCCACACACACACATGGCCACGTTCAACTTTCTGTGCTGTCGTTATCACCATGAAAGCTGAGTCTGCAGACTGTAAGCGGAGATGCTAGACATGCCTGATGATAGCAAAACAGATGAGGAGACTCTGCAGTTCAGCAATACTGAAGAGACACCAGAGGAGATGGCACAAGCTTTTATTAACACCCAACTACTGCCACCCAAGGCCCGCTACAGATTTCCCTGCAGATCGGAGACTGCCATCAGTCTCTCATGGATTATCCTTTGACACAGACGGCTAAATGCCAAACCCTATGAACTTTTCCTATTCCCTAAAATTACTGCCTTGCAGATAGCAGGGTGCTATTTTTTTCTCTCTGTTTGAGGAGGGGGGGCGGGTGGCTCTCTAGCTTTTCAGGGACTGGGATGATGTAACCTAGAAACCTCTCGGGACAGCACGTGCTGGGTACACCACCACCATCTGCCCCTGACCCTGAGGGCACAGGCACATTATGCCACAGCTCTGCCAGGCTTCGTTCCTAGAGACACCCACGTCCACGGGCAACAGCCCCACCCCACGGTGCGTACTGGAAAGCAGGTACTCTCCTCTAGCACACCCGAGGAACTTCCCTCCAGCTCTCTGCCAAGATGTGCTAAAAGACTGATTTCCATGAAGAATCTGTACGGTTCCTAATGCGCCCGAGGCACCCTGGGGAGAGGCATGGTAGAGGGGAGAGGATTGTAACAGCCCAGATGCTGCACTTCTGCATCCTGCAAAACCCCCCCTCTCCCTGTCACTTCCCCACGTGGGCCACAGGATCATTTGAAAGCATCTAGCAAAAATAGTAAGAAATTCAGAGATACCCTTCCATCCCCCTATGGCCTTGTCAGTCAAATATCCCCAGTAGAGGAGGGAAGGAGTGCAAACAGAAGGGGAATATAAAAAGAAAATTATTGACCAAAGAGCCGTATCTAAGAAGTTTCATGTAACAAGACTCAATTCCCACAACAGATCCCTTCTCAAGGGCATCAGCAGCCCAGCTCTGTCACTATCAGGACAAGGCTGTGAGCCCAAAACAAAAGCATCTTACCAGCAGAAGGAGTTGGTTGCAGTCAAAGCAACAATGATATTGTCCTCATTTCTCTAACAAGCCCCCACAGGAGTTAAGGCAGCCTCAGGGAGTCTCACTTCATACGCTTTTTAAATTTTTTAATCTTTTTTTTTAATCAAGGTCTTAATCCACTTTCAAGTTGAGGGTACCATTCTCATTCATTTCCTTGGAAGTAAGTTCAGGCTCTCATTGCATAACTACCGAGGAAAGAAAAACCACCCAAACAAGCAGCAGCAATGTTCGCACAGCTCGCTTTCCCTCCACGCTCCTTGAAGCCGAGTGCTGCCCGGGCATTAAGTCTGCCAGGAACTGTATTGATCAGGACACTCTGTGAGCCTCTCCTTCACCCCAGATCTGATTACACCTTAAAATATTTAATGGTTGTATTTAGTATTGAGATGGGAAAGATTTCTAGTGGAGCTGGGCTCTCCAGGAGCCGGGAAGAGATTCTCTACCACAGTGGCTACCTAGGATTTCCCGGGACCTCAGGAGAGAAATAAACCTCCAGTGGCACTCTGAAGTTTCCCAACTTAGGTTCACTAGTGATAAGACTGATTGATTGTCATGCTTAATATTAAGCAGCTTCTTCACCCTAGGAGCATCCTGTTTTCCTGCGAGAACAACAGGGATATTAAGGAGCCACCAGCTTCACAAACTTGAGTGTCAAAACCCCTATGAAATCTTCCATTTGAATTATGTGCAAGCTTCTCCATGGAGATGCAGCTTATTATTATGATGATTTTGGAAGTGCTCCGAGCAGTTTCAATGGCAGCGGTGCACAGGCAGCCCGGGGCTCAGCCCAAACTCCCCAGCCCCCCAGGATGAGAGCTCAATTAGAGGATGTTTACATAGCAAGTGAAAACGCACGGAGCTACCATGGGGGAAACTCCTCTGCTTTCCCGTCCAAGAAAATCACCCTCCAGGGCCACTGCTGAGGAGCACTTGCAGTAGGCTCTTAGCACCACCCCTACAGTCCCTCAGAACGGGGGGGATTAACGCGGGGACGGCCGGGACACCCCCCGCTCCATCCCTTCTCCCCAGGTAAATCGCGGGCAGGACCGTGCCAGGGATACCCCCCACCCCCACATCGCCGGGACGCTCAGGGGAGGACACAGTATCCCCTCAGCCCAAGGTGAAGGGCATGGCACCGCACCTCCCCACCGCCCCGAGTCTGCGCGGGGGCTTACCTTCCGCACCCCGCCGAAGCCGTGCTCCGCTGCCAGCCGCTCGGCCTCCGCCTGGCCCCCGCCGTGCAGCTCCACCAAGAAATGGTTGGTGTAAACGGCTCCGCGGGCCGGGGCGCCAAGGAAGAGCAAGAGGAGGAGAAGGATGAGGAGGGCACCCCGCAGCAGCGGCGGCCCCGCCGGCATGGCCCCGCGCTGCGCGCCCGCGGAGGCAGCCCGCCGGGCGGGCGGGAGTGACTGAGAGAGCCCAAAAGCGGGCGGGGGAATATAAATTAAAATTTAAATAAATTCCTTAAAGCTGCGCAGGCAGGAGGGGAGCCGGGCGGTGGGGGGCTGCTGCGGGGCGCCGGGGTGCGTGTGTGCGCTGCCAGCGCTGCATCCCCAGCCCCACCTCGGCTCCGGCTCGGCGGCGGCCGGAGGGGAAGCACCAGCCGGGAGGGGGGGAGGGGGGGGAGAGGAGTGCCGCGCTGCCAATCATGGGCGAGGAGGATCGCCCCTGTGTGTTCCCCCCGCAGCACGCAGCTCACACCCCCCACCCCCCGCACACCTCTCAGCCCTGGCAACACCGCTCTCCATCCACCGCCCTCCCACACTTCACACCCACCAGCACACCTCGCACACCTTCACAATCCATCCTGCGCCACCCCCCCCCCCCCCCCCCCCCAATTAAACCCTTACACCACGCACCTGCCCCAGTTCAGCACCCCCAGCATCCCTCTTTCTGCAGAAACGAAGGCCCGGGAGGGGGGCACCATTTAGGCACCATTTATGTGAGCATGGACAACCACATAAGGAATGGTAGAAACGGATGTACAAAGCACTGGGCAAAGGAAAAAAATGTGAACTTTTTATGTTTGATGCCATACAATTTGAGCTCTTGCACACAGCAGGAGGTATTTGACATTTTCCTCCTCAGAGATTAGCACTTGCAGGTATTGATTTAAACTAGGATTTATACCATGACCGTTTTTACAAAGAGCACAATGAGAGAGATTAGCAAGAAATTGCCAGGCACACCATCCTTAATCAGCTGCAAACTCTTTTCATCCTAAACCTGCAGGTTTATGAGCAAAAGCAAAATGAGCACAACTAAGTGAGGTAGCAGGAAAAGAGCATTCAGCCTGACAGGATAAAAATAGCTAGCAGGAAAGGGTGCCATAAGAGAGCTTTCTATTTTTAATCTGGAACAGATTCACAAGTCATGTCACCTGTATTTAAAAATTATTATCTGGTTTGGATTAGAATTCAAGTTCCTTCTCAAACACCAAGCTCTCCCCATGCCCTCTACAGGACATGGGTTTCACCTGAGCGTATCAGAAGGCTGCCAGGCCAACTTCTCATTACTCATGTCCCTTGCTGAATGCAGTCTCAAGTGCATCAAATGCATTTCCTCTATCAGCCCAGGGCTCTTCCTTTGGAAGAAGTAGGTTTAAAAAGACAACACATAAGAAAAGAAACCACCTATCCAGCTCTATGTAAATGAGACCTGGAGTAGATCATTAAGAAGGATTTCCTTGGGCACAAATAGAGCCCTTGGATTTTCAGTAAGAGTTCAGCACCTACTTTGTTCTCAGTGCAATTTGCCCAAGTACCTCGTCCTTCTAATCCCTTCTGGAAATCCCACTCTTGGCTGCTTTGCAGTTATGGAAACATATGCTACAGCCAGATGTGTTTCAATTACAAAGGATAACAACTGCAGGGAGAAAACATTACATTTTCTGCCTCTCATAGTTAGCCAACGTCCAAATTAAGAGCAGGAAAATGGGTGCCTCTTTCACTGCTAAAGTCTGCTTGAAAATTGGTTTCCCGTTTAGCCTGCACCACGGAATTTAAATTATTTTATTCAAAAAGTTACAAAGCACCAGAGGATCTTGCCTCTGAGTGAAATGGAGTAATATTTATAAAAAATGTACCTTTCTTGAGAAGATTTATTCTGCATAATCCTTTGCCAGTCAATGGTGCCCCAAGGGGATAGAGCTGTGTCTGTTAGGGGTCAGGTTGAGGCAACAAGCACAGCAGGTTTTCTTTCCACTTTCTGTAAGGCACAATGCTGGCTCTTAAAAGATACAATTAATCTCTTGACTGGTAAAAAAATTCAATAACTTTTCTGTTGTCTACAACTAATGAAGCTTTCCCAACTGTCTTAAGGGAGAAATACGTTGAAGCAGCTCCCTTTGAGCTTGTTACTGATACAAAGATGACTGAGAAGTACATCAGCTATGAAAAGAAAACCACGGAGCCAAAACAGTGGAGAGCTGCCCACACTGCATAGGGATCACCATGGGTTTAGATACACCATCTCAACTGGGCCTGCTGTTGCATTTTTGCTGGGTGTCTGAACAGAACCCCAAAGCCATGTCTACGTTTATGTAAGCAGCCAGCACCAGATCAAGATTTCCTCTCATCATGTGGTGAAAGGTTACAGAGGCTGGGCAAGGCTACTTCTGTCACAGGAACTGAGTAACAAGAGGAAAGAGGAATGGCTGGGACAGAGACATAGAGCCTTAGTGGGATGCTTCAGAGGGAATTGGAGGTGGGGTGCAGTCACAGTTATCCTCCACCCCAAGCAGCAGATTTGTACCCGAGAGCAGCAGCAGCCAGCTTGACTTCCCAGGCCTCTGGCTTAAAAATAAGTAGGGGGAACATTTTGTGTTTTTATCTGCAACCTGTAGTTTGAGACAACTGCTTTCCTCATCTGCACGTGTCTAGTGGGAAGCTCTCAAAAGAACAATGTCAAAATGCAGCACACCTCCATGGCGCAACGGGGCCAATTTATGATGGCTGAGGTTCTGACCTGGACTGCTTCTCTCACTCCTCTGCTACTGAATCTGTATTCAACATGTTTTGCTATCAGGTTTATCTTCTGAAATCTTAATACCATTCTGGCTTTGTGCCAGTGCTTAGGGATGGCAACACATTACTGCTCCGGGTAATCAGCTCAGCAACTTTCAACTGTCAGTCACAACTCTCAGACTGTCCTGGCAATAATTAATGTTGATAATAATAATTAATGTTAATAATTAATGTTAATCAGCTCATCGGTGATGTATGTATCCAGCAAACATGAGACTTAACTCTTTGTGCATGCAATGGGTCTAACGTAATTGCAATGATGCAATCAACTAGTTAGAAAATAATTCTAGTTCATATATAAATTTATAGATTTTTTAAGCAGGGATACACAACTGAATTAGTGTTTTTCACATTAAATAAAACAACATAACTCAACATAACTATAAAAGTAGAAAATTAAGACTATTGTTGTGCCCAAGGAAAACAGAAAGCTTCTGGAAGAAATAACTTTTATTTTTATTTTAGTAAGGCTGCACTTTGAGTTAGACCACACCGAAAAGAGGATAATATAGCAAACCATCCAGACTATATAACCCTCTGTAGGTTTAATCTACAGAGAGCTCAAGGTTTCATTTTCTGCATGAAGAAATAGGTCAGCTCTAATTCTTATACGAAAGTTGTTTCAGTCCAGCTTTGGAAGAAGAAAATTTCTGCATTACCAAGCCTCCCCTTGCAACTATTTAATATTTCCTTGATTTCTTCCTACTACCAAATAGTTTATGGGATTCACTGCGTCTCAGTCCATAGAAAGTTTGCTTGTAGTAGAAGTACACTAAGCCTTGTGATGGAGAAGAGATCAACATAAACAATTAAAAAAAAAAAATTGCTCAGATATTTTTTCCCCTCGTAGATGTTTATCCAGTTACCAATATCTGGTATGTTTTTATATGCTGACTTAAATCCAGATTTTTCTGTCACAGAAATCTAACTCACGTAAATATTTTTGCAAAGAATTACTGACAGCTTTGTGCTTCTTTGGCAACTCTTTTCCTCCTTTTATCGGGTTGCTTTCCTCTATTTTGCTTTCTAAGTAAACAACCTCACCTGACACCTTATTCATCATCCACTAATGGTGGCGAATGTGAACGTGCTTGCACTCCTGATTTGGTAGTCTCTTCGTCAGACAGTATAAAGAGACTGAAGGCAACAGTTTTTGAAGGGTCAAATGCTAGCAAAATGGGTAGCCCTCAGTGATTTCCAGTTAGAAACTGTCCTTACTTTTGCATTACCCACTGACATAACAGCTGCCTGATACCCATGATCAGCTACACCACATTTTTTACATCCTTGAGAGTAGCACTGATTTAGAATTAGAAATCAAAACCCCAATAACCATGAAAATACAGAGTCTAATTGGAGCAGCTGAACTCTAGTTTTGGTTGCAGCTGGCCAGAAGTATAAAAGGAGAGAAGTTCCTCACAAAATCGGAAGATCAAAGAAGTTATGTTATTGGGTTTCCCCCTACCTCCCCTCTGTAAATACCAACACACAGCATCTCCAAAAGGGAATCATTTCCATGGAGCCTATAGTCCATGAAACGAAAAGAAAACTCGACGGCCTGATGAGCAACTACAGGGAACATCCAGAAGGACTCCATGAAGAACTGCTCCTTGGGACTTACAGAGTCCCCACTCTCTCATAGGCAATTAGTAGTACTGACACTGACAAACTCTTCCCAACCGGAAAATATCCAAATATTTTGACCCTCAGCCTTGGGCCAAATCCCCCCTTGGAACTGGCAGTTCTTTCCTGAAATCAGAGTGGTTGAAAGAGCTACTCTGTCCTGGAGCCAAACATCTAGACAGCATCATCTTTTAACCCCATAGTACCCCAGCTGCTGGATCATCCTTATATAGTTGTAATTCACGGACATCAACACTGGATTCAACCAAAACTTGTAAAACCCCAAATACAGGGGTATATCTCCCTTTACTTGGCAAAGAAATATAATCAACTTTTTTCTTGTGCTCAGATTCTGCCCTGGGAAAGGTGCTGAGCAGTACCATTTCTACATGCTTCCTGCAGCATCCTACTGCCTTTTTCCAATCTATTCTGAAATGTCCTTAGGTTAGAGTAAGACCACTTGAGTTTCCCTTCTTAACATATTCCTCCCGGGAGTGGATGACTGTACTTCAGTGTTTACGTTTCAATTACCAGCCTCCAATACCAACTCTGCAAGCTCTCTGCCATTCAATGAAAACATACTTGTTTTGCTGCTGACATGCACAACAGCTTTTAGTTAATACACCCCCAGACCAGAGAAGCCATCAATGAAATATTAATTTGTTATGCTGCTTGAATTACAGTTCCTGGCTGGGGAAACGAAAAGGTCCTCTGGGGCACAGGAAGGGTTCATTACACTTAATTGCGTGTCTTACTCTCTCTCCGAGTCATCAAAACATTTGAGGTCTCTGCGTAACTTAAAAATATCCGAATCAAGCAGGAAAGGCTAACAAGAAAAACAAACCAAAAAACCTGAATGCTCTCTCACACTGCCCCATATGATTAAAGAGAATTAGCGAATGAGCAGAAAAGCCCCAGAAAAGCAAAGGGCTCCTCACACTGCTGAGGCAGCCCAGTGCAGCCAGGCAGCAATCCCCTGTCCCTCAGATGAGTGCAAAACTGATTTAGAAACACTTGGCCTCTCCCCTGAAGTTCCCCAAGGGGAAACAGAGCACAGCAAACCCTTTTATTTAATAAAAGCCTTTATCTGGGAAATAGTACACTGTTCAAGCCCACACATCAAATAACATTGTCTCCTAGCACTGATAAACTAAAATGAACACTTCACTCAGTTTGCCTTACATTGCCATTGGAAATCTCTCAGAATAAGGTAGATCATTAAGAAAAAGCTTCTGTTATGTAGACGCCAGGAAAGATGTGTATTAGATTATTACGTACGTCTGTGTATCTATCTGAAAATGTACACTACTGGTACTTCTTAGTTTGTTGAGAATGCCAGTGCAAAGACAAAGTGGACATGCCCCATCAGCTTTTAATATACCTCCTTTTAAATCTCTTCACAAAGCATACCTCTTGATTTAAATCTGGCTCATTTCTTGACATGACACAAAAAGGCAAGTCAATACATTGCAGATGAAATTCAGTGTCCACATTACTGCGGTTGGTTCAGTAGCTATTCATTAATCCATTAAGAAAAGTAAGACCTACTAAAAGATACGGACTAAAAAAAAATATGAAAGCGTATATTAAACAATTCACCCAGATCATTAACAACCTCACAAGACTAATAGAAAACCAACTTACAGAATGAATGTCTATTCCCTCCCTCTCAACTCGAAGCCTGGATATACCACAACAGCAAGCCATATTAAATTAAAAGAGAACATGATCTGGGTTTTGCTGTCCCTCTCTAAGGGCAAAGAATTCTATGACATTTGGAAATGGCAACTAGGTACACACCATGCATTTTTCAGTAGAATCCATTTCAAAGTGATACCATTACATGAAGGAGTTCTACCCACTGCTTGTGGAAGGCTTTGCCTGGCCTGGTTTGTTCTTTTTTTCTTTGCAAATGACTAAATAATATAAAGCTCTGAATAGCATGCATTTATGAACCTGAGTATAAGCGTGCTATTTTCACTGGAAAACTGTCATTATAAAACCAACCAGCACAGGGCCTCATGGCACGCACTTTAGGAAGACATTTGGTTTCACAGAGCAAATACCAGCAACTGCATTATCAAATAACCTGAAGGCTGTACTGGATAAATAATAAAAAAATGGATTTCTGCAGGAGATGGAAAGAAATTAATCTCTGCAACTCATCTTCAGAACATCAAATAATATACCTGACCAGTGAAAATCCAAACTAAAGATCTTATTATACAGACAGCACTTGTTTTATGAGACAAGGTAAACACACCCAAAAGCATTAGGAGACAGAACTTACCTGGTAGTTTCTTGAATCTGGTATTTAGGCCAAAATCTTTTAGAAAAGGCTGCCCAAATTTCATATATCAGGTGTTATCTGCAGAGAGAAAAATAAAACAAATGACTGTAAAAAAACCCCACAATAAAAATGCAATATCACCAACTGTGTATGTATTTCATAAGCAACACAAAAAACTAATTAATAATACATCCTGTAGAACAACAGGTTTCAGTTCCTTGCCTTTACTACCATGAGCATTCAGCCTAAATTTCTGCCCTCCTAAAAAGTTCTAAGCTCTGAAAAGCAGAAGTATACCTCAGAAGATGAATAACTGATTATCTCAAGATACCTTGAGAAAAGATGCTTAACAGTGGACTTGCTTCTTTGTTCAGTGTGGACTCATCTATTCTGGCAATGGTTCATTTTAGCCCGTTGGTAACTTGTTAGCTGTCAATCCTGCTTAATTATTTCTAGCTAAAACTGAAGTGTCTATTTGGCAATAAACAAATTCATCTGAGAGCTGCCATGAAATTAAATGTATTTATCCCTTTGTCTGTTAACTGAAACATCAGTGATGCTTTCTCCACATACCACATAAGACTTTTGCTGTTATCCTAAGCAAATGAATTCAGTGCAAAAATAGAAACGGCCATTAAAAGAATGCTACTGGATAATTCTTGCTTCCAGTTCTGTCTACATATATAAGCTTAAGATCTTCGTGATACTCCAATCAAGCTGAATTAAAATGCTTTCCGAGTATAATTTTGCGCTACATAAGCTTGCCCCATTAAAAATTGGGAAGGGGGGAAAAAACAAGTCTAGTGACTATAAAATAAAACAGTGCTGGTACTGCTTTTTGAGAACCCAGCATACTGTTTGCACACTCATCACATTCCTTGTTTTCACAAATGAAATAAAGTGTAATTAGTATTCAGTACATTTAACAGGAACCTCCATACCAGAGCTTACAAGAAATAATAAGGCATCAAGCTGGCCTTACAGAAGTCTCTCATGCCCCAAACGCAGCAGCACAGTACGCAGTTCAAGGTGTCAAAGCAGCAGAAAGTGACCCTTCTTCTGCACAATAGCTGCCTAATAGGGCTGTTGTGACCGCAGCACCTAAGGGATTATAAATAATGATCACCTCCAGGAAGATGTTTCTTACATGTCTCCCATTTAACCTGAACCCGATTATGAAGATGTGTGGTGGTTTTGCAAACCTTGGTGATCTGAAACCTTGCTCTCTACAAACAGATTTTCACTTACCAGTCAAGAGAACCAGTTAAGCTGAGGGTCTTTTTCATTCCTCTGTTGGCATAGTAACCTCATGAAGATTCTGTGGAAACATCCAGCATGGCAGTTTTCACATTGCTGCAGGAAGTCCCATGCCTATTCAGACAGAGCGAGTTTCTCAAAGCTGCATGTGGTTCATGCTAGGAAGGGTTTTGTGTGCAGAGTTGCTAGCAGTAATCACACAACGGCTGGTAGAGGAAAAGGCATAGTCCACCCTGACAGGCAGGATTGTCCTAAGCTTCAAAGATGGTCAAGAATGTAATGGATTTGCATAAAACAACTTGAAGCAACAGCATGAGAGAAGGAATTGCAAGAGGCTATTATTCCCAGTTACAGAACTGAGACCCAGCAAAGATTCCCCTGATGCTCACGATCACAACAGACCTATGGGGTCTCTATGGACGAAATTTGCTTCTTCAATCATGGTTATATCAAGAAAGAAGGCAGACCAGAGCAGCCCGTAGGACATTAAACCAGGGCTTTGAGCAAGCAGGAACACTTGATCCTCTCTTCTAATTAGCTCTAACATGAGAGTAACACAACAACGTACTGACTTCTTTAAAACCTCTTACAGTATCTAAAGTGGTTATGGCTGCCATCGTGTCTCAGGATTTTCCGGTTCTCTATTTTAAATGTCACTGCTGAGTCAAGAGCCAGAGTCAGGAGAATGAATGCGCAGTCACCTGTAGAAGAGTTATCACTGACAGATACTCTCTGCCTGATCTCTCATCAAAACTATTTCTCATCTCCCCATTTAGCCCTCAGGGATAACATGACCTAGAAAACTGTTGGTTTCATAACAAAATATTTTTTGTATAAAATGCTCTGCCCAGATGCAATGAACTCCATCAACCCATGATGCAGTGGTGACAGAATTGGTAGGTGGTGAGCAGTGTCCTGTTTGTTGAGGACTTCAAGCGCAAACAGTTATCCACAACTTAACTGGCTGCTCTTAAGGTAGTTTCAAGTTTGCTTGCCTTCTTCAAAATCTGTATTTATACTTGGCAATCCATACGGAGAGTCAGGAAGTCCTGGGGAAAGAAATCAATCATCAGAAATGGTGTCATATGAACAGTGGCAGGTTAAATGGTAACCACATGCACTTCTCTTTGTTAAGCAGGACAACAGACATCATAAGGGACCAGGGCTAAAGGGCGGAGGGCTCTGTGAGGACAGAGCAGAACTTCAGAAAAATGTCTAAAAAAAGGATGGCAGAGAGCTGGGCTTTTCACTCTGTGCAGTACTGCCGTGTGGTTGAGTGGTCTCAACCCCTACGGACCAACCTCGAACAGTTACCGTGTCCGCTTGTGCTTGTGCCACTGCCACATTTGGTTGCTGCTTCTCAGCCTACAGAGGCAGTTACAAGCAGTATGACATGCTGTAACAAGGAAGAGATGCCCACTTCATCACACTGCCACCGCAGAGCTGACCACTGGCACCTCAGTCAGCCATCAGGGCTCTTCTTGACATGGATTCTGTATTAGCTCTGTGCAATAACAGTATGCTCAGTTTCTAAACAGCCATATTTGATTGAGCAGGACTTTAAAATCTTGCTATCAGATACACAAAATAAATCACTAAGAGACAGGAAAACAGGTTATGGAAATAGGGTTTCACCTCTCCACGCTGAGCCTTGGGGTAGATATAGCATGTTTTGTGGAACAGCAGTATTTAAACCAGCTGAAGGTCTGGTCCAATTTTTGTGACCGGTCCTTGCTCTCAATGTAATTCCCCATAGCTACACCAGGCTAGGGGTGTCCAGGGATGTCCCTTACATTCATTGCTGGGGACATCAGAGTTAATCTCTATGACCACACTGGTGATAATGTCACCTGTGATAATAGCATGATTAAGCAGTGCAGACAGTATGCTGGCAAGCTGACTCCTCCTTTCCTCATGAAGGCAAAGCACTTGCTTCAGCCATTATCTTCAACAAGGAAACGTATCATTTGCTTCTCACATGCTCTTCCATTTTCTTGACATTTAAAACCCCAAAGTACCTTTGGCCTTATTCACTCTCCCCCCACGGTTAGTACCTGACACACAGCTCTGCTGACTGGGCAAATGACCTTCTGCTCCTCTGAAATTAAATGAAGGCGTGGAGGTTCCGTTGCCAAGGCAACTCCTTTATGATATTTGTATGAAGTTACATGCTTTGGAGAGAACCTGCAAAGCTGCCGAATCCCGCAGGAAGGACACCTGCAGCTTGCCCTTTTAGGTTCACGTAAAAGGACCAGATCCGATAGAGGTTGAAGCTCGCACAAAGTCCTCTAACAACCTGATTGTATAAATCTGTCTAAAACAAGAGGAGCTATGTTGTGTGAAAGTAGCAGCAGCTTGCATATTGCTAGAGAGGATGAGAAATCTTTGCTAAACACTATGCTTCCAAAGAAACTTGGCAAAAAAGACACCACCAACAGTATTTCTGCATTCCAAATGAGAGCACTACCTGCAGAAACACAATATAGGAACAGAAGAGCTTTACAAGAGAGCAATAAAACTGAAGTAAGCAAATATCTCTTGGACTTCCATACAGTTCTGCATCTGGGGTAGAGGACCTGGGTTTGACTTTTTGGGGGAGTTGATGTGACTTTTCAAACAAAATTCAGGTTCTTCAAAAGAAGTGTGTCAGTTTTTTTCCCCAGAGCTCACTTTTTGCTAGGAAAACTACAGTAACAGAAGAATGATCCATTTCTTCTCCAGCTGGGCATATAGCACAGACCTTCTCCTCTACAGACAGGCTTGTCCTGATTCAGCAAACAAGCAAGTAAGAAACAGCCATAGGGGAATAGCAGAAAAAGCACAGACTATTAAAAAAATAGTAAAAAATGCATGGGCAAATATCAAAGAACAGGGAAGGCAAATAATATAAAAAGCAGTAATACAACTAATGACATTCAAGGCAAATATTAGCTGGGTTTAATACAAGCTGGATGAATAAGGTAAATGTTCAGAAGAGTGTATGGAGATCACCCCATGCCTGTGCTCCAGGGAGGAGGAACAGGACCACCACCCCTCAGAGCTCAAGCTTTTCTGCAACAGCTCTCAACTCAGCAAAAGAGTAGATGAGGAAAACTTGTTGACAATAATTCTGCCAAACAGAATCCACTAAACAAGAGCAACCTCAACGCACAAAGCCTTACTAAAAAGCCAAATGGCTGTTTTCATGAAGCGAATGGAGGACAATAAAATTTACGAAGCAAAATTAAAGTGATATAAAAATAGTATTGTTAAACAGGTTGTATACCAATGAGGAGGAAGAAAAGTAACTAAAATGCTGGCAAAAAAAGCTAAATGAAAGTCTTCACACAAGATTTAAGAAATATCACTCACACAGACTCCTAAAGAGAACTTTTTCTATGTGTTTTATATAGAATATTTACAATACTCATGTTTATACTCAATACATTTTGGCAGTTCTTCTTGGAAATCTCTTGGGTAAAACAGACAAAACCCAAGCCTTTCATTATGTTACATTAAGCAGCCCATGGATACAAATAATGCTAAGCGTTAATAAATAACTGATTTGCATACATTTAAGTGAAACCCACCAAACCTCAGTAGCGTAGGCCTTGGCTCAGTTATGTGTTGAAAGAGGCACCTTCTTTCCATCATTCCTCCTAATCTCTCAACCATTTCACCAAAAATTTGGGTTATAAGAACTATGATGACATGAACAAAACACCCTGTACCACAGGCATATACCAAGGTGGCAGGTTTCCAGCTAGCTCATGTTAAGGGCCTTTGATCTTGAATTAACCATACACTGAGGGCTTACAAATTAATGGAGTTCTGTATTGTATTCAAAGTAATAAGCAATTATTGCCTGGAGCTTACAGTTAATTTTGTAACAAAGTTTAAACATTAGTCATCAATTTAATTCTGATCAGTGACTTAATGGAATCCTATCATTTCCCAAGATCAGTTTACAAAAACATTCTTTAAACATCTTTGTAATATAGTATGATGAAAAATATTTGAAGATGACTGGCAAGCTCAAGCAGATGTGCAGACCTCAAATGTCCAAAGACTGAACTAAGTGCCCAAAGTTTGGGCTATTGGAAAAAGGCCCGAAAGCTTTCCAAGCCTCATCTCTTCCGCTTCCTGAACGATTTTTGTGGCACTTATGCATTCTGGTATTTTTGTCCTGGTCCTAGTCAAACCCCAGAAATTCTGAGAGCAAAAGAGGTAAGGCATATACTCTATCTAGCATGATATTAATAGCAAAAGCCATGGAAGAACTGTGCTGCCCTTGACAAGGAAGTTCTGTAGACTAGAAGTAGTTCTCTAAAAAAACTAGGTGCAATGTGATATTTCTGCTTGGGAATCAAGCAAACTCTGACAGGTTTGCTCACAACTGACTGCATTGCAAGAGCAGAAACAAACAATTACTCCACTCCTCAGAGAATTTGTATTGGAGTGCTTCACGCTCTCTTTATTTGTACTTAAAATAGCTGAATTCCAAGGAAACTGTCAGCAGCACAAATGCCTTATTGCTCCCCATTCCCTCGTGGCTTGTGATTAGGGTCCTGCTGGGAGGTTGGTTTTCCCTTGTCCTTAAGGGGCTACTGAAGTAACTCTAACCCAAAGAGAGGGGCTAGACTTTGTGTTTATTTGCATCCTGTCAGTAGCTACCATATCTTAGACAGAGAAGAGTCCTGTCTGCATGCGTACTGAATTCATGCTCCCTTTTGAAAAAGCAGAATCATTAACAACTAAAATAGCTGGCACCATTTCCAAAATAAGATAAAACAAAACAAAGCAAGGACAGTCAAACTGCTCGAATAAAAGTGGCTCAATAGTAGGTAGAGAGGAAAACAAAGAAAAATATAAAACATCAAACTATTGTGATGGGAGAAAGAGAATGAATATAAGTTAGTTGCCTGCCCCACCTTGAGACCTGGGTTTAGACATCCCTTCTCAAAAAACATACGCAACATTCAGAGACACGAAGAATAATTAGCATCTCAAAAAACCAAAAGTATGAAAGATAGATGTGGGTTTACCTCTGAGTTGGGAAATGTACACAGAATGTAAAATAAACATGAAAGAATCAAGTCAAAGAAAGAAAGAAGAGAAAGTTAAAAAAAAAAAAGAACCACATTTTTCCCTATATCTAATCTAAACCTCCCATGGCACAACTTGAAGCCATTACCCTTCATCCTGTCTCTGTTACCTGCGAGAAGAGACTGACCCCCGCTTCACCATACCCTCCTAACAGAAATCTACACTCGATACGGAAGGAGTTATTTTCCCCACAGCTGAGGAAGGGCCAAGGTGATTCTCTTACTTTGCAACTGAGTTTTGTGTAATAAAAGGGGGAAAAAAACCCCAAACCATCAAGGAAAGGTATTAGATATTACAGAGAACAATGTGAATTATGTAAAAAGAAATTTTACGGCTTAGGTGTAAGAGCAAGAGGGTTTGGTACTAGGCTGCTGCCAGCTCTAAATTATTTAAATTTTAGTTTGAGTTTTTAGAAGATTCAGGTTTCTTAAGAACAAAGAAAGTCCTACCTCTTGACTAACACGGAATCAGTACAGCAGTGCCAAAAATCACTGTATCCAGGTTAATTTAGAGCAGCAGACCATTGCCCGAGTCTCCCTCTCTGCACAACAGGCAAGAGGTCTCCACAAAATATCACTGCCCTTCACTCTATTCAGCTCACCCTACTCACATGCTCCATTATTGCCATGAAAAATTCATACCACAGTGAGAGGAAGATAACCCCGCAAAATCAGCTGGCAAATACTGTGTTCTGCACTAGCATAAGCCTTTAGATCATAGATAATAGGAGAGAGTACTTTGTCTCTCCAAAAAAACCCAACTCAACACACTTCTCTGATGTGAAAGAAACTCCATTGAGGAAAAAACAATTGCTGAGCGCTTTTCTAAGTAAATGGCAGCAAGTCATTAGCCTCTTGGTTTCCCATGTCATTTACTTGATTGATTGAGTCACTCTCCATTGGTGCTTTTTCAGAAAGCCAAGCTCTAGCATTATTTTACTAGTTACGTTTCCTCAAAGCACAGGAGTGTTAAATCTTCTGTTTTTCCCTCTGGTGAGATCAGCAGGAATCTCTACGGGTAGGTATAACCATCCAATCTCTTTGAAAGTCTGAGTGCTTCAAATATCTTTACAATGTTGGGTTCACTGAGACTCACTCAAGGTCACAGAACATTTTATTATCAGAGCCAGCATGGATTCTGTTCTCCAGATCCTTGCTCTAAAGTACTTTAAAAAGTACCAGCTTCAATTCTTGTTATTTCTAATAGTACAGTAATTTTTGGCCACCTCTTTTTCCTCCATTTAGTTTGGACCAGTGTAGATTTCTTAGCTATTGTTACTACACTTAAACTTAGATCATTTGCATTCCTTCTCTTTTTTCTTAAGGACAACAAATATCATGGAGGGCCTCTGGCAGGGCAGGTATGATGCCAGAGCACAGGGTTTGTTTGGGTTTTTTGTGTAAGTTTCCAATTCATGAGGTTTAGCGAGAATGAATCTTGCTTCCTCAAAATTATGCACTGAGATTCTTAAGAAAAGACAATTTAAGAAAAGGGAAGAGACTGCATATTGCTTCAGCATCTTTATATGCATTTGTCAGCGTGCTAAAGTAAACAAGCTGCACTATGAAGACAGACCTTTGTGCAATGAGATAGTCTCTTTCAAAGCCCTTTCAGCAGGAACCCAACAGCAAATTGTTTATCCCTTCTTTCCACTTCTTATGCAGCATTGTCCTGGAAGAACACTCCTATATTGGCCAGTAACATCCCCCCTGGAGCTCAGGCACAGCGTGTTCCCACTGCAGAGAACACCCTTCTCCTGACCCTGATGAATGATTACAGAGCAGCTCTGATTCAGCACTACCTCTCCTGCACTGCATCATTAGGCTGGAACACAATAAAACTGCCTCTGCCATCATCCACAACTCTCAGCAACCTCCACCCTCAAAAAAAAAAAAAATAGTTGTTTTCTGCTTCCTCTGTAAAAAAAACATTTCTGCATTTCACAGTGGTAGCACACTAGCTGCTTTATTCTCCTCAGCAGATTCACTTTTACATAATAACCTTATCTCCCCCCAGACAATTAAAATCTTGGTGTTAAATATCTTATCTTGCATGCTTTGTACTTTTCTAGAACAAACCATCATCTAACCTCCTTTCAGGCAGCAATCACTGAAGTTCCCATCTGAACCCCTATCACACTCCAGAACAATTAAGTCAACACATACTAATGACAGTTTTGTACCCTCACTATATGAATACATCTAAAATAGTAGCTTTTGGAAAGGTTTTCTATAATGGCATAACATACAACGTATAAAGGAGATTAAACATCCTTTATGACACAGAAACAGTGAGAGATTATTACTCTTTCAGAGTCTTCCCAAGGGCAACCCATAAATAGTATGCCTTTTAAAGGAATACACGGGTCCTAAACCTCTGTACACAGGCTCTCTGAATTTACATCTACAGCGCCACTTTTAATATAAATTTAACCAGAAGATTTCATAACAGTTTTCATGTAGATCACATAAGGATGCCAACAGACTAAATTATCTCTGTCATCACACCTCCCTCATTTACACCTACTCTGAGCTGAGAGAACTTCAAGACTTGCGTATTAGGGCTTGCTGTAAACGTCAGTCAGCACGCTGGTCTCCCCTGTATCTTTTAGTGCAATAAACTGACTGCAGAGGGCAATAAGGAAGGACAAGCTCACAAAAAAAACCCAGGGTGGTTCCAAACTATTGCTGTATCATTAGCAACATATGAAAGCAGCATTAGCATGAAGACAGCAGCAATTAAACATCTTTTCCTTATCCTGCCAAGAGGCTGACTGCCTCTTGTTGAGGTGGTATTTGCTTTAACAGAGAAAGAAGAATGAACAAGACTCAAACCTCAACAGGAAAAAAAAAAATCAAACATTAAAAAGATTCAAAGACAAATTCAGGAAAGCAAAATACAAAGACAGCATATAGCACTGTGTAGGTAAAACAAAAGAACCCCCAAAGAACAGAGAAACTTTTCGTGTATGTTTACATGCCTGAACCCAACAGACATCAGTTCATAAATACAGATCACTTTCCAACACCTACAAAATGAACAAAATAGGAGCTAGAAATCTGATCAAAGAGCAATAGGTGTAATGTTAACCACTTACACTTCATTGTGTGTCCCACAGGACACATACACTGTGAACTCAAGTCCTTGTCTCTTCCTTGCCCCTCTGGGCGGGGCACAGGTCCTCTCTGTCCAGCTCAATGCCGCACTGACTTGCCCCTATGACAAGGCCAGGACATCTCCAGGAGGATTTTTATGATTGGCAATCCACCAGAGGCTCCCTACCTCAGCTTCCAGTGCCTTCTTACACACACGCTCCATGTGTCCCCGTGTCCCAGAGTCGCAAGGCAAAAAATTGAATTTAAACAGCTGCATAGAGTAGGTAGGAAATTTAAGATTTCTTTGGCAAATAAGCTAGCACTTGGGTTTGGAGGAGGAATTCTGCCATGCAACCCCTCCTTGACTGTAGAGGCACAGAAGGAGATACCAGATGCCTCTTCTTCAGCCTATATAGCAACTGCAGGTGTTGTCCCCAGACTTGGATTGACTTAAAGAGCTTTTTATTGAGGGTTTCTTATCAGTTTAGGTCACAAATATTGTTGGCCTGATCTTTTGATACTCAGGTCCAGGGTTGAGAACAGGATACAGATTCCCTGTCCCACGAGGCTTGGTCATGGTTCTTTCCTGAGCAGGGACCAATGCAGGCCTGAAAAGGCACCACACTGGTTGCCTTCTCACAACAAACCATGAGAGCCGTAGGAAGACATAGATCAGACCACCAAAATGCAGGCTATAACCCGCAGGCAAAATAACCCCTCAACTGCAGGGATGGAAGCAGCCCTATCCAGGCAATGCTGACTTCCTGCAGCCCCAGGGACCTCAGAGGCACTTCTGCATCACAGATCTGAGACTACTTGTGAAGTCAAGCTCATATAAGTGTCCAAGGTACCTCTGCACACAGAGGAAAGGCAGTGGTTTCCATGGTAACGCTCATCTTAAGAGCTTTCAGTTCATCCACCCTGCTCCTCTGCCCCGTATCCCAGGCGTGCATCTCTCCCTGTGTTCATCAACATGCTCACGAAAGGAATACTTAAACACGCACAGCTTTCTGCCTTCCTTCTGCTTGCGGGATTCCCATGGGTACCTGCAAGGGCAGAGGGGTCTTTGGGGACGTGCCCGATTTTTTCAGACACAATGAACAATTAAATCATGAAAGCCCCAGTGGGCTTGAGAGGATGGGGATATTTTAACTGTGAGCAGTTCCAACTTGAAATGCCACATCACAAGACAAAACCACCATGGTCTTGATATCCAGGCTAAGGTCCCATGGACAGCAAAACTCAAATCAAGATACGCTCGTTGCTTTGACAATCTAAAAGCGTATCGCCACATGCCATCTGTTCACTCACACTAAATTATCATTCTTCTTTTCCTGTGTTAGTAGGGGGTTCTAGCCATGCAAAAGGCTAAACGGAAAAACCCTCAAGTGCCTGTTTTTATGTAAAGTATCTGAAGCCATCATACACAGTGCACGTTTCTACACATAGATCTGTGGGGCCAGGCAGAAGAGGGCAAAGCCCTGCTCTGGGGTCCAACATGCACAGAGTATCTCCCAGGTCATGACACCTTTTGCTTATATATCACCATAACTCTGTTTTTAGAAACCAAGTGTGTGGGAAGAAAAGACTTGGTCCACCACCCCTCCCCTGCAAAGGACACCGAGACCTACTGAAAGATGTAATGCTAAATATTATAAAGCTGATGCCTTTCACATAACATTCTGCAAACTTAATTTTTGTACAAAGCAATGCTTCACTTGGACATATGCAGCACGCATACCCCAAACAAGGATTAATGTCTATTCACTGTACCCAGAGTTATCATTTTACTGCATGAAGTTGCAGTGTATTTCTTAAATTGTGTTCGCCTTGCTGCTACTGACTTGCATGCAAGGTAGATAATGCTGAGTAATTTCAATTAGCTACAAAGTTGTTGTTTGGGATTGGAAAAATGGGTATCTACTTCTAAATCAACATTTCTGTACATCATATTAAAACCCCACAAAATAACATCTCTGATTTCACTTCTTCCTACTCATCTTATGGCACTGCAGCTCCCATCCAGATCTGATCTTTCAGACAGCACTGTAGCTATTCTGGAAAATGTCAAAAACACTTCATATCCTCTTAGCTTCAGTAAGAATAATACAGTATTTGCATGCTGTGTCATAACGACCTCTAGCTTCGATCTTGCAAGAGAACCACCATAAACAGAAATTTGAATGCTATAAAGATGAACTTTGTCTATTGCTTACTTTCAAATAGAAGGAATATATGATGCACGAATAAGTTGAAGTTAAGGGCTAGAGGGCCCAAATGCCTGATCTCTATTTACACTGAAATAAAGTGAAATGGAGCAGATGGAGACTTTTGAACAGAAAGTCAAGCTTTTTTTTGACACCTCAGTTCTACCTCATGCTTCTCAAAAATTTTACAGTACAATTGAAAGTTGAAAACACAGATAAAAATTAGTCTTCATAAATAATGCTATATATCCTTATTCCTACATTTTGAGATTCAGGATGCCTCTGAAGATACTTACTCAGAGAAATTGTTTGTATTCAACAGGAAGTTTTTCTAGACAACGTATCTGCCACAACACCAACAAAATCTACATTCCCTTCAACCCCCTCCCACTCACATGAAGATTTCCCAACCAAAAAACCCTGCATGAATATCACAGGCTCTTACACACAGGCAAGGTTCAAGCAGTTTGCAGGAAAAGGCTGCAGCTTTGCATCAGAGTGCACTCCTTCACTAAGGACCATCAACCGATTGAGACAGGAATAAGCCAAGACTGTGTGTCTTGTTACAAAACTTTTTGTGCACTATGCTGAAAAAGTAACCAGGAAGCAGAGCAATGTCTGTAAATGCCAAGTTCAGGAAAGACTCAAACACTGTTGTTTGTCCCCAGTTTCTGCAGTCTAGTGTAAAGGAGAGCTACTCACACGCAGTTTCACCACAACTAACTATTTGCAAAGAGCCCCATATCAGATGGGATACAACAGGGAACAAATAGCAGCAAGAAGAGCATTAATAATCTGTGCAGGTGTAGTAACAGTATATTGTGTTAACCTGTTAATTTCTTATTTAGGAACTGTACTACCAATACCCAGCACAGACCTTCCCAGAGCAGGACATAACCTGCCATGTCAATTTTCAGCCTGAGAACTTGCATTTTCAGAAAGTAACTTCACTTCTTGCAGTAGTTTGAATGACACACTTGGAGTCCTCAATCACTTCAACGTCACAAATTCTCATTGCATTTTGCTAAACTAAGTTACATTGAGCTTGACAACTGGCAAAAACTGTTCCTAATGTAATCCTAACCCAAGTTTCTTAAATTAGGTCAGATCCTCCTGTAGTAAAAAAGTTCGACACAGCCCACAGAGAAGGCCAGAACAGGAGCTAAATCAATTTATACTCGCAAAGGACTAAGGTCTAACATTTTTCAGACTAGAACTAGAAGCAACCTAGGGCGCTAAACAAAAAAATCTGTCGCCTCAACTCACTTCATATTCTTGTTTCTGCTAGCTTTCTCTTGTTCTTTACTAGCTTAGGTCTGAGGTAGTGCTTTCTACAGAAGGGGGAAAAAATTGCAGTCCTTTCAGTCACATTTGATTTTCCCCTCTTTCAGAAATTGCCATGATTACTAATTACGATTGTGCACATATCAGCATGTTTTCTTTAGAACATTCTCTGTGTAAAGAGATAAGCTAGCTCCCTACCTCACGCACTCCCCTACACTCCAGCTCCATTATGAAAGCAAACATACATTTTTCAAAGCGGCTGACGAAAGCCTTGGGTCCCATTCCCCGACTGCCACACTTGATAAATTACCAAATCACACAAGCTTCGCCTAGTCTGTTTGCTTTACTGAAAGGAGTTTATTTTTAATATTAGGGAAAGAAAAAAAAAAAGTCTTATTAAATAAATGCAATCTAGAACTAGATTATTGGCCCTGGACAGAAAAAAAAAAGTACATAACTTCTGTATTTCAGATTAGACACGTTTGTTTGTATCACTGTGTCTGCTAATATTCAATCTCGTATCAGGTCATATAGGGAAAGAGGGATTTGGTACAGAAAACAAAGAAATCCACTTAAAACAGCTATTCTCTGCATCTATTCCCGAGGCAAATATTGATTATGGTAATGTCTTCCAGATCTAAGCAAGGACAAAAAAAGTACTTACAGTACTGCTAAAAAAAAAATCTGATAAAAATTAAAACTTAGTTGCAACTGCAACTAAGACCGCTGGCTGTGTAGGGGCAAGCTGGCAGAAAGATGCCCTCTCATAGACCAGGGTATGCAGCAATGATGAATCTCCACCAGGTCATGAATCAAAAAAGCCATACTTGTCCCTACACAATTAGGCACTGAACCCCAGCTGGCACCAACCAGTTTCTCAGACTTTGAAGGTAATGACCCTGGACACATGTATCCAGGGAATTAACCTGGCAGTCTGGGTAGGAAGATGGGAGATAGGGAAGGAAAGGGAGGGAAATCCAGCTGTGCTAGGTTAATGGTTGGACTTGATGATCTTAGAGGTCTTTTCCAACCAAGGCTATTCTAGGATTCTATGAATAGCACAGTATTCTGTACCTCACTGCTTTCTTTGTAAAAGCAAACCCATCTGTCAGTTTGCTTCATGGGTTAGTTCTCCCCTAATTCAGTCCTGTTAAATTCTGTGTTAAAATCCTACTGAAGGCATTTTTAGCATTGCAGTTGGGGTGGAGACAGGATGGTTTTGTTTTGACATGGGATGAATATAGATGCAGCTTTTTAAAAATATTTAAGCTGCCATCATAGCAACACGAGTAGGTAAGTATACAGTAGATTTTGTGCCTTGCCTGCATTATTCTAGAGTTTTCATAGAATCACAAAATAGCCTTGGTTTGAAGATACCTCTAAGATCATCATGTCAATCCATTAACCTAACACTGCCAATTCCCCACTACCCCGTGTCCCTCAGCACCACATCTACAAGTTTCTTAAACACCTCCAGGGATGCGGACTCCACCACTGCCCTGGGCAGCCTGGGCCAATGTCTGGCAACTCTTGCAGTGAATAATTTTTTCTTAATCTAAACCTCCCCTGGCGCAACTTGAGGCCATTACCCCTCGTCTTATCACTGTTACCCGGGAGAAGATATCGACCCCATCCTCACTACCCCCTCCTTTCAGGGAGCTGTAGAGAGCAATGAGGTCTCCCCTCAGCCTCCTCTTCTCCAGACTGAACACCCCCAGTTTCCTCAGCCACTCCCCATCACACTTGTGCTCCAGACCCTTCACCAGCTTCCTTGCCCTTCTCTGGACACGCTCCAGCAGCTCAGTGTCCTTCTTGAAGTGAGGGGCCCAAAACTGAACACAGTATTTGGGGTGCAGTCTCACCAGAGCTGAGTACAGGGGGACAATCACCTCCCTGGTCCCACTGGTCACATCATTTCTGATACAAGCCAGGATGCCATGGTTCTTCTTGGCCATCTGGGCACACTGCTGGCTCATGTTCGGTCAGCACCCCCAAGTCCTTTTTGGTCGGGCAGCTTTCCAGCCACTCCTCCCCAAGCCTGTAGCGCTGCTGGGGGTTGTTGTGGCCAAATTGCAGGATCCAGCACTTGGCCTTATTCAGTCTCATACAATTGGCCTTGGCCCATGGATCCAGCCTGTCCAGATCCCTCTGCAGAGCCTCCCTACCCTCAGGCAGATCAACACTGCCACCCAACTTGGTGCTGTCTGCAAACTGACTGAGGGTACACTCGATCCCCTCATCCAAATCATTGATAAAGACATTAAACGAGACCAGCCCCAGCGCTGAGCCCTGGGGAACACCACTTGTGACCGGCCTCCAACTGGATTTAACTCCATTCACCACAACTCTCTGGGCTCAGCCAGCCAGACAATTTTTAACCCAGCGAAGAGTACACCTGTCTAAGCCATGAGCTGCCAGCCTCTACGAGAACGGTGTGGGAAACAGAGCTGAAAGTAGCTTTCTTTGTAAGCCACTCAGATTTCTTAATATCTTAGAAGAGAGGAGCTAAAAACACAGCCTTCTGGTTCATTATGGCCCATAAAGGTTTATGCAATCACCAAAGAGACTTTTTAAACTATGACCTCCCTCAATGGTACTAGCTGATCTTTGCTATCCCCATTGTGGCAATAACTGCCACAGGATTTCCCCAAGGGGTAGAGTGTCTTCCACATGGAGTGACTCAGAAGGGGCTCCAGGTGTCCACTGGGAACATTTGGAGTCAGGGCTGGGAAGGTCAAGCACTAGAAGATTTGCTGGCTCAGCTCAGCACCTGCTCTGCAAAGGCCATGTCATCCTTCAGCTGAAGACATCCTCAAAGAGATTACTCTTTCTCTAAAGAAAAAGAAAAAAGAGCCACCCACACCACTGCACAAACACACACAAAAAACCCCAAGCAAAACCACCCACACACGCACCCCTGGTGTAAGGCACGCAGGCACAGGGTGATATAGCTGACACTGGAGATCCCGAGGCTATAAAGAACTTGCCGACAGGTTGATAAAAATAAATGCAATGCCAGGAGCTGGGTAAAAATAATTTTAGGGGTGAGAGAAAACAAAGATTAGTCATCCAAACAAAATACATACCATATATAGAGTAAATTTGGATGTAATGTGAAGATGCATGACAATCAAGAAAAAGCAAGGTATGAAAGCTTATCGGAAAGCATTAAAAATAATACACCACGTTCCTCCCAGCGATGACGATTTGGGACAGTCGTATCTCACTGTATACCCTTCACCCTCACCTGAGCCAACCTTAGGACCCAGAGAGACTACGGAAAGGCAAGCATAACACCAGAGAAGGGGTAGGCACTAGGAAGTATCAGCAATAAGTTCTCAGCAGTTGTTAAAGCACAGCACTACCAGTGCTATTGTGCTTCAATATTGCTTTGTGGAAAGGCAACACAGCAGCCATCTACATAGTACAGATGCATTCTTCAACCAGCATGCCGCAGAGTTGAGAAATATCCATTCGGGAAAAAAATTTTAGAAACCAGAGGAAGAAAAGCTGAAAGGAAGCTTTGAAAATTACACCAACTTTAAGATGCGATAAATGGAAGGACATAAGGTCAAGTGTTAAAGGAAACCTGCAGCCATTTCTCTCAGCCCAGCACTCCAAGAGTTCACAAGACAGGAAATCAGCTCAGACTGTAAACAAACTGTCAAGTGTGAGGTTTTTTCATCCTTTTAAAAAGAAAATGAAAAAAAAAAAGACATCATACTTCAAGCTTATGGGTAGCAATCTCCAGGAAAAAAGGCGTTAACAGCTGAATGACAATTATCATAAATATCCTTTAAATGCTACGCTGCTCTTTAACCATTTTATCCACGCTAGTAAGCTTCTCTTATTCTTACGAACTCGACCAAGTTTCTTACCCGTTTTCTGCAGAGCAACAACATGGTAGCCAGTAAGCTCATCTAGATTTATTTCCCAGTTTGGGCTGACAATCTTGTTATTGGTAGGACACGGGAAAGCATGAGACCCATGTGAGAAGGGTTCATAAAACCACAAATATACATCAGTAAAATCTGACTTTTGGGGCATTGTAAGAAGCAGCGAGCTCCCAGAAGAAAGGGAAAAGTCAGCGTATCATTGACTACAGGAAAATCCTACATGGCAGAAAACTGGTCCACTTGTCAGCAGTCCTTACCAAGTGGCCACACAGAACTTCTGAAGACAGAGTAAGAATTGCTGTGACTATATGTAGCACTGCAATTCAATTTAAGGCACTGAAAAAAGCCTCTGAAAAACAGAGGCCTAGGCAACCCTGAATGTGTAGTTTCTCTACAGTGAGGTCTGTATCAGTACTGGTTCCTGAGCATCCCCCAGCTGCCACAGTAAAAGTCAACTTGATATTTTGACAGAGTCTTCCCAAAAGTATAGACAAGGAACAAACACAGCTTTCAAGAACTCTGTTATTACATGTGATAGAGTGTTTGCAGTACTTAATGTGCCGTATTTAATATAGGAAAAATACTGAGGTCTTACACAACTAATAGATTGACAACTTTGCAGCCCACATACCCATTTTATGGCTGTTAACTTATTACTTTATAAATCGACGATTGCCAGGGCAGCCTCTTGATAGAAAACGGCTTAACAACTGCAAGCAAAACTTAAATTCAAATTCCAATATAAAAGAACTCATGCGTATGTCATGGTGCCCTCAACAAGTACTTTACTAACTCCTTACTGTATTTCTAAGCAGTTTTATGTTGCTACTTGATTATTTGATAGCAATATTCCTCAGAACTAAAAGTAGTATTTGTTTTCATTTACTGCAGTTTCTCTCTTGCCATATACTCACAACTGTACTGAAAGAGACAAATTAACTGAAAAATATTCACAACACTTTCATTTGTAAACATGTTGAAGTGAGCAGTGAAAAGACCTATTTAGAATAGTACGATATTAAAAAAAAAAATTGCTACTGCATGAACAATCAGGCACTGAAAGACCCCATGATAAAAATAAGGCCCATGTTAGCTCACTTGAAAACCAGATGTAAGACCCATATTGCCTCTTCTTTACAGTTTAATGCCTAATAAAGCTTCACTAGGCTTCACTGAACCTCCACACATCTTGACAACTGATGGACATTCTACCTCAAAATTTTCAAAGGAGTAGCAATAAGAGGTCTATAAAAGTTGGATAACAAAAACGAGGACCAACACATCTCCCTGGGCATACTTGTTTTTCCTCTAAACACACTATTAGTCTACTCACAGGAGCATCTGTGATTCATTTTAATCTTTGGAAATTTATAAATTGCCCGCATGAAGTGAAATGACAATGCTTCCGTCAATTAGATCCCATTTTTCTGAGCACACCGATCAGAACAAATGGCCAGATGTTTAGATAAGCCTCATCTGGTTTGGATTCACTGGCCAAAGTAATGCACGTAGACGAGTATTTCCTTTCATTAAGTATAAAAAGCATTATTCATCCAAAGTATCTGCCTAATATTTCTTTCAATGCATTTTCTTCATTTTGCTAAAACCACCTTATATTAGCTTGACGTCACACGGCCTGTCATCACCACAGTTTTTACCATAGCAACCCATTATCTTACATAGTCACAGACTAAAGTTGAATGTGGCACTGTCCCTATGCATATGAAGTTTTCATTTACATCAGTATTCAGTGCTGCTAGCTAACTAAGTGCAGTCGCAGGCTGCCTCTCATATCTGGAGCACAAGGAGATGTGTACAGTGTGTACCAAGGCAGTTTACATAAGGAGGCATTTTCGCAGTGCCACAGGACCGGTAAAACTTATGTCGTATCTCAACTTCAACTTCCGATTACTTTTTTTCTTGACTACTGTAATTACACTCCCATTTGTAATAGAAGGATGTGTGGATGAGCCTCACAGGCACGCCAAGGACGTCTACATATGGACAGTAGAAGCGCACCCTCAGCAAGTCTGCCAATGACACCGAGCTGTGTGGCGTGGTTGACGCGCTGGAGAGAAGGGATGCCATCCAGAGGGACCTGGACAGGCTGGAGAGGTGGGCCCAGACCAACCTCATGAGGTTCAACAAGGCCAAGTGCAAGGTCCTTGTCCCGGTTTGAAAGACAGGTGTCCGCTAAGGAAGGCAGGAGCCCCCCTTGGAACAGAAAAATACAACCCCCTTCCCTCCGAATTATTATAAAATTGAAATTAAGGGGCTTTCAGGCAAAGATATGAGGAAAATGGGAATAACAGTTTTTACTAATGTATACCAGAAAACTATAATACAGAGGAACTGGTTACAGGCCTGACAGAGTCAGGGATACAACCTGGCACCCTGCCGGGCAGGGTGCTGGTACCAGTCCGATCCAGTGGCGGCTGCAGTTCTCTCCGAAATGGTCCTGTTAAAGCGGTGGTCCGTAGAAAAAAAAAGGTCTGAGCAATCCGATTTCGGTGGCAGCTGCAGTTCTCTCTCTAAACATGAAAGGAACCACATGGCAGAGCATTCAGGCCCTAGGTGAATGATTTCCATGCTCTCTATGGATCAGAGAACAGTCTCGGCCATAAATTACATTTCCAGAACAAGAATAAAGTATGCATGTCCTGGGCTCTATCTGCAGAGGAGAGGCTCACTGACACTATCCCTCGCTTGCTTGCTTTAGAAAAGAAGCTCACAACAGAAACAGTC
Source organism: Podargus strigoides (assembly GCA_028020825.1). Taxonomy (NCBI): domain Eukaryota; kingdom Metazoa; phylum Chordata; class Aves; order Caprimulgiformes; family Podargidae; genus Podargus; species Podargus strigoides. The sequence continues at coordinate 3,666,728 of CM051652.1, forward strand.
TGAAAACACAAAGCAAAGTTCTTTTGTAACACTCCCCTTTTTCAGTGACTAGCACTGCCTATGTTGCCCCTGCTGTTTGTTTTCTGTATGCTGTCATCTAGAAGTCTGTGTGGTCCTCAAAAAGGTGTTATTCCTGCCAAACTCAAAGCCTCAAGCCTCCAGGCAGCCACGTAGTTCCTGTACTTCAGTCTTAGCCAATTGACAGTATTATTCAATTGTTACAGGAGCGAGGGTTAAGGACTTAAAGGTCGCTTACGGAATCACTGCCAAAGAAGTTATTTTAATGTGAATTTATGAAAGCGCGACTTAAAAGATTTTGATGACAAAGTTCACTCTATTATCTAGGTGAAAAGGACGTGTAACGGTTGGGATGTGTTGGGAACGATTTACACAGGGATCAGGGAAAATTATATATAGAGGGATCGGGGAAAAGAATGAGGGAGACCCTCCCATAGAGTCATGAGGTGTCACTCGCATCCAAAGGTGGCTGTCACAATTTGTCACGATTTGAAATTAAAAAATTGGAAAGAAAATTGTTGGGTTTTTCCCTACCAGAAAGTTTCTAACCAGCCCTTGGAAGCAGCACCTTTGTCCCAGAGTTAACTCATACTGCATTCTGACTACCTTAAATAAGGCTCTATAGATACATACCATATTAATTTTAATTCGATTGGTTTTTATTCTCTTTGACCTCTCTCAGTTCACGACAGATAATCCCTCTTATGTCAAAGTGCTTTTGCAAGTAGAAAAACTGCTCTAAGTAATCAATAGTTAGGACCTTGACTTACAGAGTTGGCTTGGTGAGCATTCCTTCCAACAGTAATCCAGCCTGTACACTTAATGCATTGCTGTAACCACTCATACAGATGTTTTCTAACAGCAGCCCATCTATCCAACTGATTCTTGTTCTACATGAATATCCTACAGCTGTGGGTGTAAACTCAGCATTTAAAAACTCATTTTTTTCAGCTCCACACCTTTCTCTCCCCCTCCAAATAAAACCCATCCTTCCTGAAATGCTCTCAGGAAAGCCATGTATATCTGACATTCCACACTCTACTCTAAATGCTTTGTGCTAATGAAGCAACTGCATTCGTACAGATAGAACACAGTTTAATAGACCCTCCAGGGTCCTTGCAAATGGAAACAGGGAAGAGGCTCCACTCTAAATTAGCATGTTGCAAATTGCCACTAAGATTAAAATACATACGTAGTGAGAGAAATTAAATTAATGCTTCATGGATGAAAAGCCAATCTACCTAAAACCTAAAGAGCAAAGAGACAGGGGAGAAATAAGGGGCTGGCAGTTTTGTTGAGCAAAAGCTACCCTGACTCTTGGATCTGCAAGTGACATGAGCTGCTTCAATTTGCAAATAATAAGGCAGAGAAGAAGAGCGAACGCATGAAGTCATCTTCCACATTCTAATCCATATGCATGATCTCCTAAGTTAGAAAGAAGGTTCACTGCATATTAGTGAATTCTCTAACTATATACAACAGCTGCTTTTCTACTGCAAACTGGGTTCTCTAAACCAGCCCACGGGAAAGAAAATCATGTCAGGTACTCTATAATTTTTCATGTGGCTTTTAAAGCCTGTATTTTGAAAGCAGATATACATTTCAGTTATACACAAATTAGCACTTATCAGTTAGCTGTGCAAACAAGCCAAGTTCCAACAGAAGAAACTTACATGAGCACAAAGTAGCTATAATATACATACCAACCCTACCAGCTCAGTGCTCTCCGCGTGTGTAACTCCTCTACGCACGTTTAGCAAGCAAGTTTAGCGTACCATAAACTAGTCTGGTTAAGTTCAGGGTCTGGTCAATTGGTTAATTTTATATGAAGATTGTAGGGATGTTCCCATCCCCACGGACACGTGAACAATAGTTACTCTGATGGCACACAAAGTACAAGAGAAGTTTATTTCTTTTTGGCAATTTCCATGCATCTCCTTTTCCTAATTTTAGCAACTTGCAGAAGGTTCAAGATAGTGGCACCGAATAAAGTGAGCTTGGCTTCAAGAGCAAGAATACGAAAGGCTAATAATATGGCTCCCACGGTGCTGAAGAGACACTGTTTTAGGGGCTGCTGTTTTAAGATCGTTGCTTTCCTAACCCATCCTAACACCAAACTAGTATCTGTGATGTAGAACTAGGATGTATTACAAATTGTACGAAGACAACGCATTTGGTGATAATGGGCATAGCTGATGTGTGTTTCAGAAGGCCTCAGTCTCTTCTCCAAAATAAGTTAAAACCTATGAAATAAATATAGCTTAATTGCCTCTGCCATTGGGACACAGCTTGAACTTGCTCTACGTGGATACGAACACAACAAAACCAAGCTATTTGTTCAAAGTCTAATCAAGTCAAGCCTACAGCTTGCAATTTCTTACAGCGAGAACAGTTTTGCTTCCGTGAAGATTTTCACGGCCACTGAACTGAACACAGAAATAAGTCTGTAACAGAAACATTTTTTAATAGGCCCCATCCTTTGATGCGGTCACCTTCTCGCGGTGAACAAACTTAGCTTATGTCACCCTTGATTACCATTCACCTTCCCAACAAAAGGAGACAGAGGTCCCTTTCCGACACAGCCAACATTTTCAACAGCCTCCCCACTTCACAGTGTGTGCCAGGGCTCAGTAGTTATCTCCCTCTCTTGTCCAGTCCACGGCAGTGAGGAACACGGTGAAGAATTTGGCAGACCAGCCAGGACAATTCTCCCAGACATCTATGCTTCCAAATCCTAAAAAGGCTCCCCGTGTTCCCCTTAATACTTGCCCATGGCAGCAAAAAAGAAATTAAACTCACCCTTTTAGGCCAAAGAGTATAATTTGTTCCTCAGTAACAAGCTAAACGTAGCTCCCACATAAACTGCACCTTGGAGGAAAGCCAAAAGGCAAACTCATCCCCTCCTTTTAAAGGACCATGGGAACCACCCATACGTCAACCTTAATTCAGGGCTCGGGGTTCAGACCCCAGCACCTCACCCTCTCAATTTTCAGCTCTAAAATATACAACAGGCGCAAAGAATCTTTCATCTCACTCTGAAGGCTGCTGACATTCTATAGCATTATCTCATCCTCTCCTGGGTCAACCAAAAACTGTGCATTATGCCCAGTTTTAGGCATTTGAACAGTTAAGACTACGTGGCTCAGTTAGGATCTGTAGTCACACCTACGCCTTAAAAATGAGTGCATCCTTAGGTGACAGGAGAAAAAAAAAAAAAATCAATCCTGAAGTAAAAAAGTAACTGGCCCAATAACCAGATTTCCAGGCAAGTAAGAATTCTCTGCCACATAATTAGTGCTTTGGCCTCTCTTCTGTAGAAGAAGTTGGAGCACAGACTCATTTGTAAGAAAACAATTCATCTAAGTAAACTATTGTTTCAGACTTCAGAAAACCTAAACTTCAGAAAAGCCACACTGCATTTCTTTCAACTAGATCAATAAGCACGCTTTATTTGTCAGGTTTGTTTACATAAGACCGTAGGAGCTGTCAAGGCCCATCAGCACTGGATGGAAAGCAACTAGCCACCCACTCAGCTCTACATCGCTGACGTATTTGACATTGCCTCGTCTAACAAGCCTTGACAGCTCTGGAAGCAGGAGCCCTTTTTTCCCACTCTACGTGCAAGAGGAAGCTCAGGAAAATAATTATCTCAAAACTAAGCGGCAGCATTTCACCTCATCTCCTCGGTTTCATGGTTTTGCCCATCAAGAACATTTCAACTGTTTGCGTAGAAATGAGACAGTCCATCACCACCTTCACCCTCAAGGGTCTATGCGGATTTATTCACAGCTGTTGACACCGCCCATTTTTAAACCTCACATGACTGGTAGAACTGTAATATAAATCCCTCCCTTTCAGCAAAGGCTTCTGGGCAGGTGGCTGAGGTATTTCAACAAAGGGCAGCAGCTTGCAATGTTACATGGAAAATATCTGTGGAGGTACAAGACAAAGAAGCTCTTCCAATATCACATTAGATACTCCACACCTGTAAAAGATAGTTCTTCTCACAGCCATAATTACTGATTATAGTTGAGTCAATGCAGAAATGAACTTGAGTTTAAGGCCTCTTCCATCTAGTGCATTACTGACAAGTGATGAATTACACTGAGCAAAACGAGCTCTTGCTTGACAATGAGTCCAGCAATCAAGAAACACAGTAATTAATTGCATCGAAGTCAACAGACAGCAAAGCCTTGTTAATTCACCAGGATGGGAGCAGGCAGTAACAAAGCACATGGCCAACCCACAGCTCCAGCAACCCTCTCTCCATACAACCCTCTGCACGCTTCTGTTCACAAGAGGTACAGGGGCAGAGTCCAGCCTTTTTCTTCTCCCTCCCAGGTGCTACTGTCAGAGCCAGAAACTCCCCAAATTCCTGCCCTTTTAATCTTCTCCCCTTTCCTGCTGATCCCTCGCAGTGGCAACTTCAAGAAATTGGAGGGGAAGGAAGAGAGAAGGTGCAAACAAACATTCTTCAAACGAAGAAGGGAAGAACATAGGGTATGAGGAAGCACTCCACACAGCAACTATCGCCACCCTTCTATTCAAAGCACTTGCCTTTCTCTTTACTGCTGCCAGACAGTCCAGCTGTGTTTCCCCCACTTTGGGTGAACCCCTAGGATTTTCTTTTGTTAAAAGAAACCTGTTTATAGGCATGCCTGTAGTCCACTCAGGGAAGAAAATGGAAACCACTAACTTAACCAAAAAAGCTTTTAAAAGCATAGAGCAGAAAAAAAAAAAAAGCACTGTACCCATTGCCCCTTAAGTGTTGAACACAAAATGGTACGCTCACACATTCACAGCGATATTTTATTTGGCAGATCGATCAAGCAAAGCTTCGCCCAAAGGAGTCCACAAAGGCAGTCAAGCAACAACAAGAAAACAGCTGCACGAAGATAACCTGTATCTCAGGCTCTGGAGTTGAACAAAAGGACAAGAGGCACTGGATAGCAGTCATCCTTTCATTTTATTTTGTTCTCCACTGCCCATTGAAAACCGCAACTCATAGCATGAGAGCACAACAGCAGTTCCCAGGTGAAAAACATTGCCTATCACAGCTGCCAAGCTTAAAAGAATAGTTGTCAGGAAAAACAAGTCTGAAATCTGCCTTTAGATTTAAAAAAGTTGGCACAAGTCGTAGTGAAACCCCCCAACCGCATAATTGCATGATCGAGGACCCTAAATCCTTCCACAAGAACACACCCCCCACTACGCAAATTAACTGAATAATTATGCAAGCAACGCTAACAAACACACCCCACCAACGACTTATCGACCATGAACAAACCAAACCAAGCACGCTATTGAATCAAGCACAGATCATAGCAATGCATTAAAAACTGTCCTGCAAAAAAAAGGGTTAAAAATTGGAGCACGCGTACGAAAAAAAAAGAAAAACATAAAAGCATGCAAGATGACTCCAAAACCATAGACACGCAATTCCGGACCACAGAGACAACAGCACAGCCCCAACTCTATGATCCAAAGCCATCTCTACGACTCCGAGGTCCTCCACAACCGCACAACTAACTCCACCCGGACCCAAAACCAGGATGCACCAGGGTACGTAACCAAAAAAAGACCCCACTCGCGATTTTGAAACAAATACGTCATTAAAATACGACTGTACGGACACTAAAGTGCACCCCAACCAGGACAGGCGCGCCACGATTTCACCGCAAGAGCTTATTTTACTGTTACGCACCGCCCCCGTTTTTCGGACACCATTCTTGTACGGACACGGAGCGCCGCCATTTTAGTAGAACGCCCTATTGTACGGACACGGAGCGCCGCCATTTTAGTAGAACGCCCTATTGTACGGACACGGAGCGCCGCCATTTTAGTAGAACGCCCTATTGTACGGACACGGAGCGCCGCCATTTTAGTAGAACGCCCTATTGTACGGACACAGAGCGCCGCCATTTTACCGGAAAGGGCTTATTTCACTAATACGCAGCGTAGCCGTTACTTTTCAGGTCGTGTCGCCGCCGTTACAAGCACGCCTTGTTGTTTGCGCTTTGCAGATGGTATCTGAGCTACGATGCAGAATCCCGAAGCAACGGAGGCCAGACACGTGAGCAGTCGAGGTAAAGGAGGAGGAGAGGGGAATCGCTGCGGGACGGCTGCAGTTTCAGGCAGAATCTCACCAAATGCCTTTTTTCTGTTTTTTTGCAGGTGCCACCAGCCACCTCGGAGGGGCGAAGGCGCGTGCTGTAGTGCCATTACATCGTACGGGTCTGCATTTGGTTTTGTTGTGTACTGCAGCAGTATTTGACTGGCATCTTGGTCTGTCTTGCACTCCTCAGCTCTGTGTATGTTCTGTATTGTGTCGCTCTGTACTTTCTGCCGACTCGAGTGTGAGACTGCCTGCCTGCCCGCCGTTGCTGTCGCCTCAAGTCCCACCGGCAGTCTAAGGGTGTCGCATTGCACGGCACTGCGTTTATACTTGTATCTGAATTGCACGGCTCTGCAACTCTTCACAGAGTTTCCCTGTTGAGAAAGGACCTTCCTACTCTCCCTGCAACCGGTCCCCGGTCCGGTTTGGTGCTTGTGAACGTGGGCTATGTGAGAACAAGATGTGGCTACGTCCCTCCTATATTATCAGCCTAGCAACTTGGCTGTCTCCCATCTCTGCCATATGGTTACAGGTTTGTTCTACTGCTGGCTGTTTCCTTTGTGCTAAGCCTAGTAATTGGCAAAACAGTGTGACAATTATCGTTATCTAAACTGTAGAACAAATAGGCTTAATTTCTTACCTGATCACGATGTTGATGTAATAGATGTAGTTGAAGTACAAGAGCAGGTGGTGTTACTCTCAGCGCAGCTCACTTTGTCCATTCAGTATTTTAGGTGCCATAGAGTAAAGAAAGGTACATGAGCAAACCTGCTGCTGCTCCTTCTGGTGCCTTTATATCTTCTGGTGGTTCCCCTCGCCCCTTTCCCAGAGGACTGTGGGAGGGCAGTGGGCGGGGCTCTGGGGTATATGAGCCCCAGTCCCTCCTCAGGCAGCTCATTCGCCTCCTGGGCTTCTGAGGAGTTAGTGATCTGCTGTTCTTTCAGCTGATGGCAGCTTTCAAGTTTTCTTAGTTCTTTGGCCAGATGCATTTGGGCATTTAAAGAAGCAGAGGCATCTATTTCAGGTAAGAGCTTCAGAAGCAGCTGAGGGTCAGCTGTACATAGAGTAGAAAATGCAGTTATATACAGCTTTTGGTTTGTTTTTCATGTGAGGAACTTTGTGTGGAGTGTTTGGGGGTGGTAGGATAGATTAGTAGTAGTAGTATGGATATGGGGTTTTTTTGTGGGTTCCTTTTTTCTTTTATTCCAGGTGGATTCCATTTTCCTGGGATTTTCTTGACTTTTTTGCAGATAGAACCTTTTTTTACCAGTTTTACTGTACACTGTGTGAGCCGCTGATGTTCTCTCTTCTAGTAGGACCGATGGTAGAATTATCTATGGGGGGGTTAGGGTGAACCTCTCGTACGCATCTGTATATGGAGTTTTAGCACTTCTCAAGAAAGCAGCAGGGGTAAAAGGCACAGAGTCCGTTCAGATACGGGACCGCCCATTGCGGATTTCCGATCGCCCACAGAGTACCGTGCCATCCCTTGAACCTTTACAGCTTGCGGCAGGGTCCTCATAGGTTATAAGAATCAGGATTTTGCCTCTTTAGAGGGCCTGTAGGAGAGCCCAGAGCCTGCGGAGAGACGGAAGATAGGAGATGCCGTGAGAACGCAGGGCACGGTTCTGAGGAGCGTTTCCTGAGGAGTGACTGAAGCGAGGGATTCGGGACTGTGAATAGAGGGCAGGAATTGTTGCAGGAAGGAGTGGAATTGATTCCCTGGCAGTTCAGGTGAAGGCAGTTCAGGTTGAAGTGCTGGGGTCTGAACCCCAAGTCCTGAATTAAGGTTGACATATGGGTGGTTCCCACAGTCCTGCAAAAGGAGGGGATGAATTTGTCTTTTGGCTTTCCTCCAAGGTGCGGCCGGCCTTGCAGGGAAAGCCCTTGGGTAAACAAGCCCCAGGTGCCCTGCATTTTGGTGATGAGGGCCAGGTGTCCTGCTTTGGGCATAAAAGCTGGGAGCACTTACAGGAAAAGCTGGAGTGTCTGTCTGTGAGGTGGACGCACTTTGCACAGATTCCTGTTGGGGAAGGACCTCCTGGCTCTTCATGCAACTGGATCCCAGTCAGGTCTGGCACCTACAAACGCGGGCTTTGTGGGGAGGCAACGTGGGGTTACCTCTATTGTATGTGATCACCCTATTGTCTCGGTTGTCTCCCATTTTCTCCGTGGGTTACCTCGTATCTTTGTTTGTTCCATCTATTATGGGTTGTGCTATGTCATTCCTGGGGCCGCTGGGGTTGATATCTATTATTTGTGATCTGACTTGTTTGTACCCCCAGCGATCCCCCTATATATTGACACCTTTACGTGCAATGGAATCTACTTACTGGATTGGTTTTCTGCTCCTGGCTGTGTCCTTTGTACTGGGCCTAGTAATTGATAAAACAGGTATTTCTCAAGTTTGGGGTTGTGAAAGGCAGGGGGGTTCATCAACCTTTATCAGGAGCTTTTGCCGTTGGATTTGGGTGTCAATGAGGTCTGCTCTGCATTAACTCTCTTCACAGTCGACGGGAGGTACATCAAAGTCACAAGAGAAAAGGCGTAAAACGTGCAGGCCGAACGTCAGGTGAGGCTCACCTTGGGAAATACTAGGTACGTTAAAATATACCCTCCAGAACTGTAGTTTCTGCTTCCCCGTGCCTTTTATTTCATCCCCGACTTAATTATTCATTCGTCCCTCCGCCGTCCATCTGGATTTCTCAGTCATCGCTACTCGGAGGCATCGTCGGGGTACTCACCTCCACCGCAGGTTTGCGATCGGTGATTTCTGACGAGCGCAGCAGTAATTTTCTGTCTCTCGGCACCTCGGGTACGACGAGCGACGACAGCCTCGGCACGCGACTCCGGAACGAGCGGGTGAGCGGGATGCCACAGCGCATCGGAGGGGGTATTCGGGGAGAGGTTGGTGTGGGCCAGTGTGATTCTTACTGCTGACACCGTTGTGGTTTTTTATTGCAGGTGAGGAAGAGGAACCCGGTGACTGCAGGAACAGCCCAGTTAGCTGATGCGTTTGGGATTTCTTTGTCAAGGATGGATTCGGACCCCTGACTCTCTCGAGTTAAGTTGAGGGACCGGGGCTGGGAGGGGACGAGGTTGGGAATCACAGGGAGGGTTTTACAGTTAACGTAGGCGAAAGGGCTGTCGGAACAGCCCCCTCCGGGCAGGCAAAGGGAGCGGGTTACTTTTAGGCACGACAGCAGCACGCACCGGGCAGGGCAGTTCCAGCCTCCTTGTATTGTCGTGCAGTTTGCGTAATCTGTGTTCTGTGCGTTAGACCCTCCGCAGGTCTCTACATCCTCCTCACTCTCGGTGCCGAAGGGGCACTGTGTATATCTCGGGCTTCATCCCCAGCGTGTCGAACGCCTTTACTTATCAGCATAGCGCCGATCGGTAGCTTCTGTTCTTCCGTAGCGAGCTTCGAGCGTGGATCGATCTCATAAGTCAGAAGTTTCTGGACGGTCCTCTTCTGTGGCATCATGTCGGGCTGTGTCAGCAGGTCTGCTCTGTAGCCTTCCATTTTCACAGACCGTGACTTCTTCCCCGCATCTTTAGCTTCGTAAGTCCCAAAGTCAGGCTTCTCGCGCATCCACCATCTCATCTTTGCCAGTACCTTCTCGTAACGGGCCCTTACGTCCAAGTCTTTCTGTGAGGCTGCGGTAGAGCCTCGTCGCCTCACCGTCGGGTCCCCGTAGGTAGGTCTTCTCGCCCGACAGCATCTCTGGTCCAGGAGTCCTTCTAGGTGAGATTTTTTTTCTATCATTTTTGAGTCTCATCGTCCGTAGCGTTCCGCATAGTGTCGGCTCGTGCCCGTGCATGTCGGAGTTGGAGCTGCTCTGCCCGTGTGTATAGAGTTGGGGGTTTCTGCAATAGCAGTAGGAATCTACGGCGCATACCTTCATGTCTAGAGCGTGTAGGCAAACGTTGTACAGTCACCTCGCATTGAGTAGCCATCCTGGGGCCGTGTGGTCAGTTACTTCAGTAGCGTTTGATGGGGATGACCAGAGACTTCTGGGAGGGGCTGTTCAGCACTAATGAATCTCCAAGGAGTTAAGCTTTTAAGTGTGGGGCTTAAAGGTCAGTCTGTTTTTATAATGGCAGGCTGTCATTGGACTCTAAAAAGCGTTCCTAACGATGAGCAGATGAGGATGTCGCTACCGGAGATGACACAGGTGAGGTGACCGGCGACGAGTCGGTCGAAGCAGCAGTTATTTTTCGGATGTGGCGTTGTCGGTGAAGTTACGAGCATCCCTCGCCGTTCATGCCTCGCAGGTGGTACTCGAGCCTCAACGTCACAGCCCCAAACAGCGGAGCCGAAACAGGGAAGCGTCTGAGGTAAAGACCCAGGAGACGGGAATTGCCGTAGGCCGGCTGCAGTTTCGGGCAGTATCTCATAACGTGCCTTTTCCTTTGTTTTCCGCAGGTGCCGCGCACGGCGTCACAAGGTCGCAGGCGTACGCCGACAGGCGGTGCGAGACGGTGAGGTGATCGTGGGCCGGGTCAGTGACTAAGAGCAAAGTATTCTATGTAAACTCAGTTACGCATTTACCTTTTTCTTTTACAGGAGCTGTGCTTGCCATCTTTGGAAATAGACGAGCATCGAGGGGAGCTCGGGGAGTAGCGAGGAGGATCACAGGGCCGGTTACTTCTCATAACCGCAACGGTAATTTTGTGTTTCTCGGCATCTTAGGTACCAGAAGCGACGACTGCTGCGGTGTGTGACTCTGTACCGAGCAGGTGAGGGGAACACCGGAGCACTCGTGAGGGGAGGGGTGTCGGGGAAGAGGTTAGCATTGGCCAACGTGATACTTACCGCAGGCACTGGTTTGTGTTTTTTTATTTTATTGCAGAAGATGATGATGAGGAACCTGGTGACTGCAGGAACATCCCACTTATCTGATGCCATTCCTTTGTCAAGCATGGATTCAGACCCTTGACTCTCTGAGGTTAAGTGGAGGGGCTGGGGCGGGGGAGGGGTTGGAAGGAGGAGACAAGGTAGGGAAATGCAGGGAGGGTTTAACAGTTAGAGTAGGGGAGAGGGCTGTCTGGGAACAGTCCCCTCTGGGCATGTGAAGAGAGCGAGTTACTGTTCAGCATGACAGTAGCACGGGCAGGGCAGTTCCAGTCTGTGTGTGTCTTGTGGTGCAATTTGCGCGTCTGTCTTCTGCGTCTTAGACCCTTCTCAGGTCTCGGCGTCCTCCTCGCTCTTATTGCTCGAGGCGCACGACATACATCTCGGGCGTTGTCCCTAGGATCTAAAATGCCTTAGGTCATCGGCCTAGCGCCAGTCGGGACCTTCCGTTCTCACGTAACAAGCTTAAAGCGTGGATCGATCTCGCGTCTCGCGAGTTTCCGGACGGTCCTCTTTTGCGACATCATTTCGGGCTGCGGCAGCAGCTCTGCTCTCCAGCTCTCTGTTTTCAGGTACTCGGACAGCTTCCCTGCATCCTCAAGTTCTTAGGTCTGAAAGCCCGTCTTCTCACACATCCGTCATCTCGGTTTTGGCAGAAACTTCTTGTAACGGGCCGTTTTATTCTCCTCTTTCTCTGGGGCTGCCACAGAGCCTCCTCGCCTCACCGTCGTGGCCCTCTAGGTCTTCTCGCCCGACAGCGTGTCCGGTTCGGGAGTTACTCTCGCCGAGAGCTTTCTCTCATCTTGAAGTTGCATCATTTGTAGGGTTCTGTGTAGCATTTGTCCGTACCTGTGTGTGTGGGTCTTGGAGCTGTTCTGCCCCTGCATATAGAGTCGGGTAGGTGGAATAGCAGTACGTCTGCGGTTTAGATGTCGGTACACCTGCGGTTTTTAGGAAAAGGTTGTACGGGCAGTTCAGACGGAGCAGCCGTCGTAAGGCCGTGCAGATAGTCATTTCCACACGTGTTTTATGGAGATGACCGGAAACTTCTGGGAGGGGCCGGTCAGTGATAACTTGGGGTGAGTCTATAAGGGGTTAAGGCTTGTAAGTGTGGGGTTTACAGTGTGATCTTTATTTTTTTCTGTCAGGCTGTAGGAGGACTCTAGATAGTATTCGTAAATGCAGGCAAGACCTCTGGAACCGCTGAGCTATATCACGACGTGTTTTTCTTTTGAAGGTGTGAAGCGATGAGCAAATCAGGATATCGGTACCACAGGTGACTTAGGCGAGGTGAGCAATTACGAGTCGGATGAAGTAGCTGTTACTTTTGAGGTGTTGTATTACTGGTGCAGTTAAAAGCACGCCCTGTCGTTTGCGCTCTACAGACGGTATCTGAGCCGCGACGCAGAATCCCGAAGCAAAGGAGGCCAGACACGTGAGCGAAGTAAAGGACGGGGAGAGGGCAATCGTGGCGGGAGGGTGAAGTGCTGGGGTCCGAACCCTGAGCCCTGAATTAAGGTTGACATATGGGTGGTCCCCACGGTCCTTTAAGAGGAGGGGATGAGTTTGCCTTTTGGCTTTCCTCCAAGGTGCGGCCGGCCTTGTAAGGAAAGCCCTTGGGTAAATGAGCCCCCAGTGCCCCGCTTTGGGTAAGTGACTGCCAGGTGTCCTGTTTTGGGCATAAAAACTGGGACCGCTTGCAGGAAGGGTGGAGCGTCTGTCTGTGAGGTGGACGCACTTTGCAGAGATTCTTATTGGGGAAGGACCTCCTGACTCTCCCTGCAATCGGGCCCCAGTCAGGTTTGGCATTTCCAAACGCAGGCTTTGTGGGGAGGCAGTATGGTATACGGTCAGCCTATTGACTCAGTCGTCTCCCATTTTTTCTATGGGATACTTTGTGTCTTTGTTTATTCCACCTATTATTGGTTGTGCTGTGTTATTCCTGGGGTCGCTGGGGTTGATGTCTGTTATGTGTGATCTGTCTGACTTGTTTGTACCCCCAGCGATCCCCCATATACTGACTTGTCTACGTACAATAGAATCTGGTTACCGGATTGTTTTTCTGCCGGCTGCGTCCTTTGCGCTAGGCCTAGCGATTGGCAAAACGGAGGGTTGCAGTTTCTGTCGGTATCTCATCACATGCCTTTTTTCTTTGGTTTTTGCAGGTGCCACCAGCCACCTTGGAGGGGCGACAGAGTCAATGATGTATGCATGTCAGAATCGGGGCAATAACTGAAATTGCAAAGGAATACATAAAGCTAAGGGTGCCTCTGTAATGGCAAAATCTAAACAGAGGTGTAACTAAACTGAAACAACTAAAAAAGGAAAAGATGCTAAAAAAAGAAAAATGGGAAGATGGGGGTAATAAAGAGCTCTCGTGTCCTTTGTGCCAAATCATTATTTCTGTCTTTCTGTCTTTGAACGTGGCTGTGCGTGAGTGACTTTGAGCGTGGCTGACTTGTGTCTTGGACTTTCTGAGCACGGCCGTGCATGACTTGGACTTTGCCATAGTGTAGCGGACCTGGACTTTGACTCTGTGTGTGTGACTTTGACTTTGTGTGAGTGTGGTTATATCAGACTTTGAATTGGTGAGAGTGACTGTGTCTGTGTGACCTTATGTATGTCTTCTGTTTGTCTCTGTCTGTTTTGTTCTCTCCTTGTCTCTTTTTTCCTCTTTGCCTCTCAGTCTCTTTTCTCTTTAACTCTCCTTTTCTCTCATTACCTTCTTTTCTGTCTGTCTCATTTTTTGTATTTCTTGCTCACTTTCTAACTATTAAATTTTTGATTTTTTTAAAAATAAAATTTTATTTTTAAATTAAAGCAATTTGCAACCCTAGAAAATCACCTGTTCCCTCGGAGTAAATAAGTAAATTTATAAAAAAAAAAACCCACAAGAAATTTACATCCAGGGAGCAGGTCATTTTGTAGGGCCGCCCCAGAACATATTAACCAACTGAATTTCTAAATTTATAGAGTTCAGTTTATAATTTTAAATTTTCAGGTTTAATTTTACAAAGCTAAATTTGTAGCTGTAAAATTACAACCCTAAACAATTGAAATTTAAATCAAATTAAAAAATTGGCACCCTTAGAAAACCACCTGCTCCCTGGGAGTAAATTTTAAAATTTTTTTTTAAAATAAAATTTACTCCCAGGGAGCAGGCCATTTTGTAGGGCCGCCCCAGAACATATTAACCAACTGAATTTCTAAATTTATAGAGTTCAGTTTATAATTTTAAATTTTCAGGTTTAATTTTACAAAGCTAAATTTGTAGCTGTAAAATTACAACCCTAAACAATTGAAATTTAAATCAAATGAAAAAATTGGCAACCTTAGAAAACCACCTGCTCCCTGGGAGTAAATTTTAATTTTTTTTTTAAAATAAAATTTACTCCCAGGGAGCAGGTCATTTTGTAGGGCCGCCCCAGAACATATTAACCAACTGAATTTCTAAATTTATAGAGTTCAGTTTATAATTTTAAATTTTCAGGTTTAATTTTACAAAGCTAAATTTGTAGCTGTAAAATTACAACCCTAAACAATTGAAATTTAAATCAAATGAAAAAATTGGCACCCTTAGAAAACCACCTGCTCCCTGGGAGTAAATTTTAAATGTTTTTTTTAAAATAAAATTTACTCCCAGGGAGCAGGTCATTTTGTAGGGCCGCCCCAGAACATATTAACCAACTGAATTTCTAAATTTATAGAGTTCAGTTTATAATTTTAAATTTTCAGGTTTAATTTTACAAAGCTAAATTTGTAGCTGTAAAATTACAACCCTAAACAATTGAAATTTAAATCAAATTAAAAAATTGGCACCCTTAGAAAACCACCTGCTCCCTGGGAGTAAATTTTAAATGTTTTTTTTTAAATAAAATTTACTCCCAGGGAGCAGGTCATTTTGTAGGGCCGCCCCAGAACATATTAACCAACTGAATTTCTAAATTTATAGAGTTCAGTTTATAATTTTAAATTTTCAGGTTTAATTTTACAAAGCTAAATTTGTAGCTGTAAAATTACAACCCTAAACAATTGAAATTTAAATCAAATTAAAAAATTGGCACCCTTAGAAAACCACCTGCTCCCTGGGAGTAAATTTTAAATGTTTTTTTTTAAATAAAATTTACTCCCAGGGAGCAGGTCATTTTGTAGGGCCGCCCCAGAACATATTAACCAACTGAATTTCTAAATTTATAGAGTTCAGTTTATAATTTTAAATTTTCAGGTTTAATTTTACAAAGCTAAATTTGTAGCTGTAAAATTACAACCCTAAACAATTGAAATTTAAATCAAATTAAAAAATTGGCACCCTTAGAAAACCACCTGCTCCCTGGGAGTAAATTTTAAATGTTTTTTTTTTAAATAAAATTTACTCCCAGGGAGCAGGTCATTTTGTAGGGCCGCCCCAGAACATATTAACCAACTGAATTTCTAAATTTATAGAGTTCAGTTTATAATTTTAAATTTTCAGGTTTAATTTTACAAAGCTAAATTTGTAGCTGTAAAATTACAACCCTAAACAATTGAAATTTAAATCAAATGAAAAAATTGGCACCCTTAGAAAACCACCTGCTCCCTGGGAGTAAATTTTAATTTTTTTTTTAAAATAAAATTTATTCCCAGGGAGCAGGACTTTCCTTAGGGTTGCTCCGCCACACATGAATATAAAAGACTATATTTGAAGTCTAGAAATTTCTAAATTGGCCAAACTTTATTTTCTAAATTCTAAATTGGCCAAACTTTATTTTCTAAATTCTAAATTGGCCAAACTTTATTTTCTAAATTCTAAATTGGCCAAACTTTATTTTCTAAATTCTAAATTGGCCAAACTTTATTTTCTAAATTCTAAATTGGCCAAACTTTATTTTCTAAATTCTAAATTGGCCAAACTTTATTTTCTAAATTCTAAATTGGCCAAACTTTATTTTCTAAATTCTAAATTGGCCAAACTTTATTTTCTAAATTCTAAATTGGCCAAACTTTATTTTCTAAATTCTAAATTGGCCAAACTTTATTTTCTAAATTCTAAATTGGCCAAACTTTATTTTCTAAATTCTAAATTGGCCAAACTTTATTTTCTAAATTCTAAATTGGCCAAACTTTAAATTCTAAATTCTAAATTGGCCAAACTTTAAATTCTAAATTCTAAATTGGCCAAACTTTAAATTCTAAATTCTAAATTGGCCAAACTTTAAATTCTAAATTCTAAATTGGCCAAACTTTAAATTCTAAATTCTAAATTGGCCAAACTTTAAATTCTAAATTCTAAATTGGCCAAACTTTAAATTCTAAATTCTAAATTGGCCAAACTTTAAATTCTAAATTCTAAATTGGCCAAACTTTAAATTCTAAATTCTAAATTGGCCAAACTTTAAATTCTAAATTCTAAATTGGCCAAACTTTAAATTCTAAATTCTAAATTGGCCAAACTTTTTAGAATTTAAAGTTTGGCCAATTTAGAATTTAGAATTTATTCTAAATTGGCCAAACTTTAAATTCTAAATTCTAAATTGGCCAAACTTTACATTCTAAATTCTAAATTGGCCAAACTTTACATTCTAAATTCTAAATTCTAAATGGGCCAAACTTTACATTCTAAATTCTAAATTCTAAATGGGCCAAACTTTACATTCTAAATTCTAAATTCTAAATGGGCCAAACTTTACATTCTAAATTCTAAATTCTAAATGGGCCAAACTTTACATTCTAAATTCTAAATTCTAAATGGGCCAAACTTTACATTCTAAATTCTAAATTCTAAATTGGCCAAACTTTACATTCTAAATTCTAAATTCTAAATTGGCCAAACTTTACATTCTAAATTCTAAATTCTAAATTGGCCAAACTTTACATTCTAAATTCTAAATTCTAAATTGGCCAAACTTTACATTCTAAATTCTAAATTCTAAATTGGCCAAACTTTACATTCTAAATTCTAAATTCTAAATTGGCCAAACTTTACATTCTAAATTCTAAATTCTAAATTGGCCAAACTTTACATTCTAAATTCTAAATTCTAAATTGGCCAAACTTTAATTTTAAAATAATATTTAAAAATATGAAAATTAGCAATTTTAGAAAGCTCACCTGCTCCCTGGGAGTAAAAAAAAAAAAAAAAAAAATTTTACTCCCCGGGAGCAGGTGACCTAGGGTTAATGCAATACTTATTATTTTTCTTTTTATTTATACATATATTCACTATATGCCCACCCCACGTCAAACCACGCCCCGTATGCAAATGAGCTATTAGCATAACCACGCCCCGTATGCAAATGAGCTATTAGCATAACCACGCCCCCAACCAATGAAAAGCCACCTATTAACATAAAAAACCCACAAGCACCGCCCCCACCACGTGACCACAAGCACCGCCCACACCATGTGACCACATGCCCACCATTTTGAACCCCTAGCCAGACCACATTTACAGTTGCACTGCTTAGAGGTCGGGGTCGGGGTCGGGGTCGGGGTCGGGCTCAGGGTTAGGGGTCGGGGTCAAGGTTAGAGGTTAGGGTTAGAGGTTAGGGTTAGAGGTTAGGGTTAGGGGTTAGGGGTTAGGGGTTAGGGGTTAGGGTTAGGGTTAGGGTTAGGGTTAGGGTTAGGGGCCATTAGGGTTAGGGGCCATTAGGGTTAGGGGCCATTAGGGTTAGGGTTAGGGTTAGGGTTAGGGTTAGGGTTAGGGTTAGGGTTAGGGTTAGGGTCATTAGGGTTAGGGTCATGGTTAGGGTTAGGGTTAGGGTTAGGGTTAGGGTTAGGGTTAGGGTTAGGGTTAGGGTTAGGGTTAGGGTCATTAGGGTTAGGGTTAGGGTTAGGGTTAGGGTTAGGGTTAGGGTTAGGGTTAGGGTTAGGGTTAGGGTTAGGGTTAGGGTTAGGGTTAGGGTTAGGGTTAGGGTTAGGGTTAGGGTTAGGGTTAGGGTTAGGGTTAGGGTTAGGGTTAGGGTTAGGGTTAGGGTTAGGGTTAGGGTTAGGGTTAGGGTTAGGGTTAGGGTTAGGGTTAGGGTTAGGGTTAGGGTTAGGGTTAGGGTTAGGGTTAGGGTTAGGGTTAGGGTTAGGGTTAGGGTTAGGGTTAGGGTTAGGGTTAGGGTTAGGGTTAGGGTTAGGGTTAGGGTTAGGGTTAGGGTTAGGGTTAGGGTTAGGGTTAGGGTTAGGGTTAGGGTTAGGGTTAGGGTTAGGGTTAGGGTTAGGGTTAGGGTTAGGGTTAGGGTTAGGGTTAGGGTTAGGGTTAGGGTTAGGGTTAGGGTTAGGGTTAGGGTTAGGGTTAGGGTTAGGGTTAGGGTTAGGGTTAGGGTTAGGGTTAGGGTTAGGGTTAGGGTTAGGGTTAGGGTTAGGGTTAGGGTTAGGGTTAGGGTTAGGGTTAGGGTTAGGGTTAGGGTTAGGGTTAGGGTTAGGGTTAGGGTTAGGGTTAGGGTTAGGGTTAGGGTTAGGGTTAGGGTTAGGGTTAGGGTTAGGGTTAGGGTTAGGGTTAGGGTTAGGGTTAGGGTTAGGGTTAGGGTTAGGGTTAGGGTTAGGGTTAGGGTTAGGGTTAGGGTTAGGGTTAGGGTTAGGGTTAGGGTTAGGGTTAGGGTTAGGGTTAGGGTTAGGGTTAGGGTTAGGGTTAGGGTTAGGGTTAGGGTTAGGGTTAGGGTTAGGGGCCATTAGGGTTAGGGGCCATTAGGGTTAGGGGCCATTAGGGTTAGGGTTAGGGTTAGGGTTAGGGTTAGGGTTAGGGTTAGGGTTAGGGTTAGGGTCATTAGGGTTAGGGTCATGGTTAGGGTTAGGGTTAGGGTTAGGGTTAGGGTTAGGGTTAGGGTTAGGGTTAGGGTTAGGGTTAGGGTCATTAGGGTTAGGGTTAGGGTTAGGGTTAGGGTTAGGGTTAGGGTTAGGGTTAGGGTTAGGGTTAGGGTTAGGGTTAGGGTTAGGGTTAGGGTTAGGGTTAGGGTTAGGGTTAGGGTTAGGGTTAGGGTTAGGGTTAGGGTTAGGGTTAGGGTTAGGGTTAGGGTTAGGGTTAGGGTTAGGGTTAGGGTTAGGGTTAGGGTTAGGGTTAGGGTTAGGGTTAGGGTTAGGGTTAGGGTTAGGGTTAGGGTTAGGGTTAGGGTTAGGGTTAGGGTTAGGGTTAGGGTTAGGGTTAGGGTTAGGGTTAGGGTTAGGGTTAGGGTTAGGGTTAGGGTTAGGGTTAGGGTTAGGGTTAGGGTTAGGGTTAGGGTTAGGGTTAGGGTTAGGGTTAGGGTTAGGGTTAGGGTTAGGGTTAGGGTTAGGGTTAGGGTTAGGGTTAGGGTTAGGGTTAGGGTTAGGGTTAGGGTTAGGGTTAGGGTTAGGGTTAGGGTTAGGGTTAGGGTTAGGGTTAGGGTTAGGGTTAGGGTTAGGGTTAGGGTTAGGGTTAGGGTTAGGGTTAGGGTTAGGGTTAGGGTTAGGGTTAGGGTTAGGGTTAGGGTTAGGGTTAGGGTTAGGGTTAGGGTTAGGGTTAGGGTTAGGGTTAGGGTTAGGGTTAGGGTTAGGGTTAGGGTTAGGGTTAGGGTTAGGGTTAGGGTTAGGGTTAGGGTTAGGGTTAGGGTTAGGGTTAGGGTTAGGGTTAGGGTTAGGGTTAGGGTTAGGGTTAGGGTTAGGGTTAGGGTTAGGGTTAGGGTTAGGGTTAGGGTTAGGGTTAGGGTTAGGGTTAGGGTTAGGGTTAGGGTTAGGGTTAGGGTTAGGGTTAGGGTTAGGGTTAGGGTTAGGGTTAGGGTTAGGGTTAGGGTTAGGGTTAGGGTTAGGGTTAGGGTTAGGGTTAGGGTTAGGGTTAGGGTTAGGGTTAGGGTTAGGGTTAGGGTTAGGGTTAGGGTTAGGGTTAGGGTTAGGGTTAGGGTTAGGGTTAGGGTTAGGGTTAGGGTTAGGGTTAGGGTTAGGGTTAGGGTTAGGGTTAGGGTTAGGGTTAGGGTTAGGGTTAGGGTTAGGGTTAGGGTTAGGGTTAGGGTTAGGGTTAGGGTTAGGGTTAGGGTTAGGGTTAGGGTTAGGGTTAGGGTTAGGGTTAGGGTTAGGGTTAGGGTTAGGGTTAGGGTTAGGGTTAGGGTTAGGGTTAGGGTTAGGGTTAGGGTTAGGGTTAGGGTTAGGGTTAGGGTTAGGGTTAGGGTTAGGGTTAGGGTTAGGGTTAGGGTTAGGGTTAGGGTTAGGGTTAGGGTTAGGGTTAGGGTTAGGGTTAGGGTTAGGGTTAGGGTTAGGGTTAGGGTTAGGGTTAGGGTTAGGGTTAGGGTTAGGGTTAGGGTTAGGGTTAGGGTTAGGGTTAGGGTTAGGGTTAGGGTTAGGGTTAGGGTTAGGGTTAGGGTTAGGGTTAGGGTTAGGGTTAGGGTTAGGGTTAGGGTTAGGGTTAGGGTTAGGGTTAGGGTTAGGGTTAGGGTTAGGGTTAGGGTTAGGGTTAGGGTTAGGGTTAGGGTTAGGGTTAGGGTTAGGGTTAGGGTTAGGGTTAGGGTTAGGGTTAGGGTTAGGGTTAGGGTTAGGGTTAGGGTTAGGGTTAGGGTTAGGGTTAGGGTTAGGGTTAGGGTTAGGGTTAGGGTTAGGGTTAGGGTTAGGGTTAGGGTTAGGGTTAGGGTTAGGGTTAGGGTTAGGGTTAGGGTTAGGGTTAGGGTTAGGGTTAGGGTTAGGGTTAGGGTTAGGGTTAGGGTTAGGGTTAGGGTTAGGGTTAGGGTTAGGGTTAGGGTTAGGGTTAGGGTTAGGGTTAGGGTTAGGGTTAGGGTTAGGGTTAGGGTTAGGGTTAGGGTTAGGGTTAGGGTTAGGGTTAGGGTTAGGGTTAGGGTTAGGGTTAGGGTTAGGGTTAGGGTTAGGGTTAGGGTTAGGGTTAGGGTTAGGGTTAGGGTTAGGGTTAGGGTTAGGGTTAGGGTTAGGGTTAGGGTTAGGGTTAGGGTTAGGGTTAGGGTTAGGGTTAGGGTTAGGGTTAGGGTTAGGGTTAGGGTTAGGGTTAGGGTTAGGGTTAGGGTTAGGGTTAGGGTTAGGGTTAGGGTTAGGGTTAGGGTTAGGGTTAGGGTTAGGGTTAGGGTTAGGGTTAGGGTTAGGGTTAGGGTTAGGGTTAGGGTTAGGGTTAGGGTTAGGGTTAGGGTTAGGGTTAGGGTTAGGGTTAGGGTTAGGGTTAGGGTTAGGGTTAGGGTTAGGGTTAGGGTTAGGGTTAGGGTTAGGGTTAGGGTTAGGGTTAGGGTTAGGGTTAGGGTTAGGGTTAGGGTTAGGGTTAGGGTTAGGGTTAGGGTTAGGGTTAGGGTTAGGGTTAGGGTTAGGGTTAGGGTTAGGGTTAGGGTTAGGGTTAGGGTTAGGGTTAGGGTTAGGGTTAGGGTTAGGGTTAGGGTTAGGGTTAGGGTTAGGGTTAGGGTTAGGGTTAGGGTTAGGGTTAGGGTTAGGGTTAGGGTTAGGGTTAGGGTTAGGGTTAGGGTTAGGGTTAGGGTTAGGGTTAGGGTTAGGGTTAGGGTTAGGGTTAGGGTTAGGGTTAGGGTTAGGGTTAGGGTTAGGGTTAGGGTTAGGGTTAGGGTTAGGGTTAGGGTTAGGGTTAGGGTTAGGGTTAGGGTTAGGGTTAGGGTTAGGGTTAGGGTTAGGGTTAGGGTTAGGGTTAGGGTTAGGGTTAGGGTTAGGGTTAGGGTTAGGGTTAGGGTTAGGGTTAGGGTTAGGGTTAGGGTTAGGGTTAGGGTTAGGGTTAGGGTTAGGGTTAGGGTTAGGGTTAGGGTTAGGGTTAGGGTTAGGGTTAGGGTTAGGGTTAGGGTTAGGGTTAGGGTTAGGGTTAGGGTTAGGGTTAGGGTTAGGGTTAGGGTTAGGGTTAGGGTTAGGGTTAGGGTTAGGGTTAGGGTTAGGGTTAGGGTTAGGGTTAGGGTTAGGGTTAGGGTTAGGGTTAGGGTTAGGGTTAGGGTTAGGGTTAGGGTTAGGGTTAGGGTTAGGGTTAGGGTTAGGGTTAGGGTTAGGGTTAGGGTTAGGGTTAGGGTTAGGGTTAGGGTTAGGGTTAGGGTTAGGGTTAGGGTTAGGGTTAGGGTTAGGGTTAGGGTTAGGGTTAGGGTTAGGGTTAGGGTTAGGGTTAGGGTTAGGGTTAGGGTTAGGGTTAGGGTTAGGGTTAGGGTTAGGGTTAGGGTTAGGGTTAGGGTTAGGGTTAGGGTTAGGGTTAGGGTTAGGGTTAGGGTTAGGGTTAGGGTTAGGGTTAGGGTTAGGGTTAGGGTTAGGGTTAGGGTTAGGGTTAGGGTTAGGGTTAGGGTTAGGGTTAGGGTTAGGGTTAGGGTTAGGGTTAGGGTTAGGGTTAGGGTTAGGGTTAGGGTTAGGGTTAGGGTTAGGGTTAGGGTTAGGGTTAGGGTTAGGGTTAGGGTTAGGGTTAGGGTTAGGGTTAGGGTTAGGGTTAGGGTTAGGGTTAGGGTTAGGGTTAGGGTTAGGGTTAGGGTTAGGGTTAGGGTTAGGGTTAGGGTTAGGGTTAGGGTTAGGGTTAGGGTTAGGGTTAGGGTTAGGGTTAGGGTTAGGGTTAGGGTTAGGGTTAGGGTTAGGGTTAGGGTTAGGGTTAGGGTTAGGGTTAGGGTTAGGGTTAGGGTTAGGGTTAGGGTTAGGGTTAGGGTTAGGGTTAGGGTTAGGGTTAGGGTTAGGGTTAGGGTTAGGGTTAGGGTTAGGGTTAGGGTTAGGGTTAGGGTTAGGGTTAGGGTTAGGGTTAGGGTTAGGGTTAGGGTTAGGGTTAGGGTTAGGGTTAGGGTTAGGGTTAGGGTTAGGGTTAGGGTTAGGGTTAGGGTTAGGGTTAGGGTTAGGGTTAGGGTTAGGGTTAGGGTTAGGGTTAGGGTTAGGGTTAGGGTTAGGGTTAGGGTTAGGGTTAGGGTTAGGGTTAGGGTTAGGGTTAGGGTTAGGGTTAGGGTTAGGGTTAGGGTTAGGGTTAGGGTTAGGGTTAGGGTTAGGGTTAGGGTTAGGGTTAGGGTTAGGGTTAGGGTTAGGGTTAGGGTTAGGGTTAGGGTTAGGGTTAGGGTTAGGGTTAGGGTTAGGGTTAGGGTTAGGGTTAGGGTTAGGGTTAGGGTTAGGGTTAGGGTTAGGGTTAGGGTTAGGGTTAGGGTTAGGGTTAGGGTTAGGGTTAGGGTTAGGGTTAGGGTTAGGGTTAGGGTTAGGGTTAGGGTTAGGGTTAGGGTTAGGGTTAGGGTTAGGGTTAGGGTTAGGGTTAGGGTTAGGGTTAGGGTTAGGGTTAGGGTTAGGGTTAGGGTTAGGGTTAGGGTTAGGGTTAGGGTTAGGGTTAGGGTTAGGGTTAGGGTTAGGGTTAGGGTTAGGGTTAGGGTTAGGGTTAGGGTTAGGGTTAGGGTTAGGGTTAGGGTTAGGGTTAGGGTTAGGGTTAGGGTTAGGGTTAGG